>CM046300.1:36823321-37194169 GCA_025267735.1 Mactra quadrangularis | reverse complement strand
TACAGAGTCTATGGAGCGTAGACAAGGGCCCGTAACTCGCCCCAAAACGGGTCTTAGCCGGGTCGGTTCGACACCCAGGCCGCCGGGTCTGCGTTCTGGGTTGGGTCCGAGCCAGAAACCGGAACTAGGTCACCATTGGTTACCTATTTTTTTACTATGTGCATGTATATATAGTACATATACGGAGTCTATGGAGCGTAGACAAGGGCCCGTAACTCGCCCCAAAATGGGTTCTAGCCGGGTCGGTTCGACACCCAGGCCGCCGGGTCGGCGTTCTGGTTTGGGTCCGAGTCAGAAACCGGAACTAGGGCACCATTGTTTTCCCTATTTTTTTACTATGTGCATGTACATATAGTACATATACGGAGTATATGGAGCGTAGACAAGGGCCCGTAACTCGCCTTAAAAACGGGTCCTAGGCGGGTCGGTTCGTCACCCAGGCCGCCGGGTCGGCGTTCTGGGTTGGGTCCGAGCCAGAAACCGGAACTAGGTCACCATTGTTTTCCTATTTTTTTACTATGTGCATGTACATATAGTACATATACAGAGTCTATAGAGCGTAAACAAGGGCCCGTAACTCGCCCCAAAACGGGTCCTAGCCGGGTCGGTTCGACACCCAGGCCGCCGGGTCGGCGTTCTGGGTTGGGTCCGAGCCAGAAACCGGAACTAGGTCACCATTGTTTACCTATTTTTTTACTATGTGCATGTACATATAGTACATATACAGAGTCTATGGAGCGTAGACAAGGGCCCGTAACTCGCCCCAAAACGGGTCCTAGCCGGGTCGGTTCGACACCCAGGCCGCCGGGTCGGCGTTCTGGGTTAGGTCCGAGCCAGAAACTCGAACTAGGTCACCATTGTTTACCTATTTTTTTACTATGTGCATGTACATATTGTACATATACAGAGTCTATGGAGCGTAGACAAGGGCCCGTAACTCGCCCCAAAACGGGTCCTAGCCGGGTCGGTTCGACACCCAGGCCGCCGGGTCTGCGTTCTGGGTTGGGTCCGAGCCAGAAATCGGAACTAGGTCACCATTGTTTACCTATTTTTTTACTATGTGCATGTATATATAGTACATATACAGAGTCTATGGAGCGTAGACAAGGGCCCGTAACTCGCCCCAAAATGGGTTCTAGCCGGGTCGGTTCGACACCCAGGCCCGCCGGGTCGGCGTTCTGGTTTGGGTCCGAGTCAGAAACCGGAACTAGGGCACCATTGTTTTCCTATTTTTTTACTATGTGCATGTACATATAGTACATATACGGAGTATATGGAGCGTAGACAAGGGCCCGTAACTCGCCTTAAAACGGGTCCTAGCCGGGTCGGTTCGTCACCCCAGGCCGCCGGGTCGGCGTTCGGGGTTGGGTCCGAGCCAGAAACCGGAACTAGGTCACCATTGTTTTCCTATTTTTTTACTATGTGCATGTACATATAGTACATATACAGAGTCTATGGAGCGTAGACAAGGGCCCGTAACTCGCCCCAAAACGGGTCCTAGCCGGGTCGGTTCGACACCCAGGCCGCCCGGTCGGAGTTCTGGGTTGGGTCCGAGCCAGAAACCGGAACTTGGTCGCCATTGTTTACCTATTTTTTTACTATGTGCATGTACATATAGTACATATACAGAGTCTATGGAGCGAAGACAAGGGCCTGTAACTCGCCCCAAAACGGGTCCTAGCCGGGTCGGTTCGACACCCAGGGCCGCCGGGTCGGCGTTTTGGGTTGGATCCGAGCCAGAAACCGGAACTAGGTCACCATTTTTTACCTATTTTTTTATTATGTGCATGTACATATTGTACATATACAGAGTCTATGGAGCGTAGACAAGGGCCCGTAACTCGCCCCAAAACGGTCCTAGCCGGGTCGGTTCGGACACCCAGGCCGCCGGGTCGGCGTTCTGGTTTGGGTCCGAGCCAAAAACCGGAACTAGGTCACCATTGTTTACCTATTTTTTTACTATGTGCATGTACATATAGTACATATACAGAGTCTATGGAGCGTAGACAAGGGCCCGTAACTCGCCCTAAAACGGGTCCTAGCCGGGTCGGTGTGACACCCAGGCCGCCGGGTCGGCGTTCTGGGTTGGGTCCGAGCCAGAAACCGGAACTAGGTCACCATTGTTTACCTATTTTTTTACTATGTGCATGTACATATACAGAGTCTATGGAGCGTAGACAAGGGCCGTAACTCGCCCCAAAACGGGTCTTAGCCGGGTCGGTTCGACACCCAGGCCGCCGGGTCTGCGTTCTGGGTTGGGTCCGAGCCAGAAACCGGAACTAGGTCACCATTGGTTACCTATTTTTTTACTATGTGCATGTATATATAGTACATATACGGAGTCTATGGAGCGTAGACAAGGGCCCGTAACTCGCCCCAAAATGGGTTCTAGCCGGGTCGGTTCGACACCCAGGCCGCCGGGTCGGCGTTCTGGTTTGGGTCCGAGTCAGAAACCGGAACTAGGGCACCATTGTTTTCCTATTTTTTTACTATGTGCATGTACATATAGTACATATACGGAGTATATGGAGCGTAGACAAGGGCCCGTAACTCGCCTTAAAACGGGTCCTAGGCGGGTCGGTTCGTCACCCAGGCCGCCGGGTCGGCGTTCTGGGTTGGGTCCGAGCCAGAAACCGGAACTAGGTCACCATTGTTTTCCTATTTTTTTTCTATGTGCATGTACATATAGTACATATACAGAGTCTATAGAGCGTAAACAAGGGCCCGTAACTCGCCCCAAAACGGGTCCTAGCCGGGTCGGTTCGACACCCAGGCCGCCGGGTCGGCGTTCTGGGTTGGGTCCGAGCCAGAAACCGGAACTAGGTCACCATTGTTTACCTATTTTTTTACTATGTGCATGTACATATAGTACATATACAGAGTCTATGGAGCGTAGACAAGGGCCCGTAACTCGCCCCAAAACGGGTCCTAGCCGGGTCGGTTCGACACCCAGGCCGCCGGGTCGGCGTTCTGGGTTAGGTCCGAGCCAGAAACTCGAACTAGGTCACCATTGTTTACCTATTTTTTTACTATGTGCATGTACATATTGTACATATACAGAGTCTATGGAGCGTAGACAAGGGCCCGTAACTCGCCCCAAAACGGGTCCTAGCCGGGTCGGTTCGACACCCAGGCCGCCGGGTCTGCGTTCTGGGTTGGGTCCGAGCCAGAAATCGGAACTAGGTCACCATTGTTTACCTATTTTTTTACTATGTGCATGTATATATAGTACATATACAGAGTCTATGGAGCGTAGACAAGGGCCCGTAACTCGCCCCCAAAATGGGTTCTAGCCGGGTCGGTTCGACACCCAGGCCGCCGGGTCGGCGTTCTGGTTTGGGTCCGAGTCAGAAACCGGAACTAGGGCACCATTGTTTTCCTATTTTTTTACTATGTGCATGTACATATAGTACATATACGGAGTATATGGAGCGTAGACAAGGGCCCGTAACTCGCCTTAAAACGGGTCCTAGCCGGGTCGGTTCGTCACCCAGGCCGCCGGGTCGGCGTTCTGGTTGGGTCCGAGCCAGAAACCGGAACTAGGTCACCATTGTTTTCCTATTTTTTTACTATGTGCATGTACATATAGTACATATACAGAGTCTATGGAGCGTAGACAAGGGCCCGTAACTCGCCCCAAAACGGGTCCTAGCCGGGTCGGTTCGACACCCAGGCCGCCCGGGTCGGAGTTCTGGGTTGGGTCCGAGCCAGAAACCGGAACTTGGTCGCCATTGTTTACCTATTTTTTTACTATGTGCATGTACATATAGTACATATACAGAGTCTATGGAGCGTAGACAAGGGCCTGTAACTCGCCCCAAAACGGGTCCTAGCCGGGTCGGTTCGGACACCCAGGCCGCCGGGTCGGCGTTTTGGGTTGGATCCGAGCCAGAAACCGGAACTAGGTCACCATTTTTTACCTATTTTTTTATTATGTGCATGTACATATTGTACATATACAGAGTCTATGGAGCGTAGACAAGGGCCCGTAACTCGCCCCAAAACGGGTCCTAGCCGGGTCGGTTCGACACCCAGGCCGCCGGGTCGGCGTTCTGGTTTGGGTCCGAGCCAAAAACCGGAACTAGGTCACCATTGTTTACCTATTTTTTTACTATGTGCATGTACATATAGTACATATACAGAGTCTATGGAGCGTAGACAAGGGCCCGTAACTCGCCCTAAAACGGGTCCTAGCCGGGTCGGTGTGACACCCAGGCCGCCGGGTCGGCGTTCTGGGTTGGGTCCGAGCCAGAAACCGGAACTAGGTCACCATTGTTTACCTATTTTTTTACTATGTGCATGTACATATACAGAGTCTATGGAGCGTAGACAAGGGCCCGTAACTCGCCCCAAAACGGGTCTTAGCCGGGTCGGTTCGACACCCAGGCCGCCGGGTCTGCGTTCTGGGTTGGGTCCGAGCCAGAAACCGGAACTAGGTCACCATTGGTTACCTATTTTTTTACTATGTGCATGTATATATAGTACATATACGGAGTCTATGGAGCGTAGACAAGGGCCCGTAACTCGCCCCAAAATGGGGTTCTAGCCGGGTCGGTTCGACACCCAGGCCGCCGGGTCGGCGTTCTGGTTTGGGTCCGAGTCAGAAACCGGAACTAGGGCACCATTGTTTTCCTATTTTTTTACTATGTGCATGTACATATAGTACATATACGGAGTATATGGAGCGTAGACAAGGGCCCGTAACTCGCCTTAAAACGGGTCCTAGGCGGGTCGGTTCGTCACCCAGGCCGCCGGGTCGGCGTTCTGGGTTGGGTCCGAGCCAGAAACCGGAACTAGGTCACCATTGTTTTCCTATTTTTTTACTATGTGCATGTACATATAGTACATATACAGAGTCTATAGAGCGTAAACAAGGGCCCGTAACTCGCCCCAAAACGGGTCCTAGCCGGGTCGGTTCGACACCCAGGCCGCCGGGTCGGCGTTCTGGGTTGGGTCCGAGCCAGAAACCGGAACTAGGTCACCATTGTTTACCTATTTTTTTACTATGTGCATGTACATATAGTACATATACAGAGTCTATGGAGCGTAGACAAGGGCCCGTAACTCGCCCCAAAACGGGTCCTAGCCGGGTCGGTTCGACACCCAGGCCGCCGGGTCGGCGTTCTGGGTTAGGTCCGAGCCAGAAACTCGAACTAGGGTCACCATTGTTTACCTATTTTTTTACTATGTGCATGTACATATTGTACATATACAGAGTCTATGGAGCGTAGACAAGGGCCCGTAACTCGCCCCCAAAAACGGGTCCTAGCCGGGTCGGTTCGACACCCAGGCCGCCGGGTCTGCGTTCTGGGTTGGGTCCGAGCCAGAAACCGGAAACTAGGTCACCATTGTTTACCTATTTTTTTACTATGTGCATGTATATATAGTACATATACAGAGTCTATGGAGCGTAGACAAGGGCCCGTAACTCGCCCCAAAATGGGTTCTAAGCCGGGTCGGTTCGACACCCAGGCCGCCGGGTCGGCGTTCTGGTTTGGGTCCGAGTCAGAAACCGGAACTAGGGCACCATTGTTTTCCTATTTTTTTACTATGTGCATGTACATATAGTACATATACGGAGTATATGGAGCGTAGACAAGGGCCCGTAACTCGCCTTAAAACGGGTCCTAGCCGGGTCGGTTCGTCACCCAGGCCGCCGGGTCGGCGTTCTGGGTTGGGTCCGAGCCAGAAACCGGAACTAGGTCACCTTGTTTTCCTATTTTTTTACTATGTGCATGTACATATAGTACATATACAGAGTCTATGGAGCGTAGACAAGGGCCCGTAACTCGCCCCAAAAACGGGTCCTAGCCGGGTCGGTTCGACACCCAGGCCCGCCCGGTCGGAGTTCTGGGTTGGGTCCGAGCCAGAAACCGGAACTTGGTCGCCATTGTTTACCTATTTTTTTACTATGTGCATGAACATATAGTACATATACAGAGTCTATGGAGCGTAGACAAGGGCCTGTAACTCGCCCCCAAAACGGGTCCTAGCCGGGTCGGTTCGACACCCAGGCCGCCGGGTCGGCGTTTTGGGTTGGATCCGAGCCAGAAACCGAACTAGGTCACCATTTTTTACCTATTTTTTATTATGTGCATGTACATATTGTACATATACAGAGTCTATGGAGCGTAGACAAGGGCCCGTAACTCGCCCCCAAAACGGGTCCTAGCCGGGTCGGTTCGACACCCAGGCCGCCGGGTCGGCGTTCTGGTTTGGGTCCGAGCCAAAAACCGGAACTAGGTCACCATTGTTTACCTATTTTTTTACTATGTGCATGTACATATAGTACATATACAGAGTCTATGGAGCGTAGACAAGGGCCCGTAACTCGCCCTAAAACGGGTCCTAGCCGGGTCGGTGTGACACCCAGGCCGCCGGGTCGGCGTTCTGGGTTGGGTCCGAGCCAGAAACCGGAACTAGGTCACCATTGTTTACCTATTTTTTTTACTATGTGCATGTACATATACAGAGTCTATGGAGCGTAGACAAGGGCCCGTAACTCGCCCCAAAACGGGTCTTAGCCGGGTCGGTTCGACACCCAGGCCGCCGGGTCGGCGTTCTGGGTTGGGTCCGAGCCAGAAACCGGAACTAGGTCACCATTGGTTACCTATTTTTTTACTATGTGCATGTATATATAGTACATATACGGAGTCTATGGAGCGTAGACAAGGGCCCGTAACTCGCCCCAAAATGGGTTCTAGCCGGGTCGGTTCGACACCCAGGCCGCCGGGTCGGCGTTCTGGTTTGGGTCCGAGTCAGAAACCGGAACTAGGGCACCATTGTTTTCCTATTTTTTTACTATGTGCATGTACATATAGTACATATACGGAGTATATGGAGCGTAGACAAGGGCCCGTAACTCGCCTTAAAACGGGTCCTAGGCGGGTCGGTTCGTCACCCAGGCCGCCGGGTCGGCGTTCTGGGTTGGGTCCGAGCCAGAAACCGGAACTAGGTCACCATTGTTTACCTATTTTTTTACTATGTGCATGTACATATACAGAGTCTATGGAGCGTAGACAAGGGCCCGTAACTCGCCCCAAAACGGGTCTTAGCCGGGTCGGTTCGACACCCAGGCCGCCGGGTCTGCGTTCTGGGTTGGGTCCGAGCCAGAAACCGGAACTAGGTCACCATTGGTTACCTATTTTTTTACTATGTGCATGTATATATAGTACATATACGGAGTCTATGGAGCGTAGACAAGGGCCCGTAACTCGCCCCAAAATGGGTTCTAGCCGGGTCGGTTCGACACCCAGGCCGCCGGGTCCGGCGTTCTGGTTTGGGTCCGAGTCAGAAACCGGAACTAGGGCACCATTGTTTTCCTATTTTTTTACTATGTGCATGTACATATAGTACATATACGGAGTATATGGAGCGTAGACAAGGGCCCGTAACTCGCCTTAAAACGGGTCCTAGGCGGGTCGGTTCGTCACCCAGGCCGCCGGGTCGGCGTTCTGGGTTGGGTCCGAGCCAGAAACCGGAACTAGGTCACCATTGTTTTCCTATTTTTTTACTATGTGCATGTACATATAGTACATATACAGAGTCTATAGAGCGTAAACAAGGGCCCGTAACTCGCCCCAAAACGGGTCCTAGCCGGGTCGGTTCGACACCCCAGGCCGCCGGGTCGGCGTTCTGGGTTGGGTCCGAGCCAGAAACCGGACCTAGGTCACCATTGTTTACCTATTTTTTTACTATGTGCATGTACATATAGTACATATACAGAGTCTATGGAGCGTAGACAAGGGCCCGTAACTCGCCCCAAAACGGGTCCTAGCCGGGTCGGTTCGACACCCAGGCCGCCGGGTCGGCGTTCTGGGTTAGGTCCGAGCCAGAAACTCGAACTAGGTCACCATTGTTTACCTATTTTTTTTACTATGTGCATGTACATATTGTACATATACAGAGTCTATGGAGCGTAGACAAGGGCCCGTAACTCGCCCCAAAACGGGTCCTAGCCGGGTCGGTTCGACACCCAGGCCGCCGGGTCTGCGTTCTGGGTTGGGTCCGAGCCAGAAATCGGAACTAGGTCACCATTGTTTACCTATTTTTTTTACTATGTGCATGTATATATAGTACATATACAGAGTCTATGGAGCGTAGACAAGGGCCCGTAACTCGCCCCAAAATGGGTTCTAGCCGGGTCGGTTCGACACCCAGGCCGCCGGGTCGGCGTTCTGGTTTGGGTCCGAGTCAGAAACCGGAACTAGGGCACCATTGTTTTCCTATTTTTTTACTATGTGCATGTACATATAGTACATATACGGAGTATATGGAGCGTAGACAAGGGCCCGTAACTCGCCTTAAAAACGGGTCCTAGCCGGGTCGGTTCGTCACCCAGGCCGCCGGGTCGGCGTTCGGGGTTGGGTCCGAGCCAGAAACCGGAACTAGGTCACCATTGTTTTCCTATTTTTTTACTATGTGCATGTACATATAGTACATATACAGAGTCTATGGAGCGTAGACAAGGGCCCGTAACTCGCCCCAAAACGGGTCCTAGCCGGGTCGGTTCGACACCCAGGCCGCCCGGTCGGAGTTCTGGGTTGGGTCCGAGCCAGAAACCGGAACTTGGTCGCCATTGTTTACCTATTTTTTTACTATGTGCATGTACATATAGTACATATACAGAGTCTATGGAGCGTAGACAAGGGCCTGTAACTCGCCCCAAAACGGGTCCTAGCCGGGTCGGTTCGACACCCAGGCCGCCGGGTCGGCGTTTTGGGTTGGATCCGAGCCAGAAACCGGAACTAGGTCACCATTTTTTTACCTATTTTTTATTATGTGCATGTACATATTGTACATATACAGAGTCTATGGAGCGAAGACAAGGGCCCCGTAACTCGCCCCCAAAACGGGTCCTAGCCGGGTCGGTTCGACACCCAGGCCGCCGGGTCGGCGTTCTGGTTTGGGTCCGAGCCAAAAACCGGAACTAGGTCACCATTGTTTACCCTATTTTTTTACTATGTGCATGTACATATAGTACATATACAGAGTCTATGGAGCGTAGACAAGGGCCCCGTAACTCGCCCTAAAACGGGTCCTAGCCGGGTCGGTGTGACACCCAGGCCGCCGGGTCGGCGTTCTGGGTTGGGTCCGAGCCAGAAACCGGAACTAGGTCACCATTGTTTACCTATTTTTTTACTATGTGCATGTACATATACAGAGTCTATGGAGCGTAGACAAGGGCCCGTAACTCGCCCCAAAACGGGTCTTAGCCGGGTCGGTTCGACACCCAGGCCGCCGGGTCTGCGTTCTGGGTTGGGTCCGAGCCAGAAACCGGAACTAGGTCACCATTGGTTACCTATTTTTTTACTATGTGCATGTATATATAGTACATATACGGAGTCTATGGAGCGTAGACAAGGGCCCGTAACTCGCCCCCAAAATGGGTTCTAGCCGGGTCGGTTCGACACCCAGGCCGCCGGGTCGGCGTTCTGGTTTGGGTCCGAGTCAGAACCGGAACTAGGGCACCATTGTTTTCCTATTTTTTTACTATGTGCATGTACATATAGTACATATACGGAGTATATGGAGCGTAGACAAGGGCCCGTAACTCGCCTTAAAACGGGTCCTAGGCGGGTCGGTTCGTCACCCAGGCCGCCGGGTCGGCGTTCTGGGTTGGGTCCGAGCCAGAAACCGGAACTAGGTCACCATTGTTTTCCTATTTTTTTACTATGTGCATGTACATATAGTACATATACAGAGTCTATAGAGCGTAAACAAGGGCCCGTAACTCGCCCCAAAAACGGGTCCTAGCCGGGTCGGTTCGACACCCAGGCCGCCGGGTCGGCGTTCTGGGTTGGGTCCGAGCCAGAAACCGGAACTAGGTCACCATTGTTTACCTATTTTTTTACTATGTGCATGTACATATAGTACATATACAGAGTCTATGGAGCGTAGACAAGGGCCCGTAACTCGCCCCAAAACGGGTCCTAGCCGGGTCGGTTCGACACCCAGGCCGCCGGGTCGGCGTTCTGGGTTAGGTCCGAGCCAGAAACTCGAACTAGGTCACCATTGTTTACCTATTTTTTTACTATGTGCATGTACATATTGTACATATACAGAGTCTATGGAGCGTAGACAAGGGCCCGTAACTCGCCCCAAAACGGGTCCTAGCCGGGTCGGTTCGACACCCAGGCCGCCGGGTCTGCGTTCTGGGTTGGGTCCGAGCCAGAAATCGGAACTAGGGTCACCATTGTTTACCTATTTTTTTACTATGTGCATGTATATATAGTACATATACAGAGTCTATGGAGCGTAGACAAGGGCCGTAACTCGCCCCAAAATGGGTTCTAGCCGGGTCGGTTCGACACCCAGGCCGCCGGGTCGGCGTTCTGGTTTGGGTCCGAGTCAGAAACCGGAACTAGGGCACCATTGTTTTCCTATTTTTTTACTATGTGCATGTACATATAGTACATATACGGAGTATATGGAGCGTAGACAAGGGCCCGTAACTCGCCTTAAAACGGGTCCTAGCCGGGTCGGTTCGTCACCCAGGCCGCCGGGTCGGCGTTCTGGGTTGGGTCCGAGCCAGAAACCGGAACTAGGTCACCATTGTTTTCCTATTTTTTTACTATGTGCATGTACATATAGTACATATACAGAGTCTATGGAGCGTAGACAAGGGCCGTAACTCGCCCCAAAAACGGGTCCTAGCCGGGTCGGTTCGACACCCAGGCCGCCCGGTCGGAGTTCTGGGTTGGGTCCGAGCCAGAAACCGGAACTTGGTCGCCATTGTTTACCTATTTTTTTACTATGTGCATGTACATATAGTACATATACAGAGTCTATGGAGCGTAGACAAGGGCCTGTAACTCGCCCCAAAACGGGTCCTAGCCGGGTCGGTTCGACACCCAGGCCGCCGGGTCGGCGTTTTGGGTTGGATCCGAGCCAGAAACCGGACTAGGTCACCATTTTTTACCTATTTTTTTATTATGTGCATGTACATATTGTACATATACAGAGTCTATGGAGCGTAGACAAGGGCCCGTAACTCGCCCCAAAACGGGTCCTAGCCGGGTCGGTTCGACACCCCAGGCCGCCGGGTCGGCGTTCTGGTTTGGGTCCGAGCCAAAAACCGGAACTAGGTCACCATTGTTTACCTATTTTTTTACTATGTGCATGTACATATAGTACATATACAGAGTCTATGGAGCGTAGACAAGGGCCCGTAACTCGCCCTAAAACGGGTCCTAGCCGGGTCGGTGTGACACCCAGGCCGCCGGGTCGGCGTTCTGGGTTGGGTCCGAGCCAGAAACCGGAACTAGGTCACCATTGTTTACCTATTTTTTTACTATGTGCATGTACATATACAGAGTCTATGGAGCGTAGACAAGGGCCCGTAACTCGCCCCAAAACGGGTCTTAGCCGGGTCGGTTCGACACCCAGGCCGCCGGGTCTGCGTTCTGGGTTGGGTCCGAGCCAGAAACCGGAACTAGGTCACCATTGGTTACCTATTTTTTTACTATGTGCATGTATATATAGTACATATACGGAGTCTATGGAGCGTAGACAAGGGCCCGTAACTCGCCCCAAAATGGGTTCTAGCCGGGTCGGTTCGACACCCAGGCCGCCGGGTCGGCGTTCTGGTTTGGGTCCGAGTCAGAAACCGGAACTAGGGCACCATTGTTTTCCTATTTTTTTACTATGTGCATGTACATATAGTACATATACGGAGTATATGGAGCGTAGACAAGGGCCCGTAACTCGCCTTAAAACGGGTCCTAGGCGGGTCGGTTCGTCACCCAGGCCGCCGGGTCGGCGGTCTGGGTTGGGTCCGAGCCAGAAACCGGAACTAGGTCACCATTGTTTTCCTATTTTTTTACTATGTGCATGTACATATAGTACATATACAGAGTCTATAGAGCGTAAACAAGGGCCCGTAACTCGCCCCAAAACGGGTCCTAGCCGGGTCGGTTCGACACCCAGGCCGCCGGGTCGGCGTTCTGGGTTGGGTCCCGAGCCAGAAACCGGAACTAGGTCACCATTGTTTACCTATTTTTTTACTATGTGCATGTACATATAGTACATATACAGAGTCTATGGAGCGTAGACAAGGGCCCGTAACTCGCCCCAAAACGGGTCCTAGCCGGGTCGGTTCGACACCCAGGCCGCCGGGTCGGCGTTCTGGGTTAGGTCCGAGCCAGAAACTCGAACTAGGTCACCATTGTTTTACCTATTTTTTTACTATGTGCATGTACATATTGTACATATACAGAGTCTATGGAGCGTAGACAAGGGCCCGTAACTCGCCCCAAAACGGGTCCTAGCCGGGTCGGTTCGACACCCAGGCCGCCGGGTCTGCGTTCTGGGTTGGGTCCGAGCCAGAAACCGGAACTAGGTCACCATTGTTTACCTATTTTTTTACTATGTGCATGTATATATAGTACATATACAGAGTCTATGGAGCGTAGACAAGGGCCCGTAACTCGCCCCAAAATGGGTTCTAGCCGGTCGGTTCGACACCCAGGCCGCCGGGTCGGCGTTCTGGTTTGGGTCCGAGTCAGAAACCGGAACTAGGGCACCATTGTTTTCCTATTTTTTTTACTATGTGCATGTACATATAGTACATATACGGAGTATATGGAGCGTAGACAAGGGCCCGTAACTCGCCTTAAAACGGGTCCTAGCCGGGTCGGTTCGTCACCCAGGCCGCCGGGTCGGCGTTCTGGGTTGGGTCCGAGCCAGAAACCGGAACTAGGTCACCATTGTTTTCCTATTTTTTTACTATGTGCATGTACATATAGTACATATACAGAGTCTATGGAGCGTAGACAAGGGCCCGTAACTCGCCCCAAAACGGGTCCTAGCCGGGTCGGTTCGACACCCAGGCCGCCGGTCGGAGTTCTGGGTTGGGTCCGAGCCAGAAACCGGAACTTGGTCGCCATTGTTTACCTATTTTTTTTACTATGTGCATGTACATATAGTACATATACAGAGTCTATGGAGCGTAGACAAGGGCCTGTAACTCGCCCCCAAAACGGGTCCTAGCCGGGTCGGTTCGACACCCAGGCCGCCGGGTCGGCGTTTTGGGTTGGATCCGAGCCAGAAACCGGAACTAGGTCACCATTTTTTTACCTATTTTTTTATTATGTGCATGTACATATTGTACATATACAGAGTCTATGGAGCGTAGACAAGGGCCCGTAACTCGCCCCCAAAACGGGTCCTAGCCGGGTCGGTTCGACACCCAGGCCGCCGGGTCGGCGTTCTGGTTTGGGTCCGAGCCAAAAACCGGAACTAGGTCACCATTGTTTACCTATTTTTTTTACTATGTGCATGTACATATAGTACATATACAGAGTCTATGGAGCGTAGACAAGGGCCCGTAACTCGCCCTAAAACGGGTCCTAGCCGGGTCGGTGTGACACCCAGGCCGCCGGGTCGGCGTTCTGGGTTGGGTCCGAGCCAGAAACCGGAACTAGGTCACCATTGTTTACCTATTTTTTTACTATGTGCATGTACATATACAGAGTCTATGGAGCGTAGACAAGGGCCCGTAACTCGCCCCAAAACGGGTCTTAGCCGGGTCGGTTCGACACCCAGGCCGCCGGGTCGGCGTTCTGGGTTGGGTCCGAGCCAGAAACCGGAACTAGGTCACCATTGGTTACCTATTTTTTTACTATGTGCATGTATATATAGTACATATACGGAGTCTATGGAGCGTAGACAAGGGCCCGTAACTCGCCCCAAAATGGGTTCTAGCCGGGTCGGTTCGACACCCAGGCCGCCGGGTCGGCGTTCTGGTTTGGGTCCGAGTCAGAAACCGGAACTAGGGCACCATTGTTTTCCTATTTTTTTACTATGTGCATGTACATATAGTACATATACGGAGTATATGGAGCGTAGACAAGGGCCCGTAACTCGCCTTAAAACGGGTCCTAGGCGGGTCGGTTCGGTCACCCAGGCCGCCGGGTCGGCGTTCTGGGTTGGGTCCGAGCCAGAAACCGGAACTAGGTCACCATTGTTTTCCCTATTTTTTTACTATGTGCATGTACATATAGTACATATACAGAGTCTATAGAGCGTAAACAAGGGCCCGTAACTCGCCCCAAAACGGGTCCTAGCCGGGTCGGTTTGACACCCAGGCCGCCGGGTCGGCGTTCTGGGTTGGGTCCGAGCCAGAAACCGGAACTAGGTCACCATTGTTTACCTATTTTTTTACTATGTGCATGTACATATAGTACATATACAGAGTCTATGGAGCGTAGACAAGGGCCCGTAACTCGCCCCAAAACGGGTCCTAGCCGGGTCGGTTCGACACCCAGGCCGCCGGGTCGGCGTTCTGGGTTAGGTCCGAGCCAGAAACTCGAACTAGGTCACCATTGTTTACCTATTTTTTTACTATGTGCATGTACATATTGTACATATACAGAGTCTATGGAGCGTAGACCTAGCCGGGTCGGTTCGACACCCAGGCCGCCGGGTCTGCGTTCTGGGTTGGGTCCGAGCCAGAAACCGGAACTAGGTCACCATTGTTTACCTATTTTTTTACTATGTGCATGTATATATAGTACATATACAGAGTCTATGGAGCGTAGACAAGGGCCCGTAACTCGCCCCAAAATGGGTTCTAGCCGGGTCGGTTCGACACCCAGGCCGCCGGGTCGGCGTTCTGGTTTGGGTCCGAGTCAGAAACCGGAACTAGGGCACCATTGTTTTCCTATTTTTTTACTATGTGCATGTACATATAGTACATATACGGAGTATATGGAGCGTAGACAAGGGCCCGTAACTCGCCTTAAAACGGGTCCTAGCCGGGTCGGTTCGTCACCCAGGCCGCCGGGTCGGCGTTCTGGGTTGGGTCCGAGCCAGAAACCGGAACTAGGTCACCATTGTTTTCCTATTTTTTTACTATGTGCATGTACATATAGTACATATACAGAGTCTATGGAGCGTAGACAAGGGCCCGTAACTCGCCCCAAAACGGGTCCTAGCCGGGTCGGTTCGACACCCAGGCCGCCCGGTCGGAGTTCTGGGTTGGGTCCGAGCCAGAAACCGGAACTTGGTCGCCATTGTTTACCTATTTTTTTACTATGTGCATGTACATATAGTACATATACAGAGTCTATGGAGCGTAGACAAGGGCCTGTAACTCGCCCCAAAACGGGTCCTAGCCGGGTCGGTTCGACACCCAGGCCGCCGGGTCGGCGTTTTGGGTTGGATCCGAGCCAGAAACCGGAACTAGGTCACCATTTTTTTACCTATTTTTTTATTATGTGCATGTACATATTGTACATATACAGAGTCTATGGAGCGTAGACAAGGGCCCGTAACTCGCCCCAAAACGGGTCCTAGCCGGGTCGGTTCGACACCCAGGCCGCCGGGTCGGCGTTCTGGTTTGGGTCCGAGCCAAAAACCGGAACTAGGTCACCATTGTTTACCTATTTTTTTACTATGTGCATGTACATATAGTACATATACAGAGTCTATGGAGCGTAGACAAGGGCCCGTAACTCGCCCTAAAACGGGTCCTAGCCGGGTCGGTGTGACACCCAGGCCGCCGGGTCGGCGTTCTGGGTTGGGTCCGAGCCAGAAACCGGAACTAGGTCACCATTGTTTACCTATTTTTTTACTATGTGCATGTACATATACAGAGTCTATGGAGCGTAGACAAGGGCCCGTAACTCGCCCCAAAACGGGTCTTAGCCGGGTCGGTTCGACACCCAGGCCGCCGGGTCGGCGTTCTGGGTTGGGTCCGAGCCAGAAACCGGAACTAGGTCACCATTGGTTACCTATTTTTTTACTATGTGCATGTATATATAGTACATATACGGAGTCTATGGAGCGTAGACAAGGGCCCGTAACTCGCCCCAAAATGGGTTCTAGCCGGGTCGGTTCGACACCCAGGCCGCCGGGTCGGCGTTCTGGTTTGGGTCCGAGTCAGAAACCGGAACTAGGGCACCATTGTTTTCCTATTTTTTTACTATGTGCATGTACATATAGTACATATACGGAGTATATGGAGCGTAGACAAGGGCCCGTAACTCGCCTTAAAACGGGTCCTAGGCGGGTCGGTTCGTCACCCAGGCCGCCGGGTCGGCGTTCTGGGTTGGGTCCGAGCCAGAAACCGGAACTAGGTCACCATTGTTTTCCTATTTTTTTACTATGTGCATGTACATATAGTACATATACAGAGTCTATAGAGCGTAAACAAGGGCCCGTAACTCGCCCCAAAACGGGTCCTAGCCGGGTCGGTTTGACACCCAGGCCGCCGGGTCGGCGTTCTGGGTTGGGTCCGAGCCAGAAACCGGAACTAGGTCACCATTGTTTACCTATTTTTTTACTATGTGCATGTACATATAGTACATATACAGAGTCTATGGAGCGTAGACAAGGGCCCGTAACTCGCCCCAAAACGGGTCCTAGCCGGGTCGGTTCGACACCCAGGCCGCCGGGTCGGCGTTCTGGGTTAGGTCCGAGCCAGAAACTCGAACTAGGTCACCATTGTTTACCTATTTTTTTACTATGTGCATGTACATATTGTACATATACAGAGTCTATGGAGCGTAGACAAGGGCCCGTAACTCGCCCCAAAACGGGTCCTAGCCGGGTCGGTTCGACACCCAGGCCGCCGGGTCTGCGTTCTGGGTTGGGTCCGAGCCAGAAATCGGAACTAGGTCACCATTGTTTACCTATTTTTTTACTATGTGCATGTATATATAGTACATATACAGAGTCTATGGAGCGTAGACAAGGGCCCGTAACTCGCCCCAAAATGGGTTCTAGCCGGGTCGGTTCGACACCCAGGCCGCCGGGTCGGCGTTCTGGTTTGGGTCCGAGTCAGAAACCGGAACTAGGGCACCATTGTTTTCCTATTTTTTTACTATGTGCATGTACATATAGTACATATACGGAGTATATGGAGCGTAGACAAGGGCCCGTAACTCGCCTTAAAACGGGTCCTAGCCGGGTCGGTTCGTCACCCAGGCCGCCGGGTCGGCGTTCTGGGTTGGGTCCGAGCCAGAAACCGGAACTAGGTCACCATTGTTTTCCTATTTTTTTACTATGTGCATGTACATATAGTACATATACAGAGTCTATGGAGCGTAGACAAGGGCCCGTAACTCGCCCCAAAACGGGTCCTAGCCGGGTCGGTTCGACACCCAGGCCGCCCGGTCGGAGTTCTGGGTTGGGTCCGAGCCAGAAACCGGAACTTGGTCGCCATTGTTTACCTATTTTTTTACTATGTGCATGTACATATAGTACATATACAGAGTCTATGGAGCGTAGACAAGGGCCTGTAACTCGCCCCAAAACGGGTCCTAGCCGGGTCGGTTCGACACCCAGGCCGCCGGGTCGGCGTTTTGGGTTGGATCCGAGCCAGAAACCGGAACTAGGTCACCATTTTTTACCTATTTTTTTATTATGTGCATGTACATATTGTACATATACAGAGTCTATGGAGCGTAGACAAGGGCCCGTAACTCGCCCCAAAACGGGTCCTAGCCGGGTCGGTTCGACACCCAGGCCGCCGGGTCGGCGTTCTGGTTTGGGTCCGAGCCAAAAACCGGAACTAGGTCACCATTGTTTACCTATTTTTTTACTATGTGCATGTACATATAGTACATATACAGAGTCTATGGAGCGTAGACAAGGGCCCGTAACTCGCCCTAAAACGGGTCCTAGCCGGGTCGGTGTGACACCCAGGCCGCCGGGTCGGCGTTCTGGGTTGGGTCCGAGCCAGAAACCGGAACTAGGTCACCATTGTTTACCTATTTTTTTACTATGTGCATGTACATATACAGAGTCTATGGAGCGTAGACAAGGGCCCGTAACTCGCCCCAAAACGGGTCTTAGCCGGGTCGGTTCGACACCCAGGCCGCCGGGTCTGCGTTCTGGGTTGGGTCCGAGCCAGAAACCGGAACTAGGTCACCATTGGTTACCTATTTTTTTACTATGTGCATGTATATATAGTACATATACGGAGTCTATGGAGCGTAGACAAGGGCCCGTAACTCGCCCCAAAATGGGTTCTAGCCGGGTCGGTTCGACACCCAGGCCGCCGGGTCGGCGTTCTGGTTTGGGTCCGAGTCAGAAACCGGAACTAGGGCACCATTGTTTTCCTATTTTTTTACTATGTGCATGTACATATAGTACATATACGGAGTATATGGAGCGTAGACAAGGGCCCGTAACTCGCCTTAAAACGGGTCCTAGGCGGGTCGGTTCGTCACCCAGGCCGCCGGGTCGGCGTTCTGGGTTGGGTCCGAGCCAGAAACCGGAACTAGGTCACCATTGTTTTCCTATTTTTTTACTATGTGCATGTACATATAGTACATATACAGAGTCTATAGAGCGTAAACAAGGGCCCGTAACTCGCCCCAAAACGGGTCCTAGCCGGGTCGGTTCGACACCCAGGCCGCCGGGTCGGCGTTCTGGGTTGGGTCCGGGCCAGAAACCGGAACTAGGTCACCATTGTTTACCTATTTTTTTACTATGTGCATGTACATATAGTACATATACAGAGTCTATGGAGCGTAGACAAGGGCCCGTAACTCGCCCCAAAACGGGTCCTAGCCGGGTCGGTTCGACACCCAGGCCGCCGGGTCGGCGTTCTGGGTTAGGTCCGAGCCAGAAACTCGAACTAGGTCACCATTGTTTACCTATTTTTTTACTATGTGCATGTACATATTGTACATATACAGAGTCTATGGAGCGTAGACAAGGGCCCGTAACTCGCCCCAAAACGGGTCCTAGCCGGGTCGGTTCGACACCCAGGCCGCCGGGTCTGCGTTCTGGGTTGGGTCCGAGCCAGAAATCGGAACTAGGTCACCATTGTTTACCTATTTTTTTACTATGTGCATGTATATATAGTACATATACAGAGTCTATGGAGCGTAGACAAGGGCCCGTAACTCGCCCCAAAATGGGTTCTAGCCGGGTCGGTTCGACACCCAGGCCGCCGGGTCGGCGTTCTGGTTTGGGTCCGAGTCAGAAACCGGAACTAGGGCACCATTGTTTTCCTATTTTTTTACTATGTGCATGTACATATAGTACATATACGGAGTATATGGAGCGTAGACAAGGGCCCGTAACTCGCCTTAAAACGGGTCCTAGCCGGGTCGGTTCGTCACCCAGGCCGCCGGGTCGGCGTTCTGGGTTGGGTCCGAGCCAGAAACCGGAACTAGGTCACCATTGTTTTCCTATTTTTTTACTATGTGCATGTACATATAGTACATATACTGAGTCTATGGAGCGTAGACAAGGGCCCGTAACTCGCCCCAAAACGGGTCCTAGCCGGGTCGGTTCGACACCCAGGCCGCCGGGTCGGCGTTTTGGGTTGGATCCGAGCCAGAAACCGGAACTAGGTCACCATTTTTTACCTATTTTTTTATTATGTGCATGTACATATACAGAGTCTATGGAGCGTAGACAAGGGCCCGTAACTCGCCCCAAAACGGGTCCTAGCCGGGTCGGTTCGACACCCAGGCCGCCGGGTCTGCGTTCTGGGTTGCGTCCGAGCCAGAAACCGGAACTAGGTCACCATTGTTTACCTATTTTTTTACTATGCCTTGTATTGGTTGCGAATATCTTTAGGCAAATCGAAATTGTTTTCAGAATGTTCACCCCTAATCGATCGGTGGCAACCACCTCGGGGACGAAAATGGAATTTTGATTCGTCCACAAAAATTTCGAACCCAATTAACGGAGACGATCATTTTAGGACGGAACAATATTTCAATTCACCCACAAGAGATATTTCGATTCAATGAAATTTTCGCAACCAAGTGGGTTTGAAATTTTCATGCCCAATTAATCTGGTTGCGGAAGACAGGTAGACTAGTCCTACAAGACCTTATCCGGAATTCAAATTTATGGGTTTTGCCGTCCATGCACAGGCGGTACTAAGTTTTCTACTAATTATTGTTAATCAGAACAAATCATATTCTTTTTACGTGTTTTCATTGTAATAGTGAGTTAGTTTGTACCGAAGGGGAAAACCCAAATGTTTGAATTCCGGATAAAGTCTTTTGCAAACCAAATGAATAGAGATCGGAAAACAAGAGGGCGAATCATGACATTTGGGTTCATGGTACGAAAATATTTCGTACCAAGTATGAATCCTGCAAACGTTACGATTAGCCTCTTGTCTTACCCATTCGAATAAAAAATCAACAATTTTTGAAACATGTAATTGGGCAACAAACATCTCAAGGACAAAATGTCCGAGATGACTTGTTAAAAGGACCAGGTCAGAACTTTTTCATGTACAAAACATTGACAATCTGTTGATTCTTCTAGCTTTCTGTAATAACCATAATGTAAAACCGACTAGCTTGACAAATAAGATGAATCTGTAAAATAAGAAAAATTTGAAATAATAATAATAAATAACCATGACAAGCTATAAATTAAAAATAAAATTAAAAAATGTTCAGGACAATTTAACACCATTATAACTCAACCTGTAGGTAGGAACAATTCAACGGCAGGAAGAAACAACTCATCAAATGGACAACTCAACCTGTATCATATACAAAAGTGTTTTCAACAATTAAAATTGATTTACAAATTGTAAGTTTTTCGTGAATGGAAGATTTTTGAATAAAATACAATTATTGTTAAATATTTAGTGTTTTTAATGATAGTAACATTAAAAATGAAAATAGTGTCAATTACATGTATATTGTATCAATTGTAGATTAAAAACGTATCATTTATATTGTTTTATGCCAATCATTGATAATTATTTTATCATAAGTTTTCCTAATTAACAAAAAACTCTAAGATTTAAAATAAATTTATTATATGTTATAATGGTCGAGTTGTCCACCGGTTGAGTTGTCTCTACCTGCAGGTTGAGTTGTCCCGAGTTGAGTTGTCAATGCGTTAAGTTGTCCATGTACCAAACACTCTAAAATAGAAAGCATTTAAGACATGGCTAGGTTGTTTTAAGAATATTAAAATATATAATATATTCAAAATTACTCTATTTTCATATAACGTTATTACATACTTCAGATGATAGCATTGTCTAATTATTGGGCAATAGCTAACTAATGAAATACATGTTTTTTTACAGCAGCCAGTGACCTGACCTTGCTTTCCTGGACCCTTGTGTATAACCAACACTAATCTAACCTTCCACAAAGCTGACAGTGACACTGCTTCTCAATATTCTTTACAAACAAGAGCTGTCGGAGGAGACAGCATGCTCGACTAAGTAAGTATTTGTCACAGGAGATGTGGTTGATAATAAGGATCATACATATTTTAAAATTTGAAAATGATACCGTAACAAATTTAAAGTAAAAAAAAATGTATTTGGAGTTATGAACCTTGAGATGTGGTTGATAATAAGAAAAACATATTTGAAGTCAATACCTAAAGAAACAAAACCGTTTTTAAACAATTTTTAAAGAAAACTCTAAGTTCAAGGGGGGATAATTCTAAAAAAAAATGTATTTAGAGTTATGAATCTTGTCACATGAGATGTGGTTGATAATAAGGAACATATATTTTAAGTTTGAAATTAATTTCTTAGGAAATAACAAAGATATAGAAGAAAGTATTTTACTGCACAAAAACTTTAATCTGTGCACAAAAACTTTAATCAGAAATGTGGACGCGGATGCCGCGGCGAGTAAGAGAGCTCTACATTACTACGTAAAGTCGAGCTAAAAATGGAAGAAAATTAACATTGTTGTCAAATTTCCATGATGGGTATAACAACCTCAGTCGAGATTCGAACCAGTATGCTCATATGGAATTAAATTCAAAATTCTAGCGAGCTACTTTTTACTGTCTGCGCTGCAGATCCAAGTTGCACCAGATACATAGATAACCTAAATATGTCTCTGAGAAACATATTAATGTCCCAGGTTGCACATTAATAACATAAACAAAATAATAATGGTTTATACCTGGTTATATGTAAACTATATTCATGAAGATTTCACCAATTCAAGTCGTCCATTATACAAATTAGAAGAACATCAATTTTCCATGACAACCAAACATATACTATACAAGACAAGGCAGCAACAGTAGGTCATGGTGAAAACCTAATCCTTTGACTGGAGAGCCTGAAATAAAAGATTATAACATGAGAACATAGCCCTGCAATAACAATATTAGAAAATAAAAACATAAAAACATCATCTTAAATATTTAGGATTAAAGTACAGGCTTGTTTTAATTTTGTACTAAGACAGATAGCTTATGCAAGGAATACTTTCAAATTAGAATTAAAATATTCTAGAAAAAAATCATTAACACTTTTATAAACAAGACCAGTCCAAAGACTTTTCAAGTGTTATGTTTAAAGCATGACATTTTTTTCAAACTAGAGTGATTTATAAACAGGACTTAGTTTTGTAGAATAAATGGGGCATAATTCCATATATAACTCATCTACAGTTAAATCCCTTCATAGTGGTGTCAATGTAGTATGGAGTATAAGCATACCCACTTTTACAATATCTTCATTAGTAATGAAGGTATTTTAATTTGAACAAATTTTAACATAAAATATTTATGCATAAAGGGACTTAACTCCAAAAAACAATAAATTTAGAGTTACACCCCTTTCTAGTCATGTAGATTTAGCACTGACTTAAAAGAATCCCAGTTTCAGACAATTATCTTGATTACATTTAATGACAATTAATAAGGAAAAAACTTATCCACATAATTCACAACTTTAAGAATACAGGGCAATACCACAAACAATAAGTCACCCGGAGTTATGTCCCTACACAGTATGGTTGATATAGTGCCAATGAAAAAGTACATCTTTGATAGTGATAAGATACGACTTTAAAAAAACTAACCTCACAAGCAGAGCAGACACAGATGCTGAAGTGATAGCATAAGCTCTCATTTTCCTTAAAAAGCTGAGCTAAAAACTGTAAGCATAACTTCATTTAACTAATTTGTAAATTATGATACGAGAAATTGATTACTTACTTTGATGTTGTGATGATCTTGTTGTACTGGTTGTGATGATCTTGTTGTACTGGTTGCCATGGTTACTATTGTTTAACTGAAAAAAAGAAGAAGAAATGGATGAAAATGAATAAGTAATGTACATATATTATCTTACAACAAAGAATTAACACAGTGACATCCATAATTACCTTTACACTGATGTGAATGTGTGATTTGTTTTTAAATTTTTACAAATATTTGAGAAGTTAAAAATCTTTAGATACATGTACATGTATTTTTTCTGGTTAAAGGCCATAACAACACATTGAATAGGTCACATCACAGTCAAGCTACTCACTGTTCCTGGAAAGGCTAAATCTCTGGATTTAGCTGTTAACCAATTACTAGGCACATATTACTGTCATGTCAGAGACTAACAACTGCCTACATGATTTTGAACCAGTGGTAGGAGGGAGAATGGCAGTAGAAATCATTTTATGAACTACCAAAGTATGCCCTGTTCGGGAATCAAACCCATGACCCCTTGATCAGTAGGCTCGTGTGCTACCAACTTAGATAGCCAGATGCCATACATGTACATGTATAACAATTACAATAGTATAAAGTAACATCCCCCCCCCCTCAAATGCAAGAATCTATTATAATTACACTAATCACTAAAATTTAAATACATCTGAAATAAGATTTACTTGTATTTAATTAACTCATTTTTGACAAATGTAAAGGTAATTACAGATGGCACTATAATAGAATCACGATACATACAATAATACAATAAATAAAATACAAAAATACAACAAAACAAAAATAACATATAGCATCTTGTAACACTTGCAGAGCAAGAGAAAATATATAAACGACCAAACTTCGAGATAGATTTCAAATAATGCCAAAGCCCTCCCCCCAGCCACGCCATATGACCAATACCCCATTCATAATGTTTCAGTGGTCTCGAATGTCAATGCAGTATGACCGGAAATATCCTGGCCAGTTATATATAAGTTTCCTTAAACTTTTATGCTTGAGAGATCAATGTAAAATCCCAATCTGTGTTAGTCTGAGAGATATTCAATTAAGTTTGGAGGATGCAGTTTGAAATGTTTGAAATGCAGAAAACAAGTCGATTAACATACAGTAAAGAAGTGAACTTGCAGATGAACAAACAGATTAAAAGTGATCACAAATAAAGCTCACAATGAGCATAATGCTTATGTGAGCTAAACAGTAAGTGCAGTAAATTCACTCAGAGGAAAGTTTTAAAAGCTCATAAAGTTGTATGAATTGGAGATGTGTCAGTTTCGGCTTTATGAAAATGAAGCCTTTAGTTCTAAGTATAACAACTAATAAAATGACATGCCGTTAACCTAAACAAATAACATGAAACTAACAAAAATTGCAATTTGTAAATCTGTCATTTCAAGTTAAGAATGTCTAAAGAAAATCAAGCTCTGAAGTTGTATTCTAAATTGACTACATGTAAAATAAATGCCAAGATAAACCGGTAAAACCAAAGTTTGAAAAAAACAAAGAGTTTGTGCTGAATTGTTATTTAGTACTGTATACTCATACATGTATATACATGTACAGGCATATAAGGTGGAAGGTCTTTACTAATTTTACTATTTATCTATTTATCATAACTATTATTGTAATTACATTTTGTATTGTTATTGTTAGTTATCATTATTATTATCATAATTTTCAATCATTATTATTACTATTATCATCATCATTATTATCATAATCATCATTTTTATGATTATTCTTATATACCATTGAATATATCATACAGAAAAAAAAGTTGTTCAATCAAATTAAAAAGTTTAGGTTTCAATCTGGGTACAATTAAGTGAAAGCCATTGTAACATTTTTGTCATGGTTTTGTGCATCATCACTGTAACAACCATTAAAAGGGATTATTTGGCAAAATTTTCACTCCTCTTTTCCTGATTTTGCATGTTATTATTGTTATTATGGCTCCAACAAACACACTGATAGTCAAAATGTTACAATAATTTCTATTAATATTTTGAATGTTTTCTAACTAGGTAAAAAACAAATAATTACATCATTAAGTAAAATACAAACAAATCACCCAGTCATGAACTGTTATACCAGTAAACAACCTTTATCTAAAGCATCAATATAGTAAACAAAGGCATGTGCATGTGTAAATATCACTTTCATATAGTAAATATTGCTATATTCACAATTATAATTATTTCTCAATAGCCAATTAATAATATCACAAAATGAATAACACTCAATACCTCCACTTCCTGTAAAACTACAAAGTGATCGCACATCATTACTAATAGAAAAAGTAAGTATTCCTAAAAAGGAACATAATCAACAATTCCATGAAGTGTTTACTTTCATCAATTAGTACAAGTATGTACTGAGTATAATATATGTAAGAGCACCCTAACTAGATTCCCATACTATACCCGACTACTGTCCATTTGTTCAAGTACACATTTTACTTTCAATCCAGCAGTCTAAACAGTATAACCACCCTGAACCATGGTATAATACTGCTAGTTTGCTTGGATCAAAGTTCCTTCACATCTGATTATCTACATTTAGATCTTACATGTATACATTTTACTTTCAATCCAGCAGTCTAAACAGTATAACCACCCTGAACCATGGTATAATACTGCTAGTTTGCTTGGATCAAAGTTCCTTCACATCTGATTATCTACATTTAGATCTTACATGTATACATTTTACTTTCAATCCAGCAGTCTAAACAGTATAACCACCCTGAACCATGGTATAATACTGCTAGTTTGCTTGGATCAAAGTTCCTTCACATCTGATTATCTACATTTAGATCTTACATGTATACATTTTACTTTCAATCCAGCAGTCTAAACAGTATAACCACCCTGAACCATGGTCAAACATGGCTAGATTGCTTGGATCAAAGCTCCTTCACATCTGATTATCTACATTTCTTAATCTTTCATTTCCCCTTATGATTTTTTTTATTCCTCTCACATTAGTACTGAGTCTTTTTTCTATCAATGTGACAATAGACATAGCAGATCACTACCTAGTATCATTAGTGACAACTACATATATTTTGAATTATATTGCAACTAAGTTTGATATAAGTGTTTTTTTTTCAAAATTTCCAGTAGTAAATGATGTATAACAACTTCTATTGTAAGATACATTTATTAAGTGAAGGTATGATTTTCATTCATTTTACTATGTAGCATTTTATATGAACAATGATTATACACAGCCAGACTAAGCATACTAGAATTGTACTTTAAAATAAGGTTGAAATAATTTGTTATTTATATGAATGCTCAGACTGAATGACATTGAAGTAAATACTTTATCTTAATAGAAATATATTAATTACTCCAAGACCTAGTACTGAGTATGAATACATATTATTACTATTAACCATTGATAACAAATTTTGCAGCAATATTTCATATCATGAGGATAAGTACAAAAATGTAATTAAATTGGATAAGAATTTGAATTTTTTAAGGATTGAATATATTTAGCACTTATATGTTAGAATGGCTTTCACAACTTGAGTCTAATTCAATTTAATGGCCAGATATCTTGCAGTAGTTTTTACTGTCTAAAAAGCAATTGTTTTAACTCAACATCATCTTTCAGATAAATACCAGGTATGTTGTTTTGTTAAAATAGGCACAGTTATTTAATTCATTATTCATCAACTACTCAAATGTTATTCTTTACAAATGAACTATTATCCGAAGTGAAGTAAATCAGTTATTATTACTGTATACTAATATTACTAAGAATATTACATCAACTATAGAATCATAAGCCTATCTTTATATGCCAGAGAAAGTAGATACAGGCAAATATACTTAATTAAAACTTGTAACAAATATAAAATCATAACAGTTAATACTTATTTTAGTTTGATTTTGAAACAATTTATTAAGTAAAGTTACAACTTTCTAGCTCACTTCCTGGTCAACCCCCAGTACAAATAGGAAGAAAATTCTTGCTCAAGGAAATAATGAGGTAGATTTTGAATTAGATACTAAGTTACATGAAGCTGACTATCTAATGATAACCTGTCCAATGTTGTAACCACTTGGCCATGCCTGCTTCTTAAACCAAATTATAATGTAATTACTACAACTTTCACTGGTCCTGGACTTTAGGATAGTGGGTTGAAGCAATGATTGTTCTTTTTTCACTATTGTAATTTTAAG
The DNA here is from genome assembly GCA_025267735.1 of Mactra quadrangularis. NCBI lineage: Eukaryota > Metazoa > Mollusca > Bivalvia > Venerida > Mactridae > Mactra > Mactra quadrangularis. Next base: position 37,167,059 of record CM046300.1, on the reverse strand, counting down.
ATCATATATTTAAAATCAACTCTTAAAATATAGACAAGAGCATTCAGAATAGCTGACAATTTCCAATTAAACAACAGTTTATCTAAGGAAAATGATTAAGTTACCGGTACTTAATTATCCATTTGGAACACCTTGACATTTCATTGAATGAATAATCTCAGAAGGATGAGTGAGGTCCAATGAGAATATTGGGTTAATACTACATACGTTAGGTGAAACAGAGAAAGCCGGTAACGGTCATGCAAAAAATTTCTTATGTAAACACAAGACTTACACAAGGTAATTACATTTCTTTGCCTATAAATGTGACTATGAATTGTTCAGCAGATATGTAGTCGTGCATTTCAAAATTATGGCCTTAAAACGAGACATTTATCAATGCATCGCTTAACGATTGTGGATTTGTTAACTTTAACACCAGTTGAATTATTTTGTTTGGGCATGTGATATCAAAATGGCGTAAAATAATTGTAAGAAGGCAACAATGTAAGAGTTATCTAACTTGCATTAACAGACAAAGATAATCATCTTAAAGATGTTATATAAGTAAATGCATGTTTACCCTATCCCTTGATCATAATGCAAAATGATATAAAAATTGCAACACTCGAAAAAAAAAAATAACCCAAACTAATTAAAATTTAAACAGACCGATTTGACTGACATTTGTTTGATACTTGTTATGGGGTCAGCATTGTTTTTATTTCATTTACGGAGAGCCATTAATATTTGACAATACTGGAAAAATATCAAGCAATATGAGACATGGCTATGCTATTCATTGACACAAGAAGGAATTCAAGTCAAAATGATATGTTAGCCAAACTATCCTCTGAATGACTTTACTGCACCAACTAACTGTTGCTATTGGTAGTAAAATGAATATTACTGATATTACTGACTGATTATAACAACAACAAATCAAAACCCTTTACATAATTAGCCCCTTATCAAGATATATGAAATCTTTAGCTAAAATTTTAGATAACTTTAGAATGTAAATTCAAGAGGACATATGTGATGAAAAATAACCCTTTTAAATCAAATACAGTCCATTTGCGAACGCGATTTCGAGTGAACGTATTGTCGATCTGCCATTTTGTTTTCTCTGTAATTTTTCCACATCGTGATATTTACTTTCACGGTGATGTCTTGCATTGTTACTATATAAGATGTTATTAACTCTTGTTTTGAGTTTGACTCATAGACATGTATTATTTCACTGGCGTTATTTTTCACATTTTATGTGTTCTTGATAAGTGTATTTAACATAAAACAAAATTATTCATATGGTTTAACTTGATGATGTCAATGTAGTTAATTTTGACCTCTCTTTGTTTAAATACATTTTCTTTAAAAAGCTATTTTGTTTCTGCTATCGTCCTTGAAGTGAATATTACTTTAACTATGTGTATGCGATTTACGATTGTTTAGTGTAGAAAATGTAACTAAAGTGGATTTAAAATAAAAATATCCTTTTATTGATTGCTTTTATCTTACATATCTTTTCGTACTGTCATCAATTAGCTTCGATTTAATCTGCATAAAATATATGCTGTACTAGTACAGGTAAGTAAGATTTTAGCAGGTGTAATTCAAAGTCATCATCTTAAATCTGTTAAAGGCAGTCAGTAATTCAGGTTCGAATCTGTCACTTATAACGATACTATGTCTATACATTCACTTATATCACATGGTGACACGTATTAATTAAACAAGATTTGTTTACAAATCTTGGCTTCTACATTTTCACAGTTTGAGTTAATTTGATAAGTTTACAATATGATCAGATGGCGAGTGAAAAATTTTCAAATATCAATATTTTGAAAAATTGTGTAATTTTCAAGTGATTTTATTATTGACGGGACTCAAAATCTACCTTGAGTTAACCTAAAATACGTGTCATCGCATTTTGAGTTATCGCATCTTTTTTAAACGAACTTTAGAATAAATTGGATCGGGACCATGATATGATCTCAAACGAACCCGTAATTACGAGCAAACGCGTTTTGAGCAAACGCAAATGGACTGTATGACTGTTTTGCTCACATTTTGGGTATTGTGTATCTTTCTATGTCTTAAACTAATTTGCACATTATTACATTTAAAAGTTAAATGTAAACACTGTAATAATGTACTATACTTTGTATTTGAGTCAAATAAGAAACAATTCAGAAATTGACTTAAGTTACCATAACAAACTTCAAGACAAAGGTCAGAGTTTTCCATGTGCATGTTGTCTGTCTCTCGCCAAAATTTGCATCAGCCCAATTATGCTGACAGTAGTAATCAATGCGTTCATCTAATAAATCAGTTTTTTGTCAAAACATAAGTTGCTCACTGGGTGTTTTGACTAAAAAACGGCCATAATGTACATTGATCCAGATAGAAGAGAAGTGTTTACTTAACCAATTTTGTTTTGGTTGGGTTAACATCATAGCAACACAGTGTATAGGTCATATCAAGGCAGTCGTTCAACCTAATTTAGTTTCACAGACTCTCACTGTTCCTGGAAAGGCTAAATCTCTGAATTAAACTGTTAACCATACATACATAACATACCTCCGCCAGTGACTGCCTACTACCCAACATGATTAAATTCAGTGATAGAAGGGAGAATGGCCCTAGAAATAGTTTCATGACTTAACTACAAGAATGTTAGGTACACCTGGGAATCAAACCCACAGCCCCTCGATCAGTAGTCTTAATTGGATGCTACTGACTGCGCTAGCTGAGCAGTCACCTAATTTGTAATAGCATTCATTATTTGTAAAGAGAACATTCAGATTATGTTTTAGACCCCAATGCAATCATTCAGTGCTCAGTACTATCCATGGTTTTACAACCTTTAATATGTATCCCCAGTATGATAATTTATATTGTTATCAGTCCTTCCAAGTGTAGATGTTCACTACAGTAGAAACATACCCATGGCTTACTTCTCACATTACTTAACAGACAATACACAGACAGAGATATGTGTATAACAGTCTATCTGTCTCATTTGTTTCATAGAAAGACAACATTTGCAGACAACATGCACATGGAATACCTGCCTCATGTGTCTATACGTCATGTACAACAATACATAACTTAGATACATGTTATCAATAGAATCCTGCATTTCAAACATTTCAAACTGAAGGGTAAAGAATGTTTTCATGATTTCATCACCATTTTGTGTCAAGAGACATTCTCCCTACAAAGAGATAGGACCATCCCGACATAAAACATCACCAGACATTGACATATTGTCTCCTAACAAGAACTTATACAAATCAAATACATCAGGGTCCTATTTCCTTAAAACAATGACCATGTGCAGGGCTCAGCATTCAAGGTCATCCAGTTATCCCTGATGACCTATATTTGGGCAAACATAGAATTAATGTTGAGCCCTACACTTGTTCTGTCAATTTGTGCATGGAAACAAGAGATGAGATGAAAGCCTATATGTAGAATAATGAACAGCTATTTACAATACAACCAGCTATGATATTTATCAACAAAAAAGAGATCCATTAAAAAGATATTTATCAACAAAAAGGACACCCAATACAAGGTCATTTATCAACGAAAAGGCAACGCAATATAAGGTCATTTTTATCAACAAATGTTATTTAAATGTATTTGTGAACAAAAAAGAGATCTATTTTAAGGATATTTGTGAACAAAAAAGACCATCTATTTTAAGGATATTTGTGAACAAAAAAGACATCTATTTTAAGGATATTTGAGTACAAAAAGGAGACAACTTATAAGGATATTTGTGAACAAAAAAAGATCTATTTAAAAGAGATTTGTGTACAAAAAAAAGATCTATTTTAAAGATATTTGTGTACAAAAAAGAGATCTATTTTAAGGATATTTGAGTACAAAAAGGAGACACATTATAAGGATATTTGTGAACAAAAAAGAGATCTTTTGTAAAGATATTTGTGTACAAAAAGGAGATCTATTATAAGGATATTTGTGTACAAAAAGGAGACACATTATAAGGATATTTGTGAACAAAAAAGAGATATATATTTTAAGGACATTTGTGAACAAAAAGAGATCTATTTTAAAGAGATTTGTGTACAAAAAGGAGACACATTATAAGGGTATTTGTGTACAAAAGGAGACACATTTTAAGGATATTTGTGTACAAAAGGAGACACATTATAAGGATATTTGTGAACAAAAAAGAGATCTATTTTAAAGAGATTTGTGAACAAAAAGGAGACACATTATAAGGATATTTATGTACAAAAGGAGACACATTATAAGGATATTTGTGAACAAAAAAGAGATATATATTTTAAGGACATTTGTGAACAAAAAGAGATCTATTTTAAAGATATTAGTGTACAAAAAAGGAGACACATTATAAGGATATTTGTGTACAAAAGGAGACACATTATAAGGATATTTGTGTACAAAAGGAGACACATTATAAGGATATTTGTGAACAAAAAAGAGATATATATTTTAAGGACATTTGTGAACAAAAAGAGATCTATTTTAAAGATATTTGTGTACAAAAAAGGAGACAACTTATAACGATATTTGTGAACAAAAAAGAGATCTATTTTAAGGATATTTGTGAACAAAAAGAGATCTATTTTAAGGATATTTGTGAACAAAAAAGGAGATCTATTTTAAGGATATTTTAGAACAAAAAAGACCCATTTAGACGTTATTTATGAACACAAAAAACACATTATTATATTATGTATTATGAACAATATTTATGACCTATGATCTTAACAGACCAATGCTTATATCACTACAAGAAATCATAATTATGCACATGTTATTGAATGCAATACAAATGCATGATCAACATTTTGCTTTTTATTTTTCTGTAAACTGGTTTGATGCGTCAAGACAAAATGGTTATTTTACTGTAGCTAGCACATCTAACCTAGCTTTCCTTAAAGATTAACTGATCTATAAGATTTAAAATCAAATTTTTCTTGGAAATAGAATCTTAATCAATTTACATGTTAATCCTGACAACCCTAGAAACAAGGGAACCCACACAAAGTTCAAGCCAAACATTTAGATTACCAAACATGAGAACTATAATTCCTTACACAGGGAGCAACAAAAATAGATCTGGTGATGAAAACATGAAATCATTACTAATCTAGCACACAATATCACAGCCTACCAGAATCAAACCAATCTCATTAAAGTCAGAATACCAATATCACACTGTCTTGCAGACATATGTTCCAAGCTAAATATTTTGTTGGGTTTTTTTATACTGGGTTTAACACCCTGTCAACACAATTATGGTTATTTCAAGTCAACCAGAGCACCTAACCTAGCTTTCCTAGACTCTATGTCTATAACTAGAACTCACCCTTCCACATGGCTGGCAACTTCTCCATTTACCTTATGAATGGAGGAAAATTGACATAATTGTCAATTTTTAATGGAAGAGTATAACTGCCCCAGGTGGGATTCAAACCTATAACCCTTCAAGACATCAAATTCATAATCACAGCACACTACCAACTGCACAACAGAGTCGCATTTCAAACAATATAAATCTGAGCTTGATCTTTTCACATGAAGATATAAGGCCACAACAAGTTGATCATATGTTCTACGGATTTTTCTGGAAAAAAATGGGGCGAGCGAGTGAAGAAAATTTAAAAAAAAGTCTTTATTCACTTGCTTTATATAGCGGTTTGACCAAATTTTTATGGGCGAGCGAGGAAATAAAAATATTTTTCTGTAAAAACCGTCAAAATAAAGGTGCGAGCGAATCCATAGAACATATGATCAATTTGTTGTGGCCTAATACACTATTTCTTTGTCTATTTTTAGCTTTGACAATTAGTCACATAAGTTCTGGGTTTTTCATTGAGTTATGACGAGCCTAATAATGGAAACTTTTTCAGAACATAATTAAAAAGTTTTGACATCCCCACCATGCTATCAGAGGTCTATGATGGCTAGATACTGCCATAAACTGAAGCATAAACACGATCTGACTTCAATGAGATTGGTCTTCAACTGGTAGGCTATAATTGTGAGCCAGATCCCCATACATCCCCCAAACAGAATTGAATTAAAGTTTTACCAACACAGATTGGAATAGCAAAAGAATTCACCAACATACAACTTGCAGGAACCTTATATATAACTGACTAGTCAACTGATCCATCAACACTACTGCCACCGAAACTTCCCACCCCCCTTCCCCCCTATTGGTCATATATTGTAGCTACAAATTTTGAGTTTTGAAATCTATCCCAACTTTCTTCAACAAAACTAATTTATAATAAATAAGTATATTACAGAATCAACTCAATATACATGTACTAACAAAATGTCCAAGTCATATACTGTCTATTACAAAATGATAAATGTGTATCCAAAAGGATGGTAGTTGGCCTTATAACTAAGGTTAGACATCATGAAAGATGATATGTAATAGAACTAATTTTTGGGGTTTTGCATGCGCAGGCTGTACAAACAAACTGTTTCACACATTATTGCTGAAAAGCACAAAACATGGGTAAAATCCTAATGTTCTGAGTACATATCTTTTCATTGTAATGGTGAGTTTGTTTGTACCCTATGGAAAACCCCAAACATTTGAATTCTGGGAATAGTCTATTTACATGCATTACAAATCCTCTTTCATGACTTCAACTACAGTACAGTTCAACTAATGTGACGACCTCAATGATACATTAAAAATTTGAACATGTAGAAGTATAACAATGCAAGACAATAATGTAACTTAAACTTTGTAAACAAGGCAAATCAAAAAGTTCATTATTCGGTCTTCATAAAAAAGCACTTTACTGGTAGCTTGTTCAGGATAACTTGAGACGAATCCAAATAATAGTTTATGAGAACAGAGTCTCATGTTACCTTCAACAAGCTGAACATAAGGTAGTCACAATAGCAAAACTTTAAAGTGTATAAATCTCAATGATTCAGTATGTAACATGTCTTGTAATACTCTGTTTAGGATAACTAAAAACAAATCTAAATAAATGTTCTAACAAGATAATATCTCATGTTATCCTAAACAAGGTATTTATAATTACTTCCTAGTATCATATTAAGCATTATTCCAAAGTGCAGTCACTTGAAAAAAAAGCTATGAAAAATACATATGCCAAAGATTCAGAAAACTAACAGACATTAAACTGAGTATTATATTATAGTGAAATATATTCACTGACATTTTTAGAGCAGCAGACATTAAGAACAAAAATAAATTAAATGAAAATGGTTTTGCTAATTTTAAATCCATTTTTTGTCAGAAATTATAGATTTATACACTTAACATACTGTAGTCAGAAAATGTTAGTTTTATAGAACTCTCATACCTGAATATCAGCTTCTCATCTTTCTGGAGTCCAGTAGAAGATTTTCATAAGACATGTTTAGTTTATACTAATTTATTCTAGCTGGATAGAGAAACAAAGTTTTAACAACCTAGATTAATTACTTTCCAGTCGGCTTCCTGGTCCTCCAGTACTGCACTATTAGGATAAAGTTTCTTGCTCAAGGAAACAACAGGATAATTTTTGAATTGGGTTCAAACCAACACCACATGTCACAACAATTATTGACAAGCCCTGTTTGTGTTTGGCACCTGTGGATAGAGGTTATTGTTTTTAAATCTAGAAGTTATCAATATACTCCTTAATGCTGAAACCACAATCTGATCACGCTTGTTTGGTTTTACGCCATAGCAACACATAGTATAGGTCATATAACGGCGGTCAGTCAACTTACTCACTCCTCCTGGAAAGGCTAAATCTCTGGATTTAGCCGTTAACCAACTACTAAGCGCATACTTTCGTCAGTGACTGACAACTATTCTACATAATTAAAATTCATTGGTAGGAGGGAGAATGGCCGTAGAAATAATTTCATGACCAAGCTCCACAAAAGTATGCCCCGCCCAGGAATAAAACCCACGACCGACCCCTTTCACAGTAGACTTGCGTGCTACCAACTGATCTCCAAGGCGGCTCTCTGGGATCAATAATAATATGAATGCACTGATATAGACAGGTTAAGATAATACAAGGGTTTAACAGATAACTGTCATAAACTTTCAAAAAGTTTTAGAAGAATAAAAAATTGTTCTTTCTGTTACTCTTCAAATTTGACCTTGGTTATTAATAAATGTTTATACTTGGTATTTCTAAAACAAAGTATAAAAAGTCAGTTTTGAAAAAATAAAGTGTTGTATGTTTTCTGATAAACCCTTACATGCAATAATGGATTAGTATAAACTTAAGTCTAAGACTCCTAACCCAAGACATTCATTCAAGTAAAAGTAACATGCTTAACAAATGATCCAAAAAGAGCAATTCAGAGTTAATTTTTGTCCTTTTAGAATAATCAAGATTCAAACCAGTAAACAAGCATGTATTGTCAACTATAGATTAATGATCAGTTTAACAGGGTTTAACACAGTGTCACCACTATTTATTATCTTACAGCAACCAGGACATAACCTAACTTTCCTGGACCCTTGTTTTTACCAGTACTCGCCTCCCCATTAACAAGGCCGTTAACTTCTCCATATACAATGTACTATTAATGGAGGAAAATTGACATTTCTGTCAAGATTTGAAATCCCAGTGCACAAACAAATGCGCTACAGTGACCCGTTTTCTTTCCACAAAAATTGTTAGGTAAAAATTACCATCAGTCAATTTCTTAATTTTTGCAGTTTTAAGTCAGAGGGATAATAAAAACAAGTAAATCTGTGAGCTAATGCTCACTAGTGATACCCCCGCAAAAATCTAAAAATATGCGACAAACAGGAAGTAGATGAGCAAGGAGCATGAAATCGCTTTACACCACATGGGACTATGGGATGAAGCAATATGCAAAGTATTAGGCTGCTGCATGTTATAGTTGCTGAGAAAACAGCGACGGAAATTTTGTAACGGATGGACGGACGCACACACGCACGGACAAGAGTAAAACAGTATACCCCCCTCTTCTTCGAAGCGGGGGTATAATAACTATGATATGATATTCAAAAGGTAAACAATATTCTGCATAATTCAATAATATTTGGAATTGATAGGCCAAAAAATGACTATTGTTAAGGTTTCTTGTTTTTGACTTACAATGATATTTATCCTAATATTTTTAGTGAAAAGCACCACTGGGTACTATCATAAGTATTGTAAGGAATAAATGACAAAAAGGGTACGAGTGCCTTACCGATGATAAAGCAGTATTTATTCACCGGTATAAAATTTTCTATTAAGTAATTTTGTCATCAACAACTCATGATCGGATGTAAGTCTTCACTTTAAACTTTCACTCGCACAAGCCCAATTTATAATAAATTTTTAGAATTTATCCCAATTATCATCTAGCCTGACTATATAAACACTAGCCCAATTTATAAAAATTCCTTAGTAATGATCTAAATTATCAACAAAACTGACTATATTAAAGTAGAAACTTCAAGCTAATAAGTTAAGGTGAAGACTATAGAATAGAATACTAAATAGTTTTATATACCTATACATGAATGCTGGGTTAAGAGTCATAGACCTAAAGCAGGGGTGTGGAAATACCAATATATTCAACTAAGTCCATAAACAAGAGAATTGTGAAAAAAAAATTTATGTCTGCAGTCTAGCTGAGTTTTACAGAATTTCAATTTCTAATATCCGAGTAATCCAACTGATTGGACCTGCCTGTTTGAAGAGTATTCAAGGGGAAATAACTGACTAATGTGCCTTTTTCTACCTTAAATAAAGACATGTGAATTTATGTTCAAGTAAATATTATTTCTTATTCCTAAAATAACAGATGCAACATGCATTATTTTACATGCAAACTATATCAGAGTTAGACAAGTTGAACATAGTGATTCCACACTCCTACCTAAAAAACCTTCCTAAATTACATCTAACTTTCCTCCAATTTTTTATAGCTTGTTCATATTGACCAGAAACAAATGAATACAATAAACATTTTAATAACAAGTAAATCTGTGAGCTAATGCTCACTAGTGATACCCCCGCCAAAATCTAAAAATATGCGACAAACAGGAAGTAGATGAGCAAGGAGGATGAAATCGCTTTACACCACATGGGACTATGGGATGAAGCAATATGCAAAGTATTAGGCTGCTGCATGATATAGTTGCTGAGAAAACTGCGACGGAAATTTCGTAACGGACGGACGGACAAGGGTAAAACAGTATACCCCCCTCTTCTTCGAAGCAGGGGTATAATAACTATTTGACCAACTTATCATTCATATATAAGTGACATTGAAATAGTAAACCTAGTCTCAGGTCAATGTGAGTGAACTATACAAGATTATTAAAGTTCTGACAGAAATAAATGATTTTGGTGTAATCTATCATCTTGAACGTAAAATATGATAGCTCATGGTCAATTATTACAGAGCAACACACAAAATTAGAGATAACAAAAGTTTCGTTTCTACAATGAAATGGAAACTTTATAAAAACTAATGATACGTAGATAAATGTTAGCAAGTGTTTTTGATCACTTGAAAAAATGAAAATAAAATCAAAGCCAGCATTCGAATGGCTAAAGAGTTAAAAAATACCATAATGCAACAGCTGAGGAGGAAAGAAAGATGATCTAAACAGGGACTTTTCTCTCTCTTTTTTTCATAGTTATTCTTGAAATCAGCGCAGAATTTAGAAATCTATAAATGAATTACTATTAAAGAAGAGTGTTTATGTGACTCGACATACAAAAGTAAAATGAAGAAACATTTTACTTCCTTTTAGTTTACATTCACAGATAAGTAAAGTTCTGGTAACTTCATTCAACTGTCAAGGGCACATGCATTAACCCCGTTGATTTTTTTTATATTGTTCATGCATAAATGCAAATATCCATTTTTATTGATCGTGAGCCAGTACAAAAATATTGTGCAGAATATTTAAATCAGCGAGGTTAATGTACCGGTATGCCATACTGACAGTTGAATAAAATTATCAAATATTAATATGAACAAATTATACAAAAAACAACTAATTTTTGTACCATTGGTCAGTAGAAAAAAAAGTCCCTACTCTAATATACTATTGCTAACTAATCTAGCCAACTACCAGACTTCAACGGAAATGAATGCTAGCCAGTTTTACACCAAACCATGAGAACTTGCAACATTAAAAAGTACAATCATGCCATTACCTTAAACCTATACATTTGCATATAGATTTACATGAGTAGACAACAATTCCAGTACCAATTAACCAGCAAATTCACCATATATTGGATTGGTAAAAAATGGCAAACAAATATTTTAATGAAGTCAGATTTATGGGGAAATGATCACTTTAGTTATCCAAACTATTCTTTGGATATAGTAAAGAAACCATTTAAAAATAAGGGGTCAACATTTATCACAATGTAAAGACAGTATTGACTTGGTTATAAGAAAACTAGAAGTAAATGTAAAGTTCTTAGCTTGTTTTCTTCTTTTCTTCCGTCCAATCGAATGCTTGTCTGATTCCTTTCTTCAAGCTTGGCATGACATCAGTTTATATTATCATCCTTAAAACAAATAATTAAATATAAGATTAAACAAAAAATATCTCTAAAAAAGATATTCAGCACTATGCTGGGTTCATTTTGTGTATAAATATTGGCCATGTATGATGTACATGTAGTATAACTGGGTCAAAAGTGGATAGTTCAAAATTGCAATTCAGTCACAACTGACTAATTTTATCAGAATTTATTGCCACTTGGCTTATTTGTCAAATAAGAAAATCTGACTGATTCCAAAATGGTTTTCGATTAAAAATCACTCCTTTTCAGAATGGTCAAACAATTTCATCCACAAATTTGATAGAAATGTTCATTGGCTGCCCACATTAACAACATGAAAACCCATTCTGAGAGTGTGCTCAATGAGTCATATTTGCCGTTTAATTATACTGCCAGGAGCATACCACGACGAATGTATAATCAATTGGCATGGTGAGTCACCCATAATACATAGAGTAAATAGTAAGCAACTACTGTCTGTGCTGTGCACCTGTTTACCTGTAAATAACCAATGGTATCATATCTTTTATCCATTCCTTTATAACAGAAGAGAATTTCATTAACAAATAGGAATGGTAGTGCAAATTGTACTTCTTGCTCAAGGAAATAACCACTGCTTCTAGTGAGGTTCAAACCCGGAATCAACTCGGTCACTTAGCACATGTTCACCACAGGACCACTCTTTCAAGATGTAAGTACATGCTGAAAAAGATTTGTACACACTCACCAACATGATGATCTTGTGCTATCTGTAAACACCACAGTAACTGATTTAAATACTTGAATGTATAACAAAATGACATCTTGAGGATCCATAATTAGTCTGAAAACCCCAAAAAAAAAAATTATTAGAATGTTTTGTAATGCAATGGTAATAAAATTTGCAAGTCACACGGCTAGCATAGTCGATAGCACACAAGTCTGGTGATTGAGGGGTTGTAGGTTTGATTCCTGGACCAGGAATACTTTTATGGAGCTTGGTCACAAGATCATTTCTACGGTCATGTTTCCTCCAACCACCAATTCTAAATCATGTAGAGCAGTTATCAGCCACTGACATTAATATTTATCAAGTAATAAGTTAACAGCTAAGTCCAGAGATTTAGCCTTTCTAGGAATGGGTTGACTGACCTCTGTTATATAACCTATACAAAGTACATGTATAACGATTATAACCCCCCCCCCCCCCCCCAAAGAAATATGCATAAAAGATTTGTATACACTTACCAGGATGATTATCTTTTACTTTTTTGCATAAACACACTAAACACAGTATTGTATGGTTACTTGGGTTGGATTCAAACTCTTCAGGGTATTGAGAAATGACATCCTGAGAATCCTGGGTAAAGTCTGAAATCAGCAATAACAAAACTATTAGACACGTTTTGGAATGTGTAATAAAAATTATTGGCCATGGTCGAGTGGTGTGCACACTGAAATACAAATTAACATCCAGTAAGATGACATGAATTCAAGTCCTTGTAGCAATCTTCTGATGACATAAAAAGTTCAAGGAGAACCAATCATAAACATTTGACTACACGTAAAATAAAAACATTAGCACTATCCATAATTACCTTCACCTTTTAGTAAAAGTTTGATTTATTTTCAAAGGTTACCAATACTAGAGAAATTAAAGCCATCATCTATTGATACATGTACATTTATAATAATTGTAAGTATTATTGTATCATTACTTCCCTTTCAAATGTTATAATCAATTTATTCTTTCCTAATGTGTAAATATCAAATGAAGTAAAACTATTTGCATTAAGAAAAATTAATACGTCAACACAAAGTATACTTAGCTTTTAAACAATGTTTAATGTTAAACTACTGTAGTTTCAAAATTCCAATTAACAGCATCATTAGTAATTTAATCATTAGTAGTTTCACCATCACTGGCAGCAGTAAAATACTGAAATTAAAGAAATTTTAAAACATTAACATTATGGAACCATGAAAAAAAATATGTAAAGGTGAACATCTAATAAATATAATCAGAATTCAAATACTTTGGGTTTTCCCAGTGGTTCACCAATCACTATTACAAAGAAAATATATGTATGAATATCAATAGTACATAATCTGTGTTTCATGCTTTTCAGCAATAATGTGTTAAAAACTTTGTTTGTTCAACTTGTGCACAGATAAAGAAACCAATTGGAGTTCCGAACTAGGTCTATTAAATAAAATAAGATTTTAAAACAATACTTTTTTTTTAATCAAAATGTCAACACAAAATATACTTAGCTTTACATGATGATGAATATTAAAGATCTTTATAACAATTCCAAATTCAAATTGAAAACATGATGATGTTAATCATTAGTTTAAGATTCACCATCACTGGCATATTATGTGAAGTTCTGAAATTAAAGAAAATTCAAAACATTAACTGACAGTATAGAACCAGTGAAAAAAATATGTAGTGGTGTGGAATTTTAAGTTTTTCCACTTAGGTAATAGTTATTCATACTGAAAATAAAAATGAAAACTAAATGAATTTTTTTTTTATAAGAAATGCATGTACATTGTACTATCTTTTCTACATGATGTATCATTAAACATAAAATTAAAGGCAAAATTTAATGTCAAATGTTAGTAATAAAGATCGGATATAAAAACAATTAAGTTGGTTTATCAAAATATATGTTCTGAAGAACATCCTCTCTGTAAAAGCTTCGTGTTATACAGCAAATTTTCCATGGATTTCCATGGAATTTGGAGCATGGAGTATTCAGACTAATTTTCCATGCTCTAGTGGAAGCCATTGAAAAACATGGAAAAATAGAGGTACACAGGAATTTGCTGAAAAATAAACATACCCTGGAAAATTGGCCATGCTAGTCTCATTGTGACCACAATAACTATTTCATTTCCACATTGCATAACATGATGACATGATAAAGTAGAAAAGTAGAGTTCTTACTTAGACCTTTTTGTTGTTGACCATGTACACAGCTCATCCACCAAGACATTGTAGCTACTGCATCATAATATATTAGTCAGTACTGACAACTTCCACCACAGTGATAATGTCCTTTCTGGTTGAAGCAGCTCGTAACCCTGAGAAGGGAGGCAATTTCGGGTGCTAACCCTTGCCTAAGGGGAGCCCAGGGGCAACTGTGGTAAAGGGCAGCCTCACGTTCCCACATCCACATAGGGATGCCACAGATGGATGCAGTTTAAAGTCATGCCCAGGACTAATAGCACACATAATAGCACTGCAAAACATAGAAAAATATCAAATTAAAAAGCAATTACATAATTCAATACAATTTACTCCATTTAGTATATTTATGCAATTACTTCAATCTTATGAGCAAAGAAATGTAATTGAGACTACACCACGTACAATGCAAGCATTTTAAAAAGAGTACCGGTAGAATATTTTGTATCATTCTACACACAACTAAATTTCTATGGCCAATATTTTGATATATTGTCGTGAACAAGACAGAGTCTATTAAAACAGTTACCCTGATGCATAAATTTGTGCGTTTTTGGTGCTTATTTTGACAAATGAACCTTAAAAAAAACTTGCATTGCACCACAAAGGACACACAAAATGCTCATCAAAAAGAATGAATCCCAAATCATAAACCTAGCTAGGGGGACACTGTGACCCCCTAAAAAACTTTAAAAGGTAAAACCCTGTACTATTTTATCACAGAGAAATAGTTTTACAAAAAATGTTTACATTGCGACCATAAGAATGTGAGACAAACAAAGATTAGCACACCATACCCACCTTAGGTTTGGAGACAAAGGAAATTTCATTAAAAAAAATAATTAAATGATTGTTTTCCGTTGAATTATTACATTCAATACATTTAATATGGTGATAAAATGAAATAAAAAGTAAAAAGCATTTCGAAAGAAATGGTAATCAAATTTCTTTTATAAAACCTATGTAGTAGGCTTACAAAGTGAAAGTCTCCTAACTTTCATTGGGTACTATAATTTGAAGTTTAAGTGACATAGTCCATCAATTAGAGAGTTATACACCGAAATACAGGAGAAACATTTTCAAACAAAGCAAAGTAAAGAATAATTTTATAAACATTTGCTATCGTGACTGGCTTCAGTTCATAGCATGGAAATATTTTTTCATAAAAATGACCAAAACAAAAAAATGGACAATAAAATGAGGCTATACACCTAATGCTCCTAATGTGCATATAATTATGTCTATCGTTGTCAACTTATCTAAAAAAAAATTCAGAAAAAACTTGTATGAACAATGCCAAGTAAATATTTTGGAAAAAAAATGGAATATTCTGCAAATTAGAATGGCAAGTTCATTAATCTGAGAAAAACCTTCTGGATGCCAAAATAAAAATGGTGGAAGGATGAGTATTTGTCACTAGAGAAGATGTTAAGAGTCTTGCCTGGGTGTGACTATGAGAGATGTACAGGGTCAGATCCTGGCTCGGAATTGAGCATGTAAATCTTACAGTGACAGGAGTTCATTGATAGATGCTGACTGACTAGTCTTAAGTGTGGGTCACTTAATGGTGTTATGTGAAAGTATGCAGATAAGCAAGCCAAAGCTATTTTAGCAGGTATTGAAATGTTTAGTCTGTTATCATGTAAGTTTTTGCAACAATGTATCAGGTATGAGATTTATATAATAACCAGTGTGTTGTTTGTTTATATAGTAATATACATTGACTTTGTAAGTTCAAGACACAACAGAGTTAACGGGCGTTAACTGTACAACATTGTTATACAGTAGATAGAAAACTCTAAGCCATCGTATGACCAGCAGAATACCTCCAAGCATTGCAAGGAAGTATAAGACCTATTGTACACCCATTGAAAATGTCCATTTGATGTGCTGAAGCCCACAATTTAATTGACGTGGGAAGGTTCTTCAATTGATACCCTATACCAGTATCTGAGAACCTTAAATGGCTACCATAACAAGTCGAAATACTTTATATTATAATACTTCATAATGTTTCAAAAGTATATATCTGAGTTTTGACATACATACAAAGCAACAAATTTAGACATAGCACATCAGGCAAACAAAATCACTAAGTGTACAAAACAATGGATGGTGTCGATCAAAATCAAAATCTTAGTAATTACTATGTAGTAAAACAACAACATCTATCAAAGCACTGGAGTGCTGGAGGAACGATGTCCTGAACTTATTTTTTGATTGTTTATTACTATCGAATGATGTAATTAAGCTACGCATATAACATGCATTGTCAAAAACATCGTAGGCCCTTTTTACTCCAACAAGTAATCATTGCAGTTGTCACGGGTTGAGTTGTTTACGGGTTGAGTTGTCCCGTCTCCATTGCAAGATTTGTATGTCCTGAGAGCAACCTCCCTTTTCCTGAAGAGTTTCAAGAACGACAACACAAGCCAGCGTTGTATTACATTTAAATGAGATGTTAATGAGTTTCACGCTTGAACTACGCCTCTTTGTGTATGTTGAAAATTGTTGAAGCGTGAAAAGAGTAATCTTATACTTTCTTGTTACCATTGGAACTATGTTAAATAACATCGTTCCAATAATGTACAGAAATGATCAGTATACACGTCATCTTTCTGGCAAATAGTTCAATTTTACCATCAATATATACTTGACCCGCTTGTGCACATACTAGAGAAGTGACATATCATTATTAGCTCATGTATTTATGCACCACAAAGTAATGCAATATTGTATCATACTATCATAATATTATGATTACATCACATGACATCAACATGGCATGGACAACATTTTTAAAACATGTATTTGTTATATATATTTGAATGTGTGGTCTGTTTAGCTGGAAAATGGCATTGTAAATGGCCAAAGGCATATGTTAATGCCGTTATTTGCCAATAAAGATGACATTGTATGTATGTATTATAATATTATAACATAGAATATGTTATGAAGTAGATGTGTATGTTTTATTATAAACCTGATACATGGGAGATAACCCAAACTTTGTTAACCTTGTCTTGATCTGGTATATTGGTTTAGCAACTGCTGTAGCTGTTGTGTATGCAATACCTAACACTAAGTTTAACAGGCATTGTCTAAGTCAAAGGGGGAAAATTCAAACAAGCATTGTCTATGTCAAAAGGGGCATAATTCAAATAGGCATTGTCTAAGTTAAAAGGGGCATAATTCAAACAGGCATTGTCAGAGTCAAAAGGGACATAATTCAAACAGGCATTGTCAGAGTCAAAAGGGACATAATTTAGTCAAAATACACAATAGGTCTAGATTTAAGTATTTTAAAATTTGACATTAAGTTCAAACCTATTATTTCTTAAATAATAACATTTGACAATATGACTTCAAATTGTTTTTTTAATGTTCAAATTAACGCCCTTGTGTCCTTACTTTAATTATCAAATTAAAGACTATGACAACTAACTATCATTTTGAAATAAATAAATGTCGATTTGAAAATCTGACTAACAGATAAAAGCTCATTTCAGCTGCTGTTGCCAATTTTTCCAATTTCTTTTTTCAACCAGTAATGGAAAGGTTTTCCTACTTTCTAGTACGTCATTTTGCATTTGTCAAATAGGACGACATTTTATAAATAGACAATTTAAAGAGTATCCTAAAAGTAGGCCTTCACAGCTACACCATAAGAAAGAATGAAAAATATCATTTAGTGGTTACTTGTATAAAGCCAATATTGATGGGTTATGCCACATTCAAAATGAATATATCTTTTGGTCTCACATTCTAATCACTTTAATAGCATAAAATAAAGAAATCTACATGTTTCCATATAATGAGCTCTCCAAGAAATTATATCCAATCAACCTTTAAGACAAATTTCCAAGATAATTTGCCAGTAAATGTAGAACTGAGATTTGAACCTTCGGCCTCTTGAGTGGTAAGCAGACCATGTCGCCATAAAAGCTAGCTTACAATAACAATACAATACAATACAAAACAATTTGAAACAAATACAGTTCAACAATAGCTATAAATAGCTATTCATACCCCCAGTGCTTGAAGGCAATGGAATACAAGCACAGTTTTTACCTCAGCTACAGTCGCCTATAGAGTGCTATATAAACAAATTTCTTCCATAGTAGGGCATAATGACCTACTTTTAGAGCTCAGATGACCAATTTTAAAATTTCATGCTAGAATTCAAATTTCAACAATATTCTGCTTGAAAAAGTAGCTAAGCTCTTCAGTGCCAAAAATATTTTTCCATATTTGGGCATTGTAAGTTAACCTAGTTTTTGACAACAGAAGATGCTTATTCTGAATGAACACCTTGACTATTCACTGAACCAATAATACACGCACCCGTCAAAACTTTTCTTAGGGCATGAGACGCAACTTTAGGTAGCTTCAAAATGGCGTCTAAATATGTACCAAGTTATTTGTATTGAATGGCAGAGGTGTCAGGGGGTCCCAACTTTTTCTAAGGGAGTCCAAATTTTTTAACCACGACCACATTAGCCACTGAAAAATTGCTTCATGCTTCTTAAAATGACCTACAGTCAAGAAATACACTATTAGACAGGTACATTTTGGAAAATCTGGAGGGGGTCCGGACCCCCCCCCTCCTCTAGATCCGCCCACGTCCATAAGTAATGTGATTCTTAAGAGAAGCAACGTTTAGACGAGATTTCAAATAAAACCTTAAACCAAACGTCCAAAGGCCAACTCCATGGTTAATTGTTCACAGTATCCAGTGGGTGCTCTTCAGTTTCACTACACATTCACATTGGACATTCATCGAGTGGTGGGTGGTGTATCAAATAACAAGGATATTAAAGATAATTTAAAATTGATTTCTCACTTACCACAATCCTCTAGAAATAAATTCGCAACACTTTTCATAAATATGCTACACAGTCCAAGTTCTAGTTGATTATGTTCATTCTTGATATCCACACGTGTGCGTTTCTCCCATTCCCAAGTCCAAGCACTGCGCTTATTCAGCACGAAATTCCTCGGTACACGGTGAATGGAACGAAAAATACATCCGATGGCCACTTACTTCGAATAAACAGAAACATATGTATCGTTTGGTACTTTTTCCAAGCCCTTAGATATGGTGTTAAATTAAAATTCCAATTTTAATGTTCATGTTAGTGCTCAGCGAGTCCTTGTCGTGGCGCGGAAAATGGCAGCAAATTCACGTGAAACTTTCGCGCCAATTTTCGGGCGTGGTATGCATGGGTGTGTCCATGGGGATTCAGCGTTCCCGGCGTATGCCCTCTTAAATTCTCTAAGCAAAGTTTATTTTTCTATCATGAAATATTATATTTATCGGAAAATAAATTAAAAAAATGTAAAATAATCGTTCAACGGTCATTTCTCCACTACGCCATTTCTCCTCTTGTCATTTCGCCACTTTTTACCCTGGTCATTTCTCCGCCTTTTTACATGTGAGATTGTATAATTACGATGTATGTATTATGATAACATAATAATATTATTATGTAGATGTGTTTCTAATTAATCATATTATTTTTTTAACATAGAAAATAATTAGTTTGAAATGTTTATTCAGAATGATATGACGAACTACTGATATTATTTTGATAAAATCAATTTATATGCAAGATTTGTCCTTGGAAAATGAAAACCATAGAAAAGCTATTATGCATGTAATTTAGTATAATAGTTTTACTGGGTTTAACGCCGTCTCAACACATTTTGGACATTTTACGGCGTTTGTTTCTTTTTTGGGGGAAACATTAAAATTTAAAAAAGAAATGAAATGCAAAATATTATTTATGTAAATTATATTTTTTAATCAATAACATTTGATAATCAAGTCAATAGTATATTATTGTCACTAAAATTCAATCATAAGTTAATTTTCTACATTTTTTATCATGCTGGGTTTATACTTTAGCTGAACTGCTTTATTAGTATTTTAATCTTTTACTTTTGAGCTCATATCATTTATCTATGTCCATAAACCAATGCGATGATGGTCCAGATGGGATTTTGGACAATACTGGAAGAAGAGGAAGAATATATAGTGTTGCCTTTTTCAATTTTTTTACCGTTGGGTAGAGTTAATTCGATATTCTATACAAATATTTTATTTAAAAAAAACACCATATTTTTATTTTACACTAAATTTTCAAAATGCTACAAAAAGCAATATATTTTTGTCCATAGCATTTTAACTTACAAAAAAATAATGTTTTGGGTTAACATTTTATCAAGGACCATAAATTATATGTTCCTTGATTTTATTTTAACTTTTATCTCTTCCCAAATAAATGTTTTCTTGGTATTGAAAGCAAATCAGCCCCCATATATTTAGTACACTATTAGTACGAATCTACCGAATGGTTATACTTTAGAAGTGGTGTGGCGGTTTGGTAGTTTAAGGAATGATCGACAGACATCCGTTCCACTCAAAAAACAATGAAATAAACTAACAAAAAATATTTTTCCATTCTAGTCAATAATTGTCATCAGTTTGGTGTTATTTAAGATAAGAAGTTTTCCATGAAAAAAACAAACAAACAAAAAATAACACAATTAATTACTCAATAGTTATTATTGTAATTGTTTGCAAGGGTGAAATAAAGATATGTTGTGTTTTGTTATGAAAAATATCAATATTTTTACTCTTTACTACTTCAACTTTTATTTCATTAAATCAATATATTTTTGTTTAGTAATGTAATATATTTTTTCTTATGGTCCGTTTTGTCACGACAATGGTCCGTTTTGTCCCGACTATGGTCCGTTTTGTCCCACAAATATGGTCCGTTTCGTCCCTACTTTGGTTCGTTTTGGCATGGTCCGTTTCGTCTCATGGTCCGTTTTGTCCCTAATCCGTTATTTCGGATACGGGTTTTAGCCATT
This sequence comes from Mactra quadrangularis, assembly GCA_025267735.1. NCBI lineage: Eukaryota > Metazoa > Mollusca > Bivalvia > Venerida > Mactridae > Mactra > Mactra quadrangularis. The sequence goes on along the minus strand of CM046300.1, from coordinate 37,145,696 downwards.
ACCATATGGTTGTCAGTATAAACAACATGGCTGCCGTTAGTCGTAAGAAGGATTCTTATGATGGAGAAAAACACAAATCTTTGCGTGAAGGTAAGTAATTTTTCGGTTTATATGTACTTTACTTTACGTTAACACTATACGAATTCGATTCGTGCCAAAAATTTAATCCCAATGTAATTCTTTATCGTGCACTTCAAAAGTACTTATCCAATTAGGGCAATCCATGATTGAACCGGATTTGTTGCTATTAGAGTAATTACAATAGAGTTCATTTAATGTGTGATTTTGATAAAGGTTAATTTTTAGTTTTAATACTGGCTGATACTTTGTCGGTTAAATAATATTTAAACCTTTATAAGGTCAATTGTCTGAATATCACATTTAATTAAGCTCTTATTACTGTGTCTTGTATAAATACTTGCATTTAATAAGAATACCAGTACAAATATATATATCTATTTTTATATATATACATATATATTGAACAAATAAAGTTCTCCTTGTCGAAATTAGGTCATGCCTATTGCTTATGTAGTAGGTCATGTTGTACCTTTCCATGAATTGTTAGGTGGACAATCAATTTTTTATGCTATTATCCTAGTGTTAGATGTTCCAACACACCTAAGAAACTATGACTGTATACCGTAACAAAGAAAATGCTTCAACTAATAAATATCCCTTACTAGAAATAATCATTAATTTATCTATCTTTTACAACTTTTATTAATATCTGAAAGTTATAGAAATTAAGAAATATAAATATGTCAAGAGGAATATTACCCTTCCATGAAAATTTGACAAAAATGTCGATTTTCCTCCATTGATTAGATAATATGGAGAAGTTTCCGGCCTTGTGGAAGAGTAGGTGAGTACTGGTTATAGACAATGGTCCAGGAAAGCTAGGTTAGGTGCGCTGCATGCCGTAAAATGACCTAAAATTGTGTTGACACAGCGTTAACTCCAATAAATAAATATAGAATGCAATAGTATAATTACTGTTATTGTACTGTTAGTCATTGCAAAATGAAGACCAGGTGTTACTTATAAACAAGTTAAAGGACTATATTATGTAAATTCTGGTTTTAGACTGCAACTTTCCTAAAAGCCAGAACAATATTTCTTTAAATCTATTTTTTTTAATTAGTATTAGTAATAGTAACATTCTGTTGTGGAATATATATTTTTATGAAAAAGTCTCCAGTCACATCATGTAATTCATAGTGTTGTGCAGGTTTTATAGTAATAGTCACAAGGCAACATCATTAAGTACTAGAATGTTATGAAAATTTATACCATGATTTGGATTATCAGGATTAAATGCTAACATTGTTACAGGCCACACTTTTTATATTTTTAGTCTTACAAATATTTTCTTGAAAAAAGAGTATGGTAGGTCGAAATTAAAATATTTAAAAAAAGGTGTCAATTACAATAGACTTTCAAACCCATTCTATACAAGTTCCGAGTGAAATTGATATTTATCTTAGAATTTCGCTAACATTTTCTCTGTGTGATAATTGGCACGTTGAGCTTATTTGTACTGGGATGGGTTCAGTTTGTGTATTTTTTGGTGCAAAAATAAGTACTGTGGGTAATAAGAAAATCAATAATGAAGATTTTTTTTCAATTTCTTAAAAATTAGGGTAGGGATTTTTGTAAGATGAAAGATATAAAAGGTCTGGCCTTACATTCATGTTAGAAATCTATGTCTTCAAGGAAAGCTTGAAATTCTTGAATATATACAAGTTGAATAGCAATAGTTGTTAATCTTGTTATATATAAGATAACTCTCCTTTGATGCATTATTAAGCTAATAATGTTATTTTAAAATATCATCTAACTATAAATAGATATTAAGGTTTCATAATCTAAGAACAATTAACTTTAAAGCATTGTTACACATTGTTAGGTACACTAATTCTAATTTTTATAACATTATTATCCTTTAATCTTGTTGGTATGTTCTTTGTATGATTAACATTTTATATAATCTGAGATCTCTTGACCTTTATAGAACAGAATAGAACAGAACATACATTAATTCACCAAAACTATACAGTTTCTCAGGGGTGGATCCAGAATTTTTTTCTAGGGGGGTCTGAACTTTTTCACGGGGGTCCAAACTTTTTCTAGGGCGGATCCAAACTTTTGGAGGGGTCTTATACTTTTGCAGAATAATGCAATATATTAATAATGAAACTACATAACCATTAAATATGTGTTAAGCACCGAGAAAATTTGCTTCATGCTACATGTACTTTAAAATAACACACAGTCAAGAAATACACATATGAACAGGTACATTTTGGAAATTCCTGGGGGGTCTTAACCCCCTTGACCCCCCCCTGCTAGATCCGCCTATGTTTCTAGTGTTTAACAGTGATAAACATACAACAATTACATCACAATCAATAGGATCATAACATGAGTAGACAATATTACAAAATTACAATGACATAACAATACTCTTATTCTTATGGTTGTTAGAAGTACCAGGACACTAAGGGATACATAGCGATATGTTTAGGCAACTCACCCTATGATCAGGGAGACCATTCAAAAGACACTACACAAGAATAAATACATTGTGATGTCATCAAATGAAGTATGATTGTTTAATGCTAGCCAAAAAATCTTGCTCAATGACTCAGGCAAGCAACAGAAACAAGGATATCTGCATAGACTGCCACAAATCAACTAAGAGACACCAGGCTCTGTGCTCTTTGTTTGTACAAAGGGGTTCTTTAAGTGCAAGTCACCGCCTGTTAGGTTTAAATCGGGCACATCAGCTCATAAGTTCAATAAAACGACATTGTTTGGGGTGGAGATACCAGATACTGCATGATTATTTTGTGATAATTTATTCTGACCCTTTTGCTGTATAAGCATATCTGGAAATTCTTAAGAATCTCATCAAACATTTGGGTAACAATTACCAAAATTTTGTAGCAAGTCAGGTTTTTTGTCAATAAAACAGTGTTAATAAAAAATATCTAATATAACATTCTTACTGACTTTTTCCTCTGAGTATATATTTAGTTAAAATTGTTTTAAAGATGACAAAATGAAGTTAAGTCTTTATATCGGCAAGCAGCTGTCAGAATTTGCTTCAGTATAAAATATGAAGTCATTTGATTACAGTAATATGTACATTTGATTAGAGTACTATTTTTTATTGCTACAATTTGTTGCCCAATTTTTCTATTAAGGATTAAATCATTTATAAATAAGTCTGTGAAAATGATTGTTAAAAATTATATAAATATTCATTTTTAGCTGGATTTTCAATGAAAAAACTTGGCTTATAGTTTGGCGAAACCCAGGCGGTTGGGTGGGAGGTCGGGTGTCCCGTGCCGTTAACAATTGTGTTAAAGTTTTTGACAGTAACCACAACTCTACCTGCCTTAATTATGGATTATTTCCCTTTGTAAATTTTGTGTTAAAGTTTTTAAATCCGGCTTTAATGTGGTTTCCACATTACATTTCTTGTCTTTATTTCATTATTACATTTTAATACAGTTAATGGTATGTGAGTTACATAATCACTTAATATGTAAGGAAATATTTAATTTGACTTAGTTAGAACTGTGTGTTGCAATTACCAAACATTGGGCCAACTTGATTTGCCAGGGCGACTCAAGCCAGAGTATGCCGATTCTTAAAAGGGCACCAGCAAATCACTTTATTTATTCTGCCAGAATCACTAGCCAGTGAAGCAGAATGTGCCGGTTATGTCTGAGCGGCAAGCACGTGACAAATACTGCTGAAAATGGCAACAAGTGAAACCATCATTATAAAATTTACTAATTTTATAGGTTAAATACTAATTGATGTTGTGTGTAACTGAGACTCGTTAAGCCTCATTTATGTAATAGTAATATTATAAGTACACTGTACTTTAATTCGCCAGACACGAAAATATTAACGATTAAATAATTTATTTACACACGCTGCTTTAAATGCTACTCATCGTTATCCTCGTCATCACTCATCATTACTTCACTCATTATTTGTGACACAACCACAGCCGTAGCTATTGATGCCATTTTAGTTAACCGCAACAATGGATTCATATGTCACACCGGGGCGAGTTGATCAGTGATTGGTTTACGCTGGTTTGTAAGCCGCTCTGGCAAATCAAGTCGGCCCATTGATTCCATGTGAAAACTGTCAAAATGGTGTCTGTCTTGTCTAAAGATAGAGCTGTTTAGTTTAAGTTGCTTAAGGATTAAAGGTTTTAAATTTTAAATCTACATAATATTATTTGGTTTATTAAATCTGTCCTACCATTGAACTTAAATGCACTCAATACAGATTTCTTGTAGACGGTCTTTCGGATTTAGCTATCAGGGCTGTAGGTTTCTATTCAGTGATTTTGTGTGAAGGTGTTCTTAATGTTTCAGAGAGATTAAATTTAAGATTTTTCCATCTATCAAATATAGTATTTGAATTCTTTGTGACTAGAATTGTGTTATTTATTGTAGTGCTACCATAATTTCTGTGAAAGGTTGTATAATAAACACATAATTGATTATTGCAAATTGATTTTTACGAAACAGCTTACGAATTTTCTGGATTATTAATTACTGTAATTTTGTATAAAATAGTGACTCATTATCGGTGAAAATGAAGAAAAAGTTGTTGCAAAGAGCAAATTCACTGCCAGTGATCAACTTAGACCGACCAATCATTAAATCTCATTATTATCCTCGGGGAGAGAGGAATGAAGCAAAGCGAGCAAAACTTGGTCAAAGTGGTAGTATCTCGAGAGTACCCCTTATGAGAATTCAACATTGTTTAAATCCAACGATAGCCGAAAATAATAATGAACGTGATAGTTTACCAAGTGGGGGAAGCCAAGAGAATAGAGATGATTTAAAAATGCCATTGATTAATACAAACAATTTGATAAATAATAAATATTATGATGAAAATAATAATGCTAAAAGAATAGATATATTTGGAAAATCTACTTGTCGCAGTTTATGTGAGTCAGAAGGGGGCCTCTCCCGTATAATTGATGGTGAGAACTAGTTTTGTTTTTATAATTTTAGTTTGCTTACTTATTGTTAACCTAGGAGCAGTTGTCCATTGGTTGGATGCATGCTTAGGGATCCAGAGGTCCTAGGTTTGAATCCCACTAGGGGCACTGCTAAGTTCCTTTCGCAAGAAATTTACCTGCGATTGCTTCACTCCACCCAGGTGTAATTGCGCACCTGTGTGGGTGCGCCAATTTGTCAGCTGCACTAGTAAGCAGAGTAAAAAAGACTCCCCAGGGAGATTGGTAGATAGATACCAGTAGCCCAATGACCAGGGGTAATAGCTGTAAAACCAGCAAACATGCGTAAGCATGAAACTCAGACTATAAAATGCCATTACATTTTTTTTACATTTTAACCTGAGTACTGAACTACTGATCAAACCTTCTGTTTGAGCTTGCAAGGTCTTCTTATGGCAAATTACATTCTCTTTGTACGGAGAAAATCAACAAAATTCCAGATTTAAAAAAACATCAGACTGAGTAAATTTTATGTATTAAATATGATGTTATATTTTCAAAATGTATCTACTTGCTGAGCAGTCTGCCTACCACAAGACCTGGACAATTCAGTTGAAGTATAGTCTTTAAATATTGGTAAAAACAAAAGTGCTAGAAGACAGGACTTAATCTATAATAATGTCCCTTCATAGCTGTGTAGATGTAGTATCAATGAATGAGTACATTAAATTCATTTGAATATCTTTATTAGTACAGTAAAACCCCTCTCAAACGGACTTGCTCTGGACTGAGAAAAAAATCCTGTTTGGAGAGGTTCCTGGAGTAGAGTGGATTCTACATTCTGATCTTGTGTCAAGTGTATTATAATCTATAATGTATCAAGATGAAGTATTGGGTTGTATGTAAACCTACTCACTCCACCTGGAAAGGCTAAATCTCTGGATTTAGCTGTTAACAAACTATTAAGCCCATACTTTCATCAGTGACTGACAACTGCCCTACATAATTAAAAATCATTGGTAGGAGGGAGAGTGGGGGTAGAAATAATTTCATGACCAAGCTCCACGAAAATTTGCCCCACCCGGGAAACAAACCCGCGACCCCTCGATCAGTAGACTTGTGTGCTTCCTGAGCTAGCCGTGCGGCTGTGTACACTAGCAGATCTATGTGTCCTGTCTGTACGTAATATCAGTTGTGTCTGATATTTCATACAGAAAATCTTTGAGTGGATGGCTAAGTGGTTACAGTATTTTGACTAGTTATGATTAAAAACTGTTTATGTGGTGGTTTCAATCTTTTCCAAATGAAACATCATTGTTTCTATTAGCAATAATTTATGACTCAATTATGAAATAATAAAAATGCATGCAAATTATTGGACAATCGTACACCAATTTAACACCGCAGGGCATCAACCGATTACATACACCTTTTGAAATCATTAAAGGCAATGTATGTTTGCTGCAGATTAAACCAATTTAGATCTAAATTCAATGGATATATTAACGGATTAACCTTAATTTAATTAACAGTTGGATATTGGGTAGTTTTCACCCCCTATTGATTAAATTATAATGTTAACATTGATAGTTATTACGACTAGTCAATTTCATGCCACAACTGTCAAACAAAAGAAAATGTCACTTTCTAGAGGGATAAGTCTCTACCTTGCCAATACAGGCAGGTAGGAGCTGGGGCTGCAGGGGTGGCAGCCGCGGCCCCAATATTTTGGCAACCAGCAATGATGCCGTGAGTTAATTTTTCATGACACATATTTAAACTTTAACCTCACATGCCAATGCAAGTGCTAACATAAGCTCTCATTTTCTTCTCAAGTTGAAATAAATCAAAGCGCTGAAGGCACTGAATTTGTTTGGGTTTAAAAAGTGGAATTAGATTTCTGGCTCCAACAAAACATTCGTTCACAAAGAACAGTTCAGTGATATTAGTTTGACAGGTAGACCAGCACTGTTTCGGTTCAAAACACTTTATACAATCAACCTATAAATACAACAGGTAAACCGGACAGGTGAACAAACTACTGATTTTTTTCCACACAATCATCACAAGGCAAAGGGGTCATTCTTAAAACAATTCAATAACTGCCGCTTAAAAGTTATCAGTCATGCACATTTATTCTGCTGCATCTGTATATAAAATAAACTATTCAGAAATCACTTAAAGTCATTTACTACGATCTTTAAACTTTTCCTATAGAACCATTCTCTTACATAAGATGATGTAATATCTCTACTGACAACTGGCACAAGCGACAGGTCTTGACTGAATTGTTGATACCACTCTATTACAAAAGATGACGTAATCATCCCTACTGAGACGCACTACATAGCAGCAAATATTCTTACGCTTGAGATAAAGCTCGGATTACTAGCGTATTAATGCCCGCGTCATAGCAGACAATCTTTTTGAATTGCTCTATACATATATACTGAGGGACTACTTCTGGATTCGGTGAAAGGGTCTGAAATACGGTAAATATATTTGTTCAGGACTGAAGTCCCGAACAAATGAAAATTCGGTCTGTGAGGAATGTGTTATATAAACATTTAGATGAACAAACAATATTATATCCTATGTTAATAACTAATACAAGTTATTTGTACTGACTGTTATGGTGTAAGTATCATTTACCAATGGTATGTAGTGTGTTGTACATGATCTTGTAATAGGAGTTCAGGGGTGGATCCAGATTTTATTCTAGGGGGGGAAGAACTTTTTCTAAGGGGGGGGGGGGGGGCTCCAAACTATCGAACCGCAACCACATTATACACTTTCTGCAGAATAATGCAACATATTAATAATAGAAACTACATAACCATGAAATCTATGTTAAGCACTGAGAAAAACTGCTTCATGCTACTTTAAAATGACTTAAAGTCAAGAAATACACTAATGGTCAGGTACATTTTGAAAAATTTTTTTGGAATCTGGACCCCCCTAACCCCGCTAGATCTGCCTATGGTGTTTTGCCGACTGTTATGGTGTTAAGCATCATTTATAAATGTTATGTAGTGTGTTGTACAGTATCTTGAATTGGAGTTATTTGTTCTGTTATGGTGTAAGCTACCATTATCTTTTGTAATTTTTATTTGTACACTGAAAGAATGACTGCCATTATTATAAATTATATTTTAAATTTGTGTTGTTTCAGGCACTGGTTCTTACTCTTACGAAAATAAATTTTTCAAGTATGAAGGACAATGGAAGAAAGGGAAAAAGAATGGTGAGTTGAAACTGATTGTATTTTGTGATCAATCTCTATTGCAAAATAAATGACACATTGAAACATTCAGACTACAGCCTGCAGCTTGGCTAAGCTCAATCTCTGTAAACAGATATCCAATAGCAAATTGGTTCAAAATTGAACTTGCAAATTTTTGTGAGTTGATTTGATTTCAATGCGCAAAATAAAAAAAAGCACTCACAATTTTTTCTCTCCAAATTTTATAAGCACTAATATTAACTATATTTATACATCATATTAAAAACGACACAACACTGTACATGTATTTAACTATAGATAGAACATTAGAATATTATTGTGGGATAGACAAAGAATATAGAACATGTTTTACTGTGAATCTTACTTAATACTATCAGCCTATCTGGCTGTTTAAATGCTGATTTGAGCCTCATTAGTTCAGACAGTAAACTTTTTTCAGTGATTTTAACTTGCTAAAATTTGCTAGTTAAAATAAACGTTACTCGCAATTTTCAAAATCCACTTTCATTTTGCAAGTATGCGAGCTTAAATTTTAGCCTTGCCAATAGACCACTGTCGTATAGAATCTCCTGACATCACACAGGGGTCATATTAAGATGACCTTTTGTGTCAACCAATCAATGCGTAGTTTTCATCTCGACAAAACTCTCTCAATGGTATCAGGATGTAGTAATTTTTATTTAGTTTGTGACCCAATATGACGGTAGAGTTATTTACAGATTGTGGTTGGAAAGTTCTTTGCAAATTATGTCACAAAGATACTGTGGCATAGAGGTGACATGGAGATGTATTTAATTTTTTACTTGGCCACGTAAAAGCTTTACGTGCGCAAGTTATAATTGACCAATGAGAGTTGTCGAAATTGGCAGCCATTTTCGACAACTCTCATTGGTCAATTATTACGTGCGCACGTTAAGCTATTATGGGCCACGTAAAGCTATTAAGTGGCCACGTAAACGTTATTGTGTGCACACGTAATAGCTACTGCGTGGCCACGTAAAGCTATTACGTGGCCACGTAAACGTTATTGTGTGCGCACGTAATAGCTACTCCGTGGCCACGTAAAGCTATTATGTGGCCACGTAAATGTTATTGTGTGCCAACGTAATAGCTTTTGCGTGGCCACGTAAAGCTTTTACATGGCCACGTAAAAAATTAAATATTTCTCCATGTCACCTCTATGCCACCGTACAAAGAATATGTAAACAAGTCACTTAGCACAATGATTTCTTCATTAATATTAAACGCACATTATTAGAATATAACAAATTTGACTCGTAATACTAAGTAGCCAGATCCAAACTAAATGAGTGTGCAAGCAGATAATTTTAGCTGGCTAGGCTGGTGTATTTATTAGGTGTGAACAAGCTCACCCTATCAGAGTCAGGTGACAAAGTTGAGTGTGTGTGTGACCAGATTTATGACAAATTGATAGGGGTGAGTGTGGTTAAGTTGATGGAAGTGAGTATGTCTTAGTGCTCATTACTTGGGTCAGGTTTACTGTTATTATTGTTTAAAGTACAAAAAACATGCATGACCTAGAATACAACCTGTAATAACGTATAACTTCCAAACAATGTACTTTAAGTTAAACCTCTAATACATTGAGATTTAAGTACATGGTCAAAGGTCAAATTCAAGTGTTTGTTAAAATTAATAATGCTATACATTAAATTTTTGTTTCGTAATAGTTGAATATAAAATACTTAGATTAATTTATGCCATAACAATTTTAATCTAAGTAAAGAACAGTGGTATACCTGATCACTAATGCCATAAAGTACATTTATTGATACAATTATCTAGTTCACCGCTTTGTAAGTTAAGCCTGTCTCACACAGAACACACAGCTTATATGGTTGGCCACCCATGTAAACCGTACATACAAACAAACCAACCGTGTTCTGACTTGAGTTACACTCGGGCCATTCTAGTCGAGTGTATCTGTGAAAGCCATGTATAAATTTTAATACTTTTAAAAAACTGGTACGGATGTCATGTCTGTGTATATAATCATATACGCGATGGTACAAGACCGTATGAGACCGTATATACAACCCAACATAAAGTCCACTACTCGATTGAGCTCAACCTTTTCAATATCCTATATGAATCGTATGGAACAAAAGTTGGCTGGATCATATGTAAACCTTGTGAATGCCGAGTAAATCAAGTATTTTTGTCGTGTTTGATCATACTAGACCATACCAGACAGTACTTGGAAACATTAAACAATGGTATAAAAATCTTTTGGTAATTGTGTTCAAATTGTGACAAACCTTGCTTGACTTATATCTGTGCTCGTACCAGTTTAACTGTGTAATACTGAGGATACTGTTTATGAACAGTGTCGTCAACCATGTTTTTGTGAGACCGCCTTTAGAGGACTTTCTCACTGTTCAAATAGTATGATGAAGTTGGTTAAGTGTGACAGAGCTGCTTTATTTTTAGTAAAACCCGGACGGGGGGTAGGGCCATTGTCCGGTGTCGTTAACAATTGCGCTCAAGTTTTTTCTTTACTTATATTTCTGCCATTTATTGTCAGGTCTTTATAAAACGTCATACAATGATAACATACCATGTGATAAACAGAATTAGATAGTAACCACAACTCTACCTGGCTTTATTATGGATTATTTCCCTTTGTGATTTTTGCATTAAAGTTTTTAATATGTTGGATATCTCTGTCATTTATGGTCAGATTTTGATGAAAATCTTCTTTAATGGGGTTTCCACATTACATTTCTTGTTCATATTATCCATCAGTTTAATTTGCTCAGTTATAGTTTATTAATTTACTAGTAATTACTAGTATAAAAAAAACCAAAATCAAAGATCTAGGCTGAATGGTTTTTTTTATTTTCAGGCATAGGTAAGCTTGTCTTTCAAGACAACAGTTACTATGAGGGGTCATTCCTGGAAGGAGAAATTGAGGGAGTTGGTACTCGATATTTTGCTGCTACAGGATGTAAATATATAGGACAATTTAGTAAGGGTGAGCTACATGGAAAAGGAAGAATGATCTGGCCTGATGGATCCATATATGAAGGACATTGGGTTCACAATAGGAGAGAAGGTAAAATCTTCTTTAGATCAGTTTGTTTTCTTGATAAACTGGAAAAAAGTTTATTGTTCACTTACTCTTAAAACACATTATTACATAATATGCGGATCTAGTAGGGTAGGACCCCCCTGAAATTTTCAAAATGCACTCGTCCATGAATGTAATTTTAAACTTTAAGCAATTTTAAGTAGATGAAGTAATTTTTCTCAGGCTTGCTTCTCTCGTCTTTGTGCTTAACATTAATCAAATGGTTATGTAGTTTTTATTATGAATATGTTGCGGTTATTCTGCAAACAGTGTATAATGTGGTTATGGTTTGAAAGTTTGGATCATATCCCCCTAGAAAAAGTTTGATCCCCCACCCTAGAAAAAATCCTGGATCTGCCCCTGTATATGCTTTCCAATGGAATTCTAGGATTTATTGGTGAAATAAAAATGGGTATTCCACTGTTTTGAAACAATGGAAATTAATTTGTTACTATTATTATTATTTTATTTTCACTGTTTGGATGTGCCATTTTGAAGACATCAGACTTAATAAAAAGTGAAGATGAAGAATATGATAAACAGAAGATTGTTTATTTCAGTGTAAGAGCTATGTATTTCACTCATGAGCTAGGGTTATTATAATTTTGTTCATGGCTATGCCACTCATGAAAATATTGCATCCTTAGCTCACTTGTGAAGTAAAAATTGTTCTTACACTGGGAAGCGAGTTACCAGTACTAGTAATAGGGAACATTTTTAACTATCTTACAGAGATTTCTCTTGTTTGATCAAAATGAAATTACAATGAATAAAACAAGGTTGATTTTTAATTTCCAACCCATTTTATTTCAGTCCTTAATGCCTTATTACTTTTAATCACTGTGATTATGTCTTGTCTAAGATTCATGAACTTTCAAAGTAAGATGTGATAACATGAAATATTAAAGAAGAATTTTTGTTTTCCAGGATTTGGAGTGATGAAGTCAGTGAAAGAGAATTGTTTATATAAGGGACAATATGTTGATAATAAACGTCAAGGACAGGGTATGATGATATATCCGTAAGTGTAACTTCATAATTATCTCCCTTCGTAACTTTATTCATAGATTATCTCCCTTTGCTGCTAGAATTGTATTGTGTACTGCTAGTGAAACTATATTTATATTGTAGAAGGGAAATATTATTGGTATTCAATATTTAGTCAAACAATATACATGTAGTAGTTTTGTCATAACCATTTTAAGGCATAGATTACCATTATAGTCGAAGAAAATCTGATCATATTCTATTTATAGATAAATATATTCTATTTAAAATTAGATAAGTCTATTTATAGATACATATATTCTATAAATATATCTATTTATATTGGAAGTAAGTCTATTTATAGATAAATACCATGTATTCTGTTTATAATTAAAATTAGTCTATATATAGAAAATTATATTCTATTTACGATTAATGCCATCCTATTTATAGATTATTATGTTCCATATATAGATTATATATTCTTTTTGTGTTGACACGGCGTTAACTCCAATAAAAAAAAATATATATATTCTTTTCGAAATTTAAAGGTAATAAAAAGATGAATGTTTTAACAATGACTGTATTGATAAAAAAGCTTATACATGTATGTCATTATTTTACATTGGATCTTGTTATAATGAATGATATTATGTGAATATTGTTGCTTTTATAAAAATGTTGACTTCATCATGTCATACATGTTGTTTTTGAAAAGTCAATCTTAAAATTGTTTTTGGCAATACTGATGATTACTGGACATAACTTTAGAACATACCGGTAGCATTGTTAAATCACTTTCACCCATTATTATACCCCCTAGTGGGGGGGCTTATTAGTAGTCACTTAGTTCATTTGTCTGTCTGTCCTTTTGTCTGTCCATATCTTGTCCAAGCAATAACTCCTCCATGGATTGGTGGGTTTTATAGATACCTTATATAAATGATAACCTTCATGAGAAGGTGCGTCACATGCAAGAATTGTGTTGATACTTCAAAGGGGGTGGCCAATAAATTGTGCCAGAGGTCAAATTGTGTCGAAGACTGACATGTCTGGGCAGTAGCTTTACCACAGATTGATGGATTTTATTGAAATGACATGGCACAAATGTTAACCTTGATAAGATACTTCAAAGGGTATGGCCGATAAATTGGGTCAAAGGTCAAATGGCCAAGCCTTTTGACATGATGGTTGGTGTGGGTATCATAACTTCTGTGTTAGTTGTAGTTATTTTTTGTTATTGTAATTATTATGTAATAATCAAATCATTAGAATATTAAGCTTCATTAATAATTTGTTTCACTCAGACTAAGCTGTTTGAAGAATAAAGCCAGGTAACTTCTTGCATATAGATATGCTGACTTGTTTTAGGTTATATCTTTATTATAGTATAATAGAACTATTTGTATACTATTTTTATCATATGAAACAATGACATGGGGTATTTCACTTTCTTTGGATACTATACCATTTGAATTGGTTATTTATTTATAAATGACATTTTCATATTTTAACCAGCTTTCCATGGCAATTTCTTTTACACTACCACCAGGAGCAGTAAATTTCTCAATTTTTATTGGTTCTTTGGTCATATTTTGTTATGACACAGCTGTCCGTCTGTCCGTTCGTCCGTCTGTCTGTCCGTCATAAGCAAAGTCTTGTCTGCTCATTAATCTTTCTATATGTCATGTATGGGCATGACCTACAGATAATCTCTATTGATTTTGGGGTTAGTAGGTCAAAGGTCAAGGTCACAGTGGCCTGGAGCATAAAATCCTCTCTGCTAAATAAACTTGAAACCTATCAAGCTTAGGGACACCATAATTATTGTCTTAGTTAGCCATGACCCATAGATGATCCCTATATTTAGCTAGCTATAAGTGTCATGTTGACTGGACTGGTACAATGTTATGAAGCTGATAGACATAAGTCATTTTAAATCTTATTTATATTAGACTGATCCTGATTTGATGTGTAAATGCCCCATGTTGGATGTTTTATATGTTCACTTAATGTTAAAAGTCTGACATCTTCCTAGTTTTGTTTAAAATTAGTCTGATGTTTGATAATTTGAAACTGTTTAAAAAAACTTTTATTATATGGACATACCAGTATTACCAAATTAATGGAAATAAGCAAAAAACTTTTTAAACTCGTCTATTTTTCTTCAAGTTGCTTTATGCAGTTTACGCACGTAGCTGCTGCAGCAACTATTAATTTTAATATGTATTTATAAATACATTTGTCAGACTTATAGCATGTTTCTGTGCAGTATGATGAAGAAACTGACCTGCTCGAATACATAGTGGGTGGGTATATTTTGGAAATTTCAGGGGGGGGAGGGAGTCCAGACCCCCCCTGACACCTCCCTAGAATTGCCTATGTGCTTAAATAATGAAATTTTAGAAAATTTTGAACTTTAATTCATGACAAAATACTGGTTTTGGGTAAAAACATTTCAACAACTATGATTTAACATTCCTTCTAATCTATTTTGCTAAAAGGGATTAATCTGTGTCAGTTTTACCAAAAATCAAAACTTTAGCAATTTTAGCTATAAATCTACCCAAAACGGACATATGTTATCGCAATAAGAGAGAAAATCTGGGTTAAAATGCCGACATTGTTTTGTTTGAAGTATTATGGATTCACATCATTGAATCCCTGTTGGTATAAAGGTCATTGCACCTTTTCACAAGAATTCTTATGAAAAAAGTTATCGTAAGTCAATTTCATAAATTTTGCTGTTCAAAGTCAGAAGGATAATTAAAACAATATTAAGTATGAAATGATATTCAAAAGGTATACAATATTCAAAATGGCAAAAAATGTCTGTATTATTAATGTTTCTTGCTTTTGACTTACAAGGTTTTTTATCTTAAGATTTTTTGTGAAAAGTGCAGCAGGTCAGTTTGTTCGAGCATATCATTTACTCTATATACTGGTATATGACAACATATTGATTTGGTAGCATGGATTGAGAAATTTTTTAGTTTGAATTTTGATTGTAGACAATTTTATGTATTCCTAGTCCATAGGCAATAAACTGATCGTAAGCTGATATTTGATAACAAAGCCTAGATGAAATATTGGCCAATATTATGTATAGCATGTGGAACAACTTGACCATTCATTGAAAGAATAATCTTGGGAAAATTTGTGGGGGTCCACCAATAATACTGTGTTTTTACAAAATATGCGTGCACTTTGCAAATCGTTCAGCAATATCATTTAACTGTGTTATTTCAAATTTTTGGCCTAAAAATGAAACATCAATTATGGCCTAAAGATTGTGGATTTGTTTACTTCATACCTGAGTCAAACCATTTTGTTTGGGCATGTGATCCAAAGGTAGTTCCAAAATGGCGTCTAAATATTGTCAGGTTGGTGGTAGTGAATGGCCGAGGAGTTCCAAATGCATGTATAGCTTTAAATCATAAAATAAAAAGTTACTTAATATTATCTAAATAATAACTTGTCCACTCTACAACAACAATGATATTGATGGTAAACATCAGTCACTTTATTGTCTGTGGACTCTACTTACAATACTTTATCTCTTTATTACTCTATGATACTTCTTTCTGTAGATTGTTTTACTTTAAGGGATGAATTGGGGATTAAATTTATCCCACTAGCCTTTCATTGATTTAATTAAAAATAACCTTATATATTCTTATTTTCATTCTCATTTAGTTTTCACTGTTATCAATTACTTTGTTTCTCATAAAATAAATTATTAATGCATCACAGCTACTGAATCTTTAATACTGATGAGCTTTGAATTTCACAGTGATTGGTGCACACACTGCACTGGTCTTATTCTCATGATGAACAAGCAACTACATGTATATCTTAGTCTATGCTTGTATCTGCTTACCACTGATCTTTTGATGTATGTTCCTATACAAGAATTTGAAGTTTTTGTTAGTTGTTACCATATTTAAACTCATTGTAAACACTAAAATGTTGCAACTCCCAATAATATATATTTTTTTCAAAAAATTTATTTCTCTTTAAATTAAGATTATCATACATGTTGTGGGCTTAGCGCAAAACAGTCATAACTTAAGTTAAAAAAGAGTGAGTTACAACCATTTTGCGCTAAGTCTGCTGTGTGTCAATATCAATGCAGTATAATCTTGCCTTTATGATGCCATATATTTAAATGTATTCTATTCTTTCCACTGAAAAAAAAATAAGAAAATGCTTTTCTGAAAATCTCTATTTTCTCACAAGGTGTCAAGCTTTATCATTCCTGTACCTCAATTATTATATAATAGTCTATAACATTGTTTATAGATACATTTTTTAAAATGAAAGTTGTTATGGTCATGGTTGGAAGTCATTCACAATATAAATGGTTTTGGGATTCTTCACTGATATTATATTATATTGCACAACCTTCTGCGACAATAACAACAGAATTGTACCATATGTACTATAAAACCTGTCCTTAGCAACCTCAGTTTTAAAGAAGAATAGAAATATGATTGTATATGACAGGAATGGTGGTCTCTTAACTCAAGGTGGCAGACCTGAATATCAATATATCTCAATCAACCAATAGTACATTCAATGATCAGTTCTGAAATACCTGCGCACCTGTTCTTAAAAATTCTTAGGAAAAAAGTTATCTTAAGTCAGTAACAAGTCAGAAGGATATTATAGCTAGAAATAAATTCTTTTAATACCAAACTTCAATTCCAAGTTTCTGTGTACTAAGATAACTTAAAGACTACTTATGTTTTAAAGGTACTAAGTTCACAGATTTGGTTTATTTTTTCTATAATTACAAAATACCATTCAGTGTCTGTAATTGTGTCAAAAAAATAACTTTAATTATTTTAAGACAAACTGACCCATATGTTGCAAGAAATATACAATAAAAGTCACAAAAACACACTAAAAGTGTCTATAAACGTGACATACAGGGTAGATATTTACTAATATGTGAAACACCATCATTTGTAATTGTATGTCAATTTGCACTAAAATTGTCATTATCAGAACACTACTTTCCTGCCTCCAAAAATATTTCCATACAATTTTGATAGTTTTAGAAAAAGTTGATGTTAAAGTTAAAATCTGTGAATGAGTACCTTTAAATGTTACTGTTGTAAAGTGTTTAAAAACTAAAAAAATCTTTGTAACTCAAATTCTTATAAAATGTACAGTTAAGTAGCAAAAGGAAGGAATGCAGTTAATTTATAAAGCAATCATTGATTAGGCCATGCCATACCGGAATTTTGTTAAGCGTCCGCGTGCGCATAGTTTTTAGAGTTCTCAATCCAAAAACAACAAAACAACAAAATTGTTGGTGAAATTTCTTAAATAATTTTGTTGTTCCGGGATTCGATAACTGATTTTTCTCAGGAAATACTGACAGTTCCTAGTTTCTGTGTATTTGATTAATGAAAATGTACATGTGTATGTTGTATATACATGTACTTTTTTATAGAATTATTTTAATCTCATATTAATGTCATAAACATGTACTACCAAGTACTTATAAATTTGTGTGAATACTAGCTAGAATGGACATGTGTTTTAGTTTTTGGTTTGTGTGTTTTTGAGAATAGGTACCTAGGTTTGTCAAACTTGAGTTGACACTTAACAAAATTCCAATTTGGCATGGCCTTATTGATTATAACATTTCTATTAAGCTGAAATACATTAATAATGTTATAAACTAAAGTATTGACTGCAGTCTTTTTTATTTAAAATAAATGTCCACCCCCCTAAGAACACTTAAGATTTAATAAATAAAGTTGTATATGACAGATAAAGTATAGAATAACTATAATACCATCTCTTTAAATATTAATATATTGATTCATTGTAATTTCATATTACAATCAAACTTTATATTTCATTAGACTTGATGTTTTGTGAAGACTTGTTTGTATAGTGACAATATGTAATAATTTATATGAAATTTATATTATTTGCTATTTTACAATGTAAATTGATTGATTTTGGAGTTGATTTTTTTCTTGACTTTTAATGTTTATGATTTATTAGTAATGAAATACTGATAAGACCCTTAGGTTTCAAACTGAATAACAGACTTTACACTGTCTGTACTGTCTGTTTTTTTAAAGTCTTAGTATATTGAATTTAAAAACACTACCAACACATAGCTAATATATTTTTCTTATTGTTTATTAATGTTTTGCCATTCAAGGTTTCCTCAGGTATAAACAACAGAGAGGAAAAAAAAGGCACGATGACGTAACATCATCGCGCGAAACATCACATTATAAAAATGCAGAAAAATGCACAATATTTAATACATCCTAATAGAACACAAATAATGGGTTTAGCAGAAGATGGTCGCAACTCAAAATAAGAAAATAGGGAGTTATAGCCGTCTTGCGCCACAACAGCTAAATGAACTCAAAAACATTATACAAACATTGTATATTAATACCAACATAAGACACAACACAAATACAAATAACATAGAATTTTAAAGTCTTGTATCAGTGGTTTTAGTGGCAATTTTTTGTATGATTGCCAGTTGTACTTTGATGGGTAAAAGTATGTCAGGCAAAGCTGAATAATGGCGCCTGTTGTATTGTACAAGGTATGATAATTCTGTTTTTGAATTAACATTTCTCATGTAGGCTTAAGTCAAAGGAACTTTGTTCAATAATTACAAGTATGAAAAAATAAAATTTGTGAAAAAAATTAAGCCAATTGGAAAATTATCTGATTTATAAAAGCAAAATGATATCAATTGTAATTGGTGATATTTATTTCTTGGCTGACACATCTATTTAGGTTACTCTGACAAAATATGAACATTTCTATAATCCAGCCATTGTTGATTTTTAAAAAGACGTTTTTTATATTGACAAGACTCTTGTCAATATAAAAAATGTCTTTTTAAAAATCACAAGAGGCAATCAATAACTTGAGTGAAATATTTATTTTTTTGAGGACTGACAAAATGATAACCTCATATTTGATCTTATCTATAAAAATAGTTGATTTTATGTGTAAACAAGTTCATCTCTGTCTATCTTAAATATATAATATAGCTCGTTTAGGATAACTTGAGACAAAATACAACGATACCATTTTTATACACAGGTGGATTTAAGTTTAGAACACGTAATTATCGACTATTATCAGTGTGTTTTGATGTATTAAATTTAGTATGAGAACACACGTTGCATGCAATATGACATGTTTAAGACTTGCATAACACAAATCAGCTGACCTCCATGTTTTATGTAATACCCGAGTCCCAAATATGTAAACAAACTGAGTCATTTGTCTCAAGTTATCCTAAACGAGCTGTAGACACTTGTTTTAAATATTTTTTTTAGTTGTATGAAATGTATTAGAGAGTTATCTTTCCTTGATAAAATCTGAAGCAATCCAATTGGTAAGTTACAGGTCCTTACAGTTGGAATCCTCAGATTTTATCATTGAAGTCCTATGTAAGGATAACAAAATATTTCATCTAATATCTTTCTTGATAATTAAGATATAGTAACAAAAGTGATGAAATTTAGATAGTTCTTTATCCTAAAAATACTTGTCTTGATTTTCAAACAAATTAAATGAATCACAAAAATTAGTTATTAAACATTGATATTGGCAAATTGTCATTGAAAAATAAGGGTAAAATCTAAGTAATCCAACTAATTGGACCTACCTATTTGAAGAGTATACAAGGGGAAATAACTGACTAAAGTCCCTTATTAAAGTAATTAATTAAATATTTATTTTAGTTTAATCTATGTACAACATGTATAATGTTTTTATAAAACATTTATATTATACAGTCTAAAACATGTACATTGCCACTCTTAATAGATTTCAAAAAGACGCAACTAAAATGATCAAACATTTACCAGCAATATAGTTATTTTTCAACTAACATATCATAAAACATGTTAAAATTAATAATAGCTAATCAATGCTATTTGCAAAAATTATATATATTTAACTAAGACTTAAAATTTGATACAAAATGGGTTTAGAAAATTGATCATCATCTCTGATGGGATTAGAGATGATTTGAATAGCATTTAAGACCCATATATATTGTAAAAAAGTGATAGCTCAGTTAAACAATATTACATAAAGAAAATAAAACCTAAGAATTTGAATGAACACCTGATAAAAAGAAAGAAAAAGAATGTTGAGGTGGACTAAATTTATTCAGTTTAAAAGACACTGTATGATATCAGATATGATGAATAAAACAGTATCAAACTCTACAGGATGATTTTGTAATAATGATTAAAAAACTTAATTAAATGATGCTACACATCTTGATAAATTCAATTATCCATTCTTCTTATAAAAGCTGCTCTATTAAATGTCTACCAAGTTCCAACTATATTTTGTATAACTTTAGCCTACTTTATACATAAAACATAAGTCAGAGGTTATTGAAACAGTCATTCTTTCTTTTATTTTTCTCATCTATAACTTGTGTTACCGAATTTGAATGTGAGAGTATTATTAAATTTTGTAGTGATATGATGCATGCACATGATTTTTTATGTGATTTTGAACTGATTCACTCATACATTTCGCAGGTTTAGTGCAAAATATATTTTTACTCAATATAAGAAAATAGTTAGTTTCGACCATTTTGGGCTAAACCTGCAATAATGTTCTCAAAGTACTAGTGTAGCCATTCTCTTGAACATCATACATGAACACGTACTGAGGGACTCATTCAGTATTTGCTGTTTGATGTTTTGATTATTAATATTATTACATATTGATATATTGTACAGTAGCCTGTTCAATTACCCTTAATGTTCCAAAACGTTCCGTAACGATACATTCAGAACTCCTCGGCCATTCCCTACGAATAATCTAATCTATTAAACAAATATATGATCGTTAATAATGAGTGATGTTTCAAAATTTATGGACTAAAAACGAAACATCACTCATTGCCTAAACGATCGTATATTTGTTTACTTCAACACCGGTAGTTTCAAAATAGCATCTAAATATGTCCGAGATTATTCGCAGCAAATGGCCGAGGAGTTCCAAATGTATCATTATAGAACGTTTTGGAATGTTTAAGGTAATTGAACAGGCTACAGGTGTTAACATATGTTTAAAGTCAGTAATTGATATGATTATATATTAACTCATCAATGAAATATCACATCACTATGTTATTTTTTTACAGGGTAACAAAAACTTAGTTTTTTGTAATTATTTGAATGAATCAATTAATGGGATACTCTTTCATAAAATCATTACAAGTATATTATGTTTTGATAGTACATTAATTAATTATTCATATATTCATAAAAATAGCTAAGTTTAATGAAATATCTTTTTAATGAGGAATCTGTTCATAAGAAGTAATATTTACTCATAATTATGTGTATTAATACTGTATTATTGAGTGCACACCAAAGTGTGTGCGCTTTATGGAATCGGTTTTGATTTGTACCCTAGGTATTTTGGTTTGACATTAATGCTGATTTGACCACTCTTAGACAATTTTTTCAGTCATGTACATGATGTCTGCCTTCTCCAGATCTAAGATTTTCTTAGAGTACAAAGAACATACTTTCATTTAAGTACCGACTGTCCTTCTTGATATAGCAGGAAAATGGTCTTTAAAACTATTTCATGAACAATCTCCATGAATGTATTAAACTGATGACCCCTGGATTGACAGTCTGGTGCCCTTTAGACTAAGCAAATTAACCCTTTACTAGTTACAACATGGACAAAAATTGGACATTTTTCACATTAAAGTAATAGGACTTATACAATTACAATGTAATTTCATGCAACTTGGCCAAGTTATTTATTGGGTGATAGTCTTTCAGAAAATGCTGATCTCTAATGGCAGTTACCATGGCAATGCTTGGGTGGAGCAAAACAGGCAAGAAATGCATCTTTGCCTTTTTTCAACCCCAAAGTTTCTCCAAATAAGATCAAAAGTGCTGTTACTTTACAGAGACTGTAAACATGTTTTCTTATCACCAGTTGCTCCATTTTTCTGCCTCAAAGTCCCAGAATGTTCCTTACATAAAGGGTGCTGTGCTTCCTTCATAATCCAGCAACAAATTGGGGGTCATATCCCCCCCTTGAGACATCTTTTGATGGGGGAGACGCACGAAAAAAAGACGTTTTTTTAGAAACTTTGCTTATATGTGAAATTCACTAAATCCTGTTAAAAGCACTAGTTTCAAGGCTTGTGGTGGCCATTTTGAAGAGAGGTTCAGACATATAAAATGGGTTTAGGGTTAACTTCAGTTAATAAAATTAGGGTATTCATAGATGTATCCCTGAGAGTTAATTTTGTGTTATGATCAGTAAGTGTATAAAACATTCAAAGGTACAAGTTCACTGACTTGGTTAAGTTTTTTCTATATTTTCAAAATACCATTCAGTGTCTGTAATTGTGTCAAAAAGTTTAATTCTTGATATTTTAAGACAAACTGATTTATAGGTTGCAAGAAATATACAATAAAAGTTATAAAAATGCACTAAAATTGTCTGTACTGTTACATACAGGGTAGATATTTACTACATGAAACACTGTAATTTGTAGTTGTATGTCAATTTGCACTAAAATAGTGATTATCAAAACACTATGTTCCACCTTCAAAACATTTTCATTCAATTTCGATAATTTCAGAAAAGTTGATATTTAAGTTGAAATCTGTGAATGAGTACCTTAAATATTACTTTATATAATATATATTACAGTAAAGGTGATCGTTACCAAGGTGATTGGTATCAAAATATGAGACATGGTGATGGTGATATGAGATATATTGATGGTACAGTATATGAGGTAGGTACCTTTGTAATAGATGGGCTGGGTACCAGAGCATCTTGCAATATAAGATACTAACATGTGACCTACTGGTTCCCCTCTATTCCCTAATGGATTCTAATTGAGTGAAATGAATAAAAGTCAGTCCAATATCACCTAAACATCATATTTTGATAATATGTAGTTAAAATTGTTTAGAGCTGAATGATTGAATTGTATTCAGTGTTGTGAGTTTCTTGCTGCTGTGAACTTTTTATGGAATTCCCTGTAGGGTGTTTTACTCTATTTAAATGCAGCATGCAGTTGGCTGAACTAAACCACCCGATAGACATACATAAGCTGTTAAATCTATTAAAATATAATGCATATTTTCTTATATCACTAAGACCTTTATCATATTTTGTAATCCATAAATGTTTCACATTTGTATAATTAATTTTGTGTAAATTTGCATAAATAAATAATGGAATGTTTTCATCTACAGGGTCAATTTGAAGATGATAATTTTAATGGAGAAGGTGTAATGAGACATTGTTCAGGTTTGGTATATCAAGGTATTTGGAACAATGGCAATCCTACAGTATTACCTACAAAACTAGTATTTGTTAATGACACGGGTAAAGAAGTACTAGAATTCACACAAGGCAAACCATTTGACTTACAAGTTAAATGTGTGAATGATAATGGTGATGTTATTGAAAGTAAGTTTAAATTCATTTATTTCATTAAACTGCAGTGACTGGTATTATATTTTTATTTATTTTGTGTAGCATTTAACGCCTTTGCAACACATTTTGTCGGCCATGTAACACGGTCAGTCAACCTACTCAATGTTCCTGGAAAGTTAAATCTCTGGATTTAGCTGTTAACCAACTTCTATGTGCATACTTTCATCAGTGACTGACAACTGCCTTACATGATTAAGAATCATTGGTTGGAGCGAGGATAGCCGTAGCAAAAATTTCATGACCAAGCTCCACGAAAATATGCCCCATCTGGGAATTGAACCCACTACTACTCGATCAGTAGACTTGCTTGCTACCAACTGAGCTAGCTGGGCGGCTTTGTTATATTTTATATTCTTTGTTAAGGTTTGGTTTACAGTCTTCATCCTTGTACCATCATGTTCACTCAGTTTTGTACCATTATACCCCTTGATCATTTTAACATGTTATGTTTATATGACTTGGTACATAATGCATGTTAGCATCTATGAATAAAGATATTATTATTATCAATGAGGTTTCTATATTAGACTGAGGTTTGCAAGCTAATTTGACAGCTGTGTTATTCACATGCTGTGATCGTCTAGTTCTTTCCGCATGACAAGTTACTTAACACAATTATTGCTTCATGAGAATTATAACAAAAAAAGATCACCTGAACGTGACTATTGTGCCAAAATAGCAAGATCTTAAATTAGCGAGTTGGCGAGCAGATAATTTTAGATTGGGTTTTAATCAAATTGGCAACTGTACTACTTAGTTTTTCAAAGTGACTCAGAATAAGCAAAATGTTTTAGAAAGTAACTAATTGATTAATGTCTATATTATTACAGTTGACAGTGGTAGGGAATTACGAGTGACTGCAGGTTTTAAACACATGAAGGCTAAGAAAGGAACAGCTTTATTTGACTTAATTGAAGAATATGAAGAGAAACCTATGCAAACACCTTAGTGAGTAAAAGTTTTAAAATCAATTTGTATTAAAGTGTACTTGTTTTAAAGACAGTTTTGATGTCATTTTGTACCAAAGTGTACTTGTTTAAGAAAAAGTTTAATTGTCAATTTGTATCTAAGTCTACTTGTTGTAAGTAAAAGTTTTTATATAAATGTAGAATCAAGTAACCCGTGATCTTAGTACTTACAGTTATAAAGTATTACACTACCTTGTACTTACAGTTATGAAGTATTACACTATCTTGTACTTACAGTTATGAAGTATTACTATATCTTGTACTTACAGTTATAAAGTATTACACTACCTTGTATTTACAGTTATAAAGTATTACACTACCTTGTACTTACAGTTATGAAGTATTACAATATCTTGTACTTACAGTTATGAAGTATTACACTATCTTGTACTTACAGTTATGAAGTATTACAATATCTTGTATTTACAGTTATAAAGTATTACACTATCTTGTACTTACAGTTATGAAGTATTACAATATCTTGTAATTACAGTTATGAAGTATTACAATATCTTGTAATTACAGTTATGAAGTATTACAATATCTTGTAATTACAGTTATGAAGTATTACAATATCCATTGACTGACTTCCTGGCAGAAGAAGAAGAAGGAGACATAGACGATCAAGATCAAGATGATATTGTAGACAATGAACCTAAAACAAGTAGAGAAAATAGTAGCACTAGAATAGGTAACTTTATTATACCCCCGCTTCAAAGAAGAGGGGGGGTATACTGTTTTACCCTTGTCAGTGCGTGCGTGCGTCCGTCCGTTACAAAATTGCCGTCGCAGTTTTCTCAGCAACTATAACATGCAGCAGCCTAATACTTTGCATATTGCTTCATCCCATAGTCCCATGTGGTGTAAAGCGATTTCATGCTCCTTGCTCATCTACTTTCTGTTTGTCGCATATTTTTAGATTTTTGCGGGGGTATCACTAGTGAGCATTAGCTCACAGATTTACTTGTTCTATACTATATAATCTAGTTAAAACTAGTCTGGATTACCTACCCCTTACCACTTTTGTTTATGGGTTAGGCAAAGCGCGATAATGATGACGCCCATGAAAGATTGAAGATTTTCTTATTTTCTCTTTATTTTGCATGAAAAATGTCTAAGGATGTTAATTTGGTATGACGTAAGTACTTGTACTATATAGGTCATTCAAAGTCATTTTTTTCTTGGTGCACTTAAATTTAGCTAACGATTAACCAAAAACATATTAGCAAAGAAGACACAATTTGAACATTGACAATTTTTCGTTTGAATTTTGGATATTTTATTTAGCATAAATGTAACTGAACGACTGAAACTAAGGTAGTCACTGTAATTATTGCATTAATTTCTTTTGATTTAAGCCTATAGTGAGAAAAGTTCATTTAAAAACAGAACAACCCTATACCTTGTACAATTCATCAGGCGCTGCCATTATTCTGCTTTGCCTGACGTTTTATTTCCTGTCAAAGTACTACAGGTAACCAGACAAGGCTATATGATGGTTATACATTGATGAATGATAGTACCAGATAGGTACAGTTATTGGTATGGGCAGTGCCCTATTAGCAGCTATTTGTTGTCATCATTTAAATAACAGGGCTCGATATTGAAGGTAGCATTATTGCCCCTGACAACCCATATTTGGGTTTGGGCAGCCTGTTACTGCTATTAAAGATATTGTTACTTAGGGCAAGTTTAAAATATAGCTGGCTGTCCATTCAGACAACCTAGTTTAAACATAAGTGTCCTGAATGTGTTAAAAAAGCAGTGAAACCACAATTGTAGTTAACTGCAACATTATCATTAAACCCTCAACATTGGGAATCACCTATGATAATTATAGAACAATATGTAGCTTATATAGCTGTTTATTGTAGCTGAAGCAATGCTGGTTTGACAGCTTAAAGAATGACAATGGCTCCAAACAAATTAATCTGACTTTGTCATCCTAGATGCAGCTTGAAATTATTTCTTGATCTTTTTTAGGGCTAGGGTTAGTCCTTAAAATTTGTTTCATTTTTTTGTTTTTTTCATACAATTTGAGCTTTATTGTAACTTAATATTTTTGCCATTTACAAATATTTCAGAATTGCCTAGAATTTCACGTAGAAATACATTAGTTAGTCAACCCAGTTTTCATAGTATTGTCTGTATGTGTCGCCATTATGAGTATTTTCAATTTTGTTGTTGCACCATTTTGTTGCCTGGATTAGTTCAAGTTATATCTTGTCAAACAAACAAACATCATTTTGATGCTCCATACTTATTTGATCAGTATTCAAAGAGCTATCAGAACAATTACTGTTGTAAAAGCCATCAGTCATCACAGATAAAGTGGTTTGTAAACTTGACTTTAAATGTCATGAACCTGGGGTCGGTAGCACAGTTTGTAGTGTGCCTGGATTTAGAATCTAGTGTCCCAAAGAGAGTACATGTTCAAATTCCTCCTGGGAAGGTTATACTCATCCATGAAAATTTGACAATAACGTCAATTTTCCTCCATTAGTGTAAGGTATATGGAAAAGTTTCTGGCCTTGTGAAAGGGTTAGTAAGTACTGGTTAAAGACAAGGGTCAGGGTAAGCTAGGTTAGGTGCATTGGACGCTGTAAAATACATGATTTTGTGACAAGTTAAACTTGGACTATTCTTGTGTAAATACACAATCACAAAAATTTCTGCACTTCAAACACATTTAAGTTTGCAACTTAATGTACAGAATTTTGCTGTTTGAAATGAGATTTTAACATGGTGGTTAACATTGCACTTCACTCTTTGCATGCATGCATGGGCTTAATAGAAAACTAATGTACCTCTTTTTTCGTTATACATGAAGTGATAAAGAAAGCCACAATCATGGCCAAGCAGGAAAGTGCTGGATTTAAATATAGAGGTTCATGGTTAAATTTTTGGTAACTTAAGGTTATACACTTCTTTGAAAAATCATTATTTGTTACCAATTGTCTTCTTTTTTTGCTCAATGTAGAAGGGTTAGAGAGTCTGTATGTAAAGAAATTGTCCATAAATACTGGTAAGGTGAATCTATGAACATTCCTGGAAGTTGGTCTTGCAATATTTTCTACTGTCATTCTTTCCCTTCAACTCTATAATTAAGTAAGACAGGTTAGCCATTGATAAGGGTATATGCAAAGTACTGTAAGGTTATAAACTTAGGTTCCTCCCTTGCCTTTAAGCTAGATTTTATGGTGACATGGTAGAGTGTTCGCTTACAACTCAAGAAGTTGTGAGTTAGAATCTCAGTTCTCTTTGTTTTGCCATATTGGCATTGTCAAGCAGATAATGTTTTATTTTATCTTTTTCATATTCAAATCTAGTTTACATGTAACATTTCATTCAATAGTTAATATGCATGATGTTTACTACCTCACTCAACCATTTTTATTAATGTTTTTTAATAACACATTGTCTTTACTTTGTCTTCTGTTAATTTACCACCACAAAATTAATATGCATGGGAAATTAACGAATTAACAGACTTTTAATGTGTAAATCAATTTTGTGAACATGTAATGTTTTTGTACTTCTAACTTTGGACTCATCCTCATTAGGAGGAATTACATTGGTATTCACCTACACTGTATGCAATGTGTCAACTTAAGTAACATTTATTTTTTGTAGCTCTAGTAGTTTTTTTGTCTTGTACAAAGTCAAGAATGACTAGACACATCACATACTCTGTACTGATTTACAGACTAATGAAAGAGTGCATGACCCAGGCTTGAATTTAACAAAACCTTTGAATTGCAAATTTTTGCGAGTTGATTTTATTTCAAGTTGCAAAATGAAACAAAGCACTCACATTTTCTCTCTACAAATTTTAATAGCATAACTATTTTATATAAGCAAAATAAATTCAACATAGTTTTATATTTAAATATATATTAAACATAGGCATTATTTTTGGATAGACAAAGAGTATCAAACATTTTTTTACTGTGCATATTTGATTTCAATTAAAATTAACATTGGCTAAAGGAAGTTATTAAACAATTAAAACTTCATTTCGCCACTGCCAACTTCATTTCATCCTTCTCCATTGCGTGTTTAGTCATGCCGTTGATAGGTATGTAGCTGGTATGTAAAAGAAAGATTTTTTGAGATCCCAACATTTTATTCATCTGATGTCAAGCACAAATGTTAGTGAAGGTATTTGGTCTTTTTTCACCCTTTCCCCACCTTCCTAACAACTGACGCACTGCCGGCTTGGGGTCAAACTGTTTGACAGTACTTGAACCTCCAATCTATTTTAACTTGCATAAATTTTCAAGTAGAATAAAAGTTAAAAAATTCAAAATCTATGCATATTTTTGAAAGTATACTAGCTTAAATTCGAGCCCTCGCATAACTCAAATTGAACATATAAACGAAAAGGACAATTATAATACCAGAAGCATATTAAAAATTATCAATGTATATTTTTATATTCAGCTGAAGATGGGGATGGTGACACATTAAATGAGAGTCAAACAAAAGAATCAACTATAGCAGAAGAACAGAGTAGAGCTGATGAAGATAGTGAAACACCCGCTGAATTAAATACTGAAACACATCAATTAGAACGAAAGCTTAGCTCAGTATCAATACCTGAAACACCAATGTCTGGACTAACATCAGGTATGAATCTTGTTTCCTCAAAAGATCTTCATAAATATCAGGGTTTCAGCTCGAGTTTTTACAGAAAATTAGAGCTTATTGCTTTTGTCATTGCTTGTGTAGTTGAAATAACAACAACAACAACAACTGTTCTTAGCGTACACTTGTTGTTGGATCACTAAAATAGCTCCGCTCTATCAAACCCAAACAAATTCAGTGCTTTCATAATTTGATTCTCTTCTCCAGTACCTAGATATACTACAATTACCTAAAGAGGTAAAGCCCATATTGGTCTAATGCAGCAAGTTCTCTTACTAATGACACCACCAAGTTTTGCCCTGTTGAATCCATTTTCGGGCAGCGCTATCATCACTTTGATTTGAGTTATGCTCATTTCACTGTTTCAAGTATGTTTTATGTTATCATTGCTTATCTGAATTATCACCTTAACAAACTAAGTCCTGACTTCACAGGGCTCTTGTTTTCATATAAGCCTAAAATATCATGAACAAAACACTATAAAAGTTGAGTCTGCTGTCCTTGTTTAATTTTGTTTACTTTTGCAAAACTTTTCTTAATTATGTAAGGCAGTTGTCACCTAGTATGCACCTAGTAGTTGGTTAACAGCTAAATCCAGAGATTTAGTTTTTCCAGGAACAGTGAGTAGGTTGACTGACCGTCGTTATATGACCTATACAATGTGCTGCTACGGTGTAACCCCCCCAAAAAAGCAATATATATATATTTATTTTTTGTGTTAATCTGGCAGAAGGGATAAAAAGTTGTTCTGATTATAACATTGTCATAATTACATAGTATTTTTGACAAAAAAGCTTTCAAATGTAATGATTGTTTCCAGTGACGCCAGGTTCAATGATGGAAATACCGTTACTATCAGAGAAAGATTCCCGACCATTACCTCCACCTGTGGCTAATAAACGGTCAGATCAAGGTCAATGTGAATGGAAGAATATAACACTCGCTCAGGCACCACCAAGATTTCCTCCTTTTGTTGTTCTCGATGAAGAGGAGCAAAAGAAAAGGGCCAGACAAAACAAACAAGGTATGTTGGATAATGTTTGTTTTTCTATGACTTTTATTTTAGGATTTAATGCATGTAACCGGTTCCTGGATTAATTAAGAAAGCATGGTTGTAAGGCATGCAATTTGATTTTCTATATCAATTATCTTAGACTAGTTAATATTGTACTAATTTAGATTACAAACACATTAAATTGATTCTAAGATTGTCTGATATTTGTATTTTATTAAAGATGCCTGACAAGAGTTTTAATTAGACTGCGACCATGGTACAGTGGTTAGCAAAATTGTAGACATATCTGTAGAATTGATTATGATGATACCCTTCTGTGTGTTGTCAATTTTACCCTGTTAATGCAGTCTAAGAAATTTTTGGATATGGCAGTGGTTACCTGAACATGTCGTTTTAGTAGCAAGCACTAAATCTTTGTATATTTTTGATTGCTCAAAATAAATTTTTGGTTGCCCAAACTAAATAGTTGTTGTCCCGGGCAACTGGACGCCTACTAATTTTGTAGAAAGTAGAACTGTTCAAGTTATAACCATTAGCTCCTTGAAGAAAGATAAGAGAATACTGGTAGAGACAATTGTCTATCAGGAAAGCTAGGTACCATGGGCACAGCTAATATCCAAAAATGTATATAAGTCTAACTTGTTTAAGTTCAAAATTGAAAAATGTTTAATATGTTACTGATGAATATTGATATATTTTTAGTATTTAGCAATACACTTGCCAATTTGCAAATGTAGTATCTCTCATTGATATACTCTGAATATTATATTCCATTCTTAGTTTTCTTGTAGCTCTACAGTACTCACCAAAAGTTTGGAGGCAAAAGAAATTTACTACAATTCTTGAAATTTGATGTTTATTTTTGTAGAATCAGTATTTTCAATTCATTTAAGTATGGTTTGTGATGAAATGAAATCAAACTTCACGAATGCAACACATTTATAAGATTCTGTATCTGACATCCTAAAGCCTCCAAAACCATGCTCATTATAATTATTTCAATAACATAGCTTTTATGCTATTTTTGTAGTCTCAGTTATAATTGTAATGATTACCCAAAACATTAAGCAAAACTAAAAGACATTTTAAAATAAACAGTAATCAAATTTTAGATACAAGCTATTTAATAGGCCTACAAAGTTAAAATGTCTCCAAACTTTTGGTGGGTACTGTATATAAATTATGTTAACTTTGTGATGCATGT
The DNA here is from genome assembly GCA_025267735.1 of Mactra quadrangularis. Taxonomy (NCBI): domain Eukaryota; kingdom Metazoa; phylum Mollusca; class Bivalvia; order Venerida; family Mactridae; genus Mactra; species Mactra quadrangularis. Next base: position 37,114,030 of record CM046300.1, on the reverse strand, counting down.
TTAGCTGTGTTTAGTTAGATTGAGTAGTTGAATAGTTTTGAGCTTGATCTTGAAATCTATCTTTAAATTTTGAATGTACTGAATATACTTTGTAAGGTTGGAACTTGTTTTGTACCAAGCTAGCACCCTTCAGTATATTGTTTATTGTTTAACCTGATTCTCTGAGTCATTTCTAGAAACTGAGGCTTGATTCTTTGTGATACTAAAAAAAGGGACATAACTCATCATTGAAATCACTAGAACATTCTGAGTTAAATCCCTTTTATAGTTCCCATAATAGTTTATTATACAGTTTATACAAAAAAATTCAAAACCCTGTTTTTAAAAACTATACAATAAATTAATCCACGACAGGGGATGCTCAGGATGACAAGAAAATATTATAGAAGTATTAATTTTTAATTAATTTTTTGTCTTGTTAGTTTAATAGTAAGGGTCTACCATTACAAGCATGATCGACTAAGGGTGGAGTTTTTTCTGCCACATTAGTTTTGTTAAAATAAACTATATAACCTTTATTTTGAATACAACAATACCCTTGGAATGGGTTGGTTTATTCTAATGTTTACACCAACATTTAATGTTATTTTTATATGAACTATAGTTGAATCTAGAATTAATGATGCTCTTGTTATTGTTGTTATTTACAGAAACAGGTATAGTTGATCTCTGATGTTTTTACTATCTTTCTTTCTATATACATGTAAATAATTAACATACTTTATATTACTGATATATAATGTATAAGTGCACAATATAATAGGCTATATCCGGAGTTCAAATATTTGGGTTTTCCCCTCCGGTACAAACAAGCTTTCACCGTTACAATGAAAACATGTGTACACAGAACAATAGGATTTAATCCATAGTTGGTGCTTTTTAGCAATAATGTGGAGAAAACTTTGTTTGTACCGCCTGTGCACGGACGGAAAAACCCGTAAATTTGAATTCCGGATTAGGTCTATTGAAAACATTTACAAAACTAGTGCTGAGATTCATACACTGAATCTCAGAAATGAGTTACTGGGTTGTCCAGTTTTCATGCAGATTGTGTAAGCAAGAAACTATATTATCCTAGCTTAGAATTGGGGGACTCAATGGGACTCCAGAGTGATTAATTTAAGTTGTAAGAACTTGTTTCACAATCAAGGTAAAAAAATAATATAAACTGAACTAACAAACAGTATAATATGTATGTAATATATTAATCTTTAACTAAACATATTATAAAGAAAGTGGAAATGAATGTTGCAAATTGTATTTATTTTGGGGTAAAATTTATTCTTTTCTGTTTAATATTCTAACATAGGCACGTGCGTTTTCACTCTTTATTTAATGTGACGTCATCTATGCTTTATTATTCAACAAAATATAGCTCGTGACGGCTGTTGAAATTTTACTCCCCACGTTAAATGCGCAAAGCCGAAAATAGCACCCGAGTTTATAAGGGTTGACTTTTACAATTTGGTTTCTATTCTATAATTAAGATTTTAATATTTTTTGTTCGGAATAAGAAACACCTATCTGTGAGAATTGTGTAAATAAATGCTATTTTCGGCCTTTGCACTGGGGTGGATTTCAACAGCATGACGTTTCTGACAGTTAAAAATAGTTCTATAAATATATCTTTTCTACGGATGTATTTTACGATGTTAGAATCGAAATAACTTACAGTTGTCTATATTTTGTTGTCTAATAAAATATAGGCACTCGTTTGATGCGCTTATTAAATCACTCGTGCTAAAGCACTCGTGATTTAATCATACGCGCATCACAACTCGTGGCTATATTTTATTAGACAACAAAATATAGACAACTGTAAGTTATTTCTTAAGTAAAAAATAGTATTTGATTGTATATGAATGGTGTATGTTGACAGTAGTATTTCCATATTTTCCAATTTTAGGGTTCTCAACCCGTTAAAAGAACTATATTGTATTTGTACAAGTCCCTGAACTTGAGACTAAACTGATTAATCCAAATAATGAGCTCTTCTTTTTTAATTACATCAGTTGTAACTCTGAAATAAAAAGTTCTTCTGTTATTTAATGTTTTATGTTTATATACACATAACAATGTAGGTTGTTTTGCTAATTATTTTCTATCTCAACTAAAATTATATGATAACTTAATAATAGCATATATTGTTCTGTATGCTTTAGAATAACATCAAACCATATTTATGCTGCATTACCAACTCTAAACATGGGGCCTGTATTATCAAGGGTCTTACAACCAATTTAACCATGAATCCTTCTATGTTGTATGGTTGTAGTTTGTTTTTTCTCAACTGTCAAAACATGAATAATTTCACGGTGACTTGGTGCTCTCTGTCTAACACTCGTGATATTGTGATTGTGTGTATTCAATCGCCATAAAATTATTCAAACTTAGACAGTTGAGAAAAAATGGACAAAAAATTATCGCAAAATCTTTGATAATTTGCTGCCCTGGGGTTTCATTTTTTATTCCAAGCTGCATCAGGTTATCTTCTCCCATAACTATTCAAGTATCCTTGTAGAATTGTGAGCTGGTAAAATAATATTGTCCAGGAAAGCTGGTTATGTCAGCTGGCCTCTGTAAATAGACAAATATAGAAATGTTGATAGGCTAACTCTAATAGAAACAAAGGTTGTTTGGAAAGTTATTATAATTGTGTTATATCTTTTATCTTTTTTTGCCATTTTTTAAATTTAGGTACATGAGTACCTACACTCATCCTCATTCTTAAAATATTTTTAAAAAGCAAAATGGAACAATTGATCAAAACAAAACGTAATGTGCTTGAATTTGTTACATTTGATGGTATAGCATTTTCACCCTGTATGTACTATATATGTTACTATTTACATAGTTGTTACATTATATAAAACTCTTGTAATGGTAAAAACATCATTTTTTCAGAAGAATACATAGGACGGAGGAAAACTAGTGTAGCAGGCTATTGTATGTCATTGTTATAAAACAGAAATTGTTTTATATTTTCAATCCTGGAGCTGTTTTATCCCTTTGTGTTATAATCTACATATCTCATATATTTGCTAAAAAATATTTGAACATTCAAAGTTAGATATCTATTTTTAATAACTTTTCCATAATTTTCATAAGTTGTTTTGCTTGTTATTTAAAGCACTGCATTGAATTTGGTTTCATGAAGTGTACAAGGCCTAATAACTAAGTTATTGTGTCACATTAAATTTTAAACTTATGAAATTTTATTGATGTTACATTCTATGGATCACAGTATCAAGAATTTTTTTGATAATTTTCAAATGGCCATTACAGTAGATGTATGATTTATGTAGACTTTAACTAAGAACATTAACTCATGTGTACTGCATGAAGAAATTTATCTGATTATCTCCCTTGTCCTTTTAATGAATTGGTTATGGGACTTTTTTTACTGTCATGGGCGGGTTTCCTAGCATATCGCTAGCTAATGCTTTGTGTCCTGGTACCCTTCTTACACCAGAAGGAATACATATGTGAAGTCAAATCAAGGGTACCAGGGGGCAAAGCACTAGCTAGCAATATGCTTAGGAAACTCACATATATTTAGAGACTAACTAACAGAGTTAAAATATTTTTATAAAATATTTTATCCAGCTCTTAATAATTTATTATTTCTTGGACAAAATTTATGAGTCATTCAATGATAACTTCTTGCTTTTAAGAATGCTTATGTATAAAATGATACAAAATATGTGACACATTTAAAATGGTTGTGTAGTTTAAATTAAGAATACAGTTTGTATTTGATTGTATTTGTCTCCATCAATGTCTTTACCAGATCTTCTTATAGTGACACATTTTGATATATGTTAACAGTTATGATATATCAAGTGTTGCCGACTGTAGTAACTTGTTCTTTTACTCAATGCACATACAACAGTTATGCGGGCAACCCTTGATATGTCCTATATATGAAATTATAGTCTTAATTCAAGTTTAATGTTCTGCGATTTGATAGGTAAAAAATGTTGTTATAATTTATTACTGCCATGTTACAGATGCTATTCGTAAAAGTCGATACAGTGTGGCTGGAATGTGTATGTCTACTTTATGCTTTAATCCTGATTGAATTTTTGAAATGAGATTGTCTCCCTTTAAAATAACATATAATTACCCCTCCCCCCTGAATAAATATTAAATTAACAAATTATTTCTCTTTGATCTTACTAAATTATCTCCCTTTTATACATAAAACTCAAAATAACATGTTATTGATCATGCTAATCACAATCTTCTATACAATAATATCTGTCATTAATTTCACCTTTTTTTCAGATCTTGCTGAAATCACATTCACACATAATTGTGTACACATACTATATAATCTGTGACCCTTATTTAAGTGATGTGTGTTTTAAATGTATAAAATGTATAACTGTGTACACATAATAAATATAAATGTGTGAAACTATGCACATTTGGTTGATGTAATATATTGTTTATTTATTTAACAAATAATGCTTATTCTCACAGATTTGCTGAGAGTTCCCAGAGTATCTGTAATAGGATCATGTATGTCTAAAAACTGGCACTGAGTGATTTTCTTTTCTTTTTTTGTCACCATGGTTACTCTGAATTATATGTGATTTTGGTCTGCATTTTCTTGCATTCTTTGTATTTACTTCAAGTAATATGTTACAGGATTTTGAAGGGAACTGATGTATTTTAATTCCTTACAAAACTTGGCTATCTCTGATTAACATCTTGGTCAGAGGTTCAGTGATTTCAGTACTTTAAATTCACTATAAAAACAATGATTTCAGAACTTTGAATTCACACTGATTTCAGTACTTTGATTTCACTGTAAAAACCGTGATTTCAGTACTTTGATTTCACTGTAAAAACCAGTGATTTCAGTACTTTAATTTCACTGTAAAAAACGTGATTTCAGTACTTTGATTTCACTGTAAAAACTGTGATTTCAGTGCTTTGATTTCACGGTAAAAACAGAAGTTTCGTGCTTTGATTTCACTGTAAAAACAGAAATTCAGTGCTTTGATTTCACTGTAAAAACCAGTGATTTCAGTACTTTGATTTTACATATAATGGAATGTTGAGCAATCCCAATACTTTGATTTTACTCTCTAATACTTGTTTCAGAAACTGACATAGAATTAGAAGATGATTTGGGTAAACATAATTCCAGTGATCTATGTATCTGCTTATTCCAAGTGAAAAATTTATTGTTTTTATTGTGTAATTACCGGTAGTAGGTTAAATCAATAACGATTCTAACAATAGCTTTTAGTATTGTGTATATTATTTTGTACAGAAAAGATACTTTTAGCATCTTTTTATTGTTTAAAATAGATATTGTCATTACATAACATTGTGTTTCTATTTTTGTCTCTTTAACTCGTGCCATTTTCTGTTTCAAATGTAAAATTTAAAGTAATTTTGTCATGAAATTAAAAATAGGAATTGATAGAGCAGTATATTTCAAATTGCCTTTTCATTGTTTTACCGTAAATATTGCAGGGTTGGCACAAAACGGTTGTTACTCAATTTAAAAAAAGAGTGAGTTACCACCGGTTTTTTTACTAAGCCTGCAATATAATTTTATACAATTTTGCTATCATGATTTATATACAGTATGACATACAAAATTCAAACTATTTATGATCTGGAATCCCCTAAATTACTTAGTTTTTTAGTCCTATTTTAAAGTAACCAATTCAGAGAAGATTGTTTCAGTCATAAAAGAGTTCTGTTTACTTTTGTTATACTGTATAACTTTCTTATATCAAAGCAATACTTTCACACAGCTGATTGAGATAGAGCATTAATCAGTAACTGATGAATGTTAGTGCTTATCACTGGTTAAAATTTAAGGTTTTATGATCTATATATGCATCTCTAAGGACAAAGAGAACCAACCAGTGTGTTTAGTTATGCCTCAGTCCCATAAAATCGTGGCTTGTTGCAGACCTGTACATGCAGACAGCCATCGGCCGTGGGAAGCCTTGCTTATTAAGGTGACGGTACGCACATAGCACAAAACAACACACCCGTACAGAGCTGTAGCTGGAAGATATGCAAGATTAATTCATACTTGGTCAGGATTTTGTTCACGATTTGACTTTGAAACTGATACGTGTATCCTGGGCTTATCTCAAAAACCCTGGTAAAAGGGTAACAGTCTGTACGGGTACGCAAGAGTCCTTGCGGAGCTTGATTGCACAACGCCCGTATGGTGCCCTCACGGCTATTTTATGTTTAGGGACTGTAGCATTAGATACATAATTATTTGTTGTTAAAAAACAGACTAACAGAGAACACAGTGTCCTTTCAAAGGATAAACACATTTCTTATTTTTATGTAAGCACTAAAATGCACAATGCACTTTTTGTCTCATTTTTGGCATTGGGTTTTATTTTGTTCAGAATTGATGAATATCAAACAAGTTTTTTGTAATATTTTTTGGTTGAAAGGTTTAATTTATTACTTGATTAAATGGCTGAAATTATTTGATATCAAATTTAATCTCAATAAACATTAATAGAATAATGTATAACTTTGATTGCTTAATTATATCACTTATCATTAGAGGTTGTTGATTTTATAACTGCTGTAACTTGTACATTCAATTAATTACAATAAAGTAGTGCACTTCTCATTACTTCTCCTTATAGGTCTATCTTCTGTTCAGAGTTGTCTTTCTTGGCCATCTCTCTGTTCAGAGTTGTCTTTCTTGGCCATCTCTCTGTTCTGAGTTGTCTTTCCTGGTCACCTCTCTGTTTAGAGTTGTCTTTCCTGGTCACCTCTCTGTTTAGAGTTGTCTTTCTTGGCCATCTCTCTGTTCTGAGTTGTCTTTCCTGGTCACCTCTCTGTTTAGAGTTGTCTTTCTTGGCCATCTCTCTGTTCAGAGTTGTCTTTCTTGGCCATCTCTCTGTTCTGAGTTGTCTTTCCTGGTCACCTCTCTGTTTAGAGTTGTCTTTCTTGGCCATCTCTCTGTTCAGAGTTGTCTTTCCTGGCCATCTCTCTGTTCAGAGTTGTCTATCCTGGTCACCTCTCTGTTCAGAGTTGTCTTTCCTGGCCATCTCTCTGTTTAGCAGAGTTGTCCTTCCTGAAATCAGATAATCTTGTAAAAGTGTACAAAACAGAACATTATCAATCGGAAAAAGATCAACATTTTTCATTTCTGTTGTGGACAAAAGAAAAGTGCACTACTTTATCAGTAACTTAATGTAATATTGAATACAACAGCTTTTGAATCAAGTGCCTATGTTTAAGATGGCTGCCTCAATATTGTGTCAAATAATATAGTACTATATAAATTAAAATGCTGTCAAGCAATTTGAGATGTGAATTTCTTGACAATAAGTCCAGCACTTTTAAAGTTGCATCTTTTGTTTATTTGCTGGAAAACAAAACTTACAGATATTTGAAAATTTAAATGTTTTATATGTTTTGTAAAATATTTTGTATTCGCTATTTACAGTAGAAGCAAAGAGATTAAACAGAGTTGCTCATGATGAGAGATATGCCCGAATAGGTAGGTGAAATAACATAACATATTGTATGTTTAAATTAATCTATTTATACTGGGTTTAACCCCGTGTTTGACATTATTGTCAAATTTTCATGGAAGTGTATAACCTTCCCGGGTGGGATTCAGACTCTTATCCCTTCAGGACACTAGATTCGAAATCCAGGCATGCTACCAACTGCGCTACTGACCTGTGTTGTATGTTTAAAGGGTGATACCCTGTGTTGTCAAGTATGTTATGTAAAGCTTTTATCCACATGTCTGACTGATAAGTTCCCTTGTTAGCCCAGCTGACTGTCAATTTAGTGGTTTGTGGTTTAAGTTGGTGGTTTTTCCAGCTGTTTGTACTGAATGTACCATTGCAGAATAAAGTTGAGATAAATATGTGTGTACACTGAACAATAAAATTTAATCTGTGCTGCGTGCCTTTTAGAAATAATATGTGAAATAAATTGTTCCGCGCAGATTCATCTTGTACAAACAGACCAAATTTAGCTGGAAAAAACATTAAGTTGAATTCTAAATATGAACTATAGCAGCCTTTAAATTAATATACCTTTACATTATGATGTTATCTTGATATTCAGTTTTCAGTATTAAATGTATCTTACTCTTTATACAGGTGAATATGTGTTAATGGTACATGATGTCACAACACCACCATTTATGGGTAAAACTTTAGAACCCGCTTTTATCCTCGTCAAACTAAAGAAGCCCAAGAGAGAGAAGAAACCCAAAGAAGTTAAACCAAAGTAAGTATATTGTTATCATGCACATATCAGCTATTGTGCGAAAATTTTGACCCCGATCTGACTTTTCACATTTGCATCTAATAATTATCTACACATACCCCGACAAAAAGCAATACCATGCCTTGTCTACACTTCAGCATGTAACGTATTCAAAATAAACAATCATTTTACATTGTATAATCCACTGGGTAATAGACACTCGTTGTACGCTTTAATATATTTTAAAAATTGATCCCTGTGTTACATTCAAGCTTTGAAGATATACTCCGTTCGGTATCAAGCATTAATACTACATTCGTATTCAATGTAATGAATATTCTTGCGTAAAAGTCAGATAGGGGTCAAACTTTAGGAACAATTCAATTCAAGTGTTTCCAGTTAGATTATAATGAATGTTTATCCTTTTTAAATGAGGAATGCAAATTAAACTGACATTGGTGTTAAATGGATATCAACAGAGAGTTCAATACATTATCTAATGTGATAATCTATGTCCACAATGCAGAGAACTGAATGTTTGATTAGAATAACGCTTAGTGTTCTTAGTTTGAGAATACAGTGTAACCTCTGCAGAGCGACTTTCGGCGGAGTTTGAAAAAATTGCCGCTCTGCAGAGGTCAGGAAAACTGGCCTTTATCCGTTCCGTAATGTAAATACAGTTTTTAGCGAGCGCTGATTGACAAAAGTAAAAAAAAGTTTTAATAAGATTACGAAGTTTTTTAAATAAATAATTATAACGGTTGACAATTCCTAGACTGAAGGATAGTTTTATGCTAAAGAAAGCAATACACTAGAGAAATCGATTCTGTTACTGTCAAATGTTTTTATACTTGTCTAATGGCGAATACTATTTAGCATGAATTATCGTCGTCTTTTCGGGAGTAAATATCTGATATTATCTTAAACCTCAAATAATCTTAAAACAGAATTTATTTCATCGAAGCTTTTAATAAAAAGAACGATAACAAATAAGTTTCATTTATTATCGTCAACTAGCTAGGCGTATGTGCATCTGATACTTGATGACGTCAGCCTACCAAACAAAGCGCTCCTCATCTAAGGTCCGTTCGTTGGTGTCATGGAAACCATATTTCACTTGTTTATTAACCCCTGTTAGTCAAATGATTTAGCAACATGACACTTGAGGGTAGTGTTATACGATTAAGGGTTTCGCTTATTGTTTAAATCATCCGGTTATAGATAATTATCGATTATTGATGTAAACCTTGCTAGACTTAGTGTCGCTCTATAGAGGTAAAGATTTACTTTGGGAATTTATTTGAATTGCTGTTTACCGCTCTGCAGAGGTGTCGTTCATTAGAGGTAAATCATAGAGTAAAATCGACAGGGGGAATTCTAATATGCCGCTCGTCGGAGGTTGCCGCTCGTTAGAGGTGCCATTAGCAGAGGTTATACTGTACTGTTCTTTAAAATCAATTTAATATTTCATTATTTACAGTTACATTATTCATTAGAGTATTACAAATATAAATTGTTCATTCCTACCATTAGTACTTTAAACCTTATATTGGCTGATTACTGTTAAGTAATTAAATGGTACCCAGGCCTGTAGCACAGTTGGTAGCACACCTAGGATTTTGAATCTAATTTCCAGAAGAGGGTACAGCTTGGAAACCTATCCTGGTCTGTTAAACTATACTCTCCATGAAAATTTGACAATGATGTTACTTTTTCTCCATTAATAAAGTATATTGAAGTGTTTCCAGCCTTGTGGAAGGGTTCATGAATACTGGTTATTGAGAAGGATCTGGGAGAGCTAGGTTAGGTGTGCTAGATATGTAAAATAATCTTAAATGTGTTGACAGGGTGCAAACCCAGTATAAATAGATAATAATTTGGTAAACTGACTGAGCTTTTTTTACCAACCTTCATTGAAGATATATTTTTTAAATGAAAATTTTGTATTATATCTTGCCTGCATTTTTTCAACTCCTAGGAAAAGAAAGTATGTATGATATTGCATACACTGATTGATGGTTGATGGGATCTTTTGTTTGCTGTGTGACATTAACAAGATAACCAATATTATTATAATTTATTAAAGTCTTTATCATGTATTAGAATATTGAACTCCTCGGCCATTCACTAGAAATAACCTCGGACATATTTAGATGCCATTTTAAAACTATCTTTGTGTCTCATGCCCAAACAAAATACTTTTACTTGTGTAGATGTAATATATCTGTGATAATTAAGGCCTTGGTAAAAATGTCTCTTTTTTTAGTTCATAAATTCACAATTCAATGTTGCAATATTTGTCACATATTACATTCTATTTACAAAGCCTTATGTGTTAACAACAAGAACTTTTTTGCATCACTGTTATGTGCTTGGCCTCCATATTTAGTAAAAACCCAGTTATGATTATCAGTGGACCCCCACAAACCCTTCTGAGATTATTCCTTCAATGAATGGTCGAGATGTTCCAAATGATGTATCAGGTGGCAGAAAAGTTATATGATGATTTTTGTCTGTTGAAATTGAGAGTATTCTGTTTGGTAAGAGGCCCCTCTGATGTGGGACTCCTGCTTGATGAACTTCACAGTAATGTTATATCGGTGCTTTATCCAGTGCATGTATTATGAAAAATATTTCAGATCGGAGGCATTATTAGCCGGATTTTTTCAATGAAACACGGGAGGGCGGTCGGTCAGTTGGTAGGGCTTGCAAGCATCCGGTGTATTAAGAATTGCGTTAAAGTTTTCAATTTGGCATATCTGTATGAAACTTCATACAATGATAACATACCATGTGATTAACAGAATTAGAAAGTAACCACAACTCTACCTGACTTTATTATGGATTATTTCCCTTCGTAATTTTTGTTTCCACATTACATTTCTTGTTATTTATTCAATTAATTCATTACATATACATCATTCACGTTTCTGGGTCAGTTCTTCGTCATAAATACAGCAGTTTAAATGTCCTCTTTCTTTGTTTAATTATAAGCCTGTTTTATAAACCATGTTCATATAGAAAAGACTTATATCTAATTGGTTTGTACAGAGCTTCTAAAGTTACATTTTTAGATATTTAAATCTAATTTTGTAAAAATTAGATAATACTTTGTAAAAACTAAATAATATTATGCTTTAAGGAAATAATTGTGAAAATGAAAAAAGTATAATTACAAATTGTCACGGTAGGGGCTCCTTAGGTTTGGTAAGATGATCTGAAGTTATTTTGTTGGAGACAGGTGCTGGGGTTCTCTATTGTTTCCTCTGGGTCAGGTTATGTTGCTGTGTCTTTGTTTTTTATACCTCAAATGACACATTGAAAATAAACGTTTTCCTTGAACAGGAAGTTTATTACATGTAATTTGATTACAAACAAAAATGTTGAAGTGGTTGTAAAAACGACTGATGGTTTGTAAAGTACTTTTTGTGGTTTGAATATAACATGTATGTCATACGAGTTAATTTTTGTGTGATTCTTTTATCTCATTATATAGTCCGACAATATTAACCTGAGCTTGAAATATCTAATTATAATAATTACACACTTCACTTACATTAAATCGTGAGTCTCCGTATGCGTGTATTCCGTAATACACGTGTTTCTAACATGTTATTGCACTTTTAGTTTTGGACTCATTCATTTATGGGGGAAACACGCAAGTCCGCAATGTTGTGACACAGTTTTAAAGTATTTATTCGTATGAAAACAATATTCAAGTGTTTAGTACTTGTATTTTGTCAAAAGCTTCCGATAATGGGTGATTTACCATTGAAGACAAAAATAGACAGTAAATACTAAGTTTAATATATTCTTGCATAAAGGTTAAGCTCAATATAATTTAAAGTTAATATTGTTGGACTATACCTATTGGATCTAAGTTGTCTTAAGTTATAGATAAGGTTTCAGATATACTCCAGGGCTCGAATTTAACAAAACAATTTTACTTGTAAATGTTTGCAAGTTAATTTTATTTCAACTCGCTAAATGGAAAAAGCACTCGCAATTCATTCTCTAAACTTTTTAATATGTCAGAATTTAGTGGTGCGACACGTATAATCTTGATAAGCCGCCTTGATTAGCTCAGTTGGAAGCAAGCAAGTCTACTGATCGAGGGGTCGTGGGTTTGCTTCCCAGATGAGGCATACTTTCGTGGAGCTTGGTCATGAAATTATTTCTACGATCATTCTCCCTCCTACCAATGATTCTTAATTATGTAGGGCAGTTGTCAGTCACTGACGAAAGCTAAGCAGTTGGTTAACAGCTAATTTCAGAGATTTAGCATTTCAAGGAACAGTGAGTTGGTTGACTGACCGCCGTTATATGACCTATACAATGTGTTGCTATGGGGTTAAACCCAACAAAAACAAAAACATACTTTTGATACTCATTGTAACATGTAGGAAAACAGTTAAGTAGAGCTAAAGACCGTGCCATGGATTTCTTCAACAGTTTCAATGCTGATGTTAGCCTCATTAATAAAGACAATAATATTTTTGAAGTGATTTCAACTCGTGAGAATTTGCGAGTTATAATAATAGTTACTTGCAATTTTCAAAAATTCGAGCCCTATATACTGACAAGAAATATATTAAGAAAAGTCTTGTGTGTTTACAAGAACTATATTGCTTATTAAACCGTTACATGCTTTGCCTGGTGTATGTAGTGAAAACTCCAATATTAGTATGGTGGACCCCCATGTCCATCCTTCCAAGATTATTCATTCATTGAATGGTGGAGGTGTTCCGAATGATGAATTAGATAGACTATACATTTATTTTGTACATTTAAATTATTAAAGAAATGTATTTTAAGTTTTTCTATGATGAGTCAAATATATTTTTGATTTTTAAAAATCTTGAACTTATTTACAAATATATCTTGCAGTGAGGCGGAAGTTAACTAGATTTAACTTACAAGTATGATATGATTTTGTATTTTTTTTTTTTTTTTTACTTTTTATTTATAATATATTTTTTACATATTTATCTATATCAAGAACTAATTAGTTTATTTATACTTATTATAGTATTAAATCAAGAAACTAACATACAAGGTTTGTATAGAAGGATTGTAGAGATAAATATCTAGTCAAGATATTGTGAATATACGTCATGTTCGTTATGTACTACAGAGAGGACATTGTTACCAGGTTACCTAACCTAAAGCCTGGCTCACCCAGAACACACGGCTTATACAGTAACTGTTGGCCACCCATGTAAACCCTACATACAACAGAACCAACCGTGTTCTGATCAGAGTAACATTCCGGCCATACGAGTGTATCTATTGAAATCGTGTACAAGACTGTACTAGACCATACTTGGAAACAATAAACAATCATGAAAAAATTGTATGCAAACTGTTTTTAAATCGTGACAAACCTTGCTTGACCGAGTATATCCATGAATTATTCATACTCACTCGTGCTACATTGGAGTCTATTTCCTACCAACTAATCCCCAGGCATGGTTGGAGCTCAATGCTCTTACCAGTCATAGGTGTATAAACAAGTATGCCATATAGGAACCGTGTACCTAACCAAGTTCTGTGTGAGACTTGCTTAAGTTGAAAAAGTGACCACCTCAGCTGATATTGAAAAGTATCATTTCATTTTGAAGATAACAAAATTGGTTTTATTACACAGAAAATTTTTTTTTCGTAAGATGCCCAGCTAGCTCAGTTAGTAGCATGCAAGTCTACTGATCCAGGGTCTCGGGTTTGATTCCTGGGGGGCATACTTTCCTGGAGCTTGGTCATGAAATTATTTGTACGGCCATTCTCCCTCCTACCAATGATTTTTAATTATGTAGGACAGTTGCCAGTCGCTGACGAAAGTATGCGCTTAGTAGTTGGTTAACAGCTAAATCCAGAGATTTAGCCTTTCCAGGAGGAGTGAGTAGGTTGACTGACCACCGTTATATGACCTATACAATGTGTTGCTACGGATTTAAACCCAACAAACAAACAAACAAAACAGTTTTTCATCAGTTAATACTATTACCTATACAGATCATATGCTGGTCAAATCAAAAAGCATAATTTGTGATATCTCAAAACCAACTTGTAGCAGTACTGTGAATGCCTGAACTAATTTTTCACACATTATAGGTACTGCCATTTTAGTAAAGATCATTGGCAATACCATGTGACAATGACATCACATATGCTTCAGTTTCAAAGAGAATACAGTAAACATTCTGCCTCGACTTGAGCAGGTATCATTGAAATCTGGCAAGAATTAAAAAGACAGGTCTTTAAAACTTTTAAGTCATGGCTGGTTTTTCACTGTTTTCATCTTCAAGCAGTAGCATTTGTGATGTCATAGTCACATGGTGTTGTTATCGTGGAAAAGACATTGAAAAATTACAGCTTTTTTTCAGCTGAGGTGATAACAGTAAAGTTCCGCTATATCGATGGTCTTAATAGCAAAACGGTCTTATTATAGGGACCGTTTTCTTCACAAATTAGGCATTTGGGTCTTAATAATTGTCAAAAATCATGTGATTTTGAAATAACAAAAGTGGTCTTAAGAGCGGAACTTTTCTGTATTTTACTTGTATTTTATCATAAACTTGCCAAGTACCTGGTAAATTTCCACTCTGTATAATGTTTTAGATTGGCTTACTGTTAGCTATTGTATGGTTAGAACAACATGTGCTTTAGTTGCCTGAACAAATTATTTTTCTTTTTGCTTTTTTGTTGTTTTGGGACTTAGCCTAGTGCATACAGTGCATTAATTAAATGCTGAGCTTGCTTGAAAATTTGTACATTTTATATCTTAGACTAATTTGTTATTGCTTGTTTTTAAGGAGTTGTAAAAATTATTTGTCCATGATTATTTTGTTGTACATCTAGGACTGTGTAGGTTGACTTACCACCACAATATGACAAGAATTGTTTGTAAAGCTGCATCTAGAACCATAAACAAATAAAAAATAAACAATTTTGTCAAACTTGTAATTATAATGCAAAACTTGTAAACAATTTTGCTTCAAGCTGAGTTGCGGACCCCCTAAAGTGACATTTTGAAATACTTTTTTATTTCCTCAAACATAAAAATATATAGTTTAAATATTTACTGGTAAATAATCATTTTGAAAAAAGGTAAAAGTCATTAAAATAAAGTAATTATAACATTGTTTGGAAATGTTTATTTCATATTTCTTTAAACTGAATAATTAGTTGGAATAAACACAATAATTATTTCATTTAATTGTAATGTTATTTCGTAATAGTGAAATAATTTTTTGTAACAATGAAATACATGTAGTTATTGTAAAAATAAAAGAAGTGTTTCAAAATGTCACTTTAAGGGCTCTGTACTAAATGTAATATAATCATATAATATCTTTTAGTTATTGTACTTAAAACATAATAATAAAAGTTTTCAGGGCTCGAATTTAAGCTTGCATGTACTTGCAAAAGGGGAGTGAATTTTGGAAATTGCGAGAAACTTATTTTTAACTTGCAAATTTTCGCGAGTTGAAATCGTCCTATACAAACAATTACGTTTCAAATCAGCATTGGAATGGCCACATAGATTGATAGTATGATTTTTTGCTTTATTTACCTGTATTGCTACATGATACAATGATTGTTGTGAGTATTTGTGTCACTGACATCAAAAGCAAAATTCTAACATATTGAAAAGTGATGTCTGCAAACAGTGATACCCTGGTAGCAACTATGTCCAATTGTGTGGAAGATTAATTAATAAATCATGTAAATGACCCAAATATGTGACTTGTTTTAATTACTAAGTGAATTGGGAGACTTAAAAGCTTACAGTGACTTGATAAAGTAAAAAATTAGTAAAGAAGTATACAAAAAAAAATTGAGAGTAATTCTTTTCATTTTTGAGAGTTGAAATAAAATCAACTCGCAAAATTTTTAAGGTCCCATTTTTAGTTGAATTCGAGCCCTGGTTTTACCTGTTTATATAAAATGTTTTAAAGTAGTTAATGCATTAATGTGTAGATAAATACTAGATTTATCACTTCCTGATTTACTTGATAGTAAAACTATTGTGCTTTTCCAAAAACTACTTTGTTATCATGAAATGCTCAATATGCGTGGGTAGTATTTTCTTAAAATACAAAACTATATATTTTCTATATATCTTATCTGATTCTAAGTATTCATATCTTCAGGTGTGCTATTTTTAGATTTGTGACATATTTTTAACCTTAAATATGTCACAGTTTATACAGGTTTATTTAAACTCCATTGTAAAACAAATTTTAGAGACAAATTTTATGTATTTACTGAATATATAGATAGAATAAAGGCATGAAGAGCTAGGATGTTGATCAGGGCTTCAACTTAAGCTCCCATACTCACAAAATGTGAGTGGATTTTAAAAATTGTGAATAACTTTTTTAACTCGCAAATTTTCACGAGTTGAAATCACTGCAAAGATATTACTGTCTAAACTAATGAGGCTCAAATCAGCATTGAAACGGCTAGATAGATTAATAGTATTAACTAAAGATTCACAGTAAAAACATATTTGATATTCATTGCCTATCCCACAATAAGGCACTTGTTCTATCTTTAGTTAAGTAAAGCACTAAGTTGCTTTTATATTGCATGTACAAATAGTTATTATGTATGCTATTAAAATTTAGCAAAAAAATGCAGGTAATTTTTTCATTTTGTTGGTAAAAATAAAATCAACTCACAAATTTTTTTTAGCCAAGCTTTGATATTGATATTAGGTTAGTCAATGAAACAGTGATATGACTTTCATTTGTAGACAATTTATGAATATGATGATAAATCAGTCAGCTCTCCAAGAGGAAGAAGACTAAAGTTTAAACCAGACATCAATTTTAGGGAAATACCCTAAAGAAGTAGGCTAAAATGCACTCTTTGTCAAATTGCATGCGTCTGTTCACACTTTTTTGCAATTTAAAATTTTCATTTCACCTGGTGATTGATTCAATGTTAAATCCCCTTTTTGTGTTTCTTGTAAAAGCCCCTAACCTAAGTTTCACAAGAATAAGGTATTTTTACCTTTTCCAGGTACTTGTTAAATAATTGGATAATAACCAAATAATAAAACATCTTTTACTTCCCCCTACCAAAAAACCTATTCATGATGTGACTCAACCATTATATAATTGATTTTATCATTATATAATTTATATAATTTTACATGGGTAAACTGAAACCTATTAATAATCCAGGCTTAATTAAAGTTAAGAGTGATTTGAATTGAAAATTCATTATTCATTGATATAAAACTTAAATTTGTTTGCTGGGGTTTAACAGTGTACCATTATAGTCTTGATTACCTGACCCTTACTACTATCGTTATTGGGTCAGGCAAACCACAATAATGGCTACCCCTCAGTTATTATTCAGGCAACATTTTCGTTTACTTTTTCTTAATCTTGCATGATCGTTTGCTGACGATAGTAACTTTAGAAGGAGTTTAATACTATATATAGTTCATTCGAATTTCAATTTTTCTGATTGCACATATATTTAGCGAACGATTAACAAACAAAACTCTTGAAGTGAACTGAATTTGGATGTGGATTGGTCTCGTCAGAATTTCAGATGCTTCATTTAGCATAAATGTAACCAAACAACTAAAAAAAGGTATTCACTGTAATTTTTGTACAATGATCCATTGATTTAAGTCTGTGTAGTGAGAAATGTTCATTTGAATACATAATTATCCAATACCTAATTCATTGCATCTGGTATGGCCATTATCATGCTTTGCCTGACATACTCTTACGTAAAAGTACTGGACAATGTACCATTAGAAATACCTTCAACTAGAGATACTTTCAGATATCTTCAAAGTACTGTGAACAAGGTGGCAATACCATATGACTATGACATCACAAATGCTATGATCTCATTTAGAAGGCAACAGTGAAAAATCCTCCTCAGTTTTAAAGAGGCTTACCAGAAAAGTGTAAACTTTTTGCTGCTACATACAAGCATTATTTTTTATTCAAAAATGGATGACAACTTGTCACTGCAATGCGCTGAAATGAAATAATGTTAGTAGGTTTTCCAGAGTGTTTGCAAAATGTATAAAACTGACAATGGACATGGGATATGCAGCGAAAGGTATAGACTTTACTGCTTAACTTCATGTAGGTATCATTGACATCTGACAAGAATTAAAAGACTTTCAGCTCTTTAAAACTTTTAGATGAGGTGGATTTTTCACTGTTTTCTTCATGAAACCATAGCGTTTTTTGTGGATTCTTATCATAGTCATGTAATATTGCAACTGTGGCGAATTAAGAGTTCAGTACTCCATTTGTGTGTTAGTATAAATAGATCTTAATAAATTTGAGTTGTTTAAAGATCTGTTTCCTGATGCTCAAATGGCATTTCAAATGTCTGAAATGGATTTTTGAATGCATAACTAAAAAAATGCTATTTTGAAATAAACATGTAAAAATTGGTGATTTAAGCAATTATTTTGAATAAATTTTCTTTGGATATATTTCCACCAACTTCATGTCCACACATACCTATATGAGACTACTGGTTGATGTGATATTGTTGATTGAGAATACAAACCTCTATTGATTGTTGTCACTCATTTGCATCATTATTCCAGTAAATGATACAGTCCAGACCATCTGTTGCTCAGTGAATCATCTGTTATAAAACTGAACAATGCCATACTCTCTGTTATTTCTGCATGATTGAAATCATTTAGTATGAACTAATTTTGAAGGGAGGGGGATGAGGGATTGATCAGTTATGGGTTCACATTTGTTGGATTTCAAGTTTTATAACTTAGGGCTCTGGTGCCATTTATCAATCCTTCAATGGACACAACTCATTTAATAACTTAGATGTAAACAATACTTAAATCAGCACTTTTAAATTGCCTTACAGAAATTCTTTCATTATTCTTGATATTGCTCCTGAATATACACAGTCTACAAAAATAGTTGGTGTCTAGTTGCCGGGGACAACTACATTTTAGTTCGGGCAACCAAAATTCTGCATATGAGATCTAGTACTTGCCCCCTAAATGATCTGTTCAGACAACTTCTTTCATACGCTAATTTTATAGACTGTATACATGCATGACTTAGTAAGTTTTTGTATCAATTGAAGAGTTCCATTTCAAATGCATGGCAGTCATGATAGAGATCGTTTTAATGTGATTTGTTCTAGTACAAGTAGTATGACATGGTATGTTTATGTTGTTCTGTGAGTGCTAGTGTGGATTTGGTAAGGGTGTTATCACTGTAGTACAATCAGCACATGTTACCTACACAGGAATATGTCTTGTGACCTTCTTTTGTGTCTCAAACATAGCATACATGTATATATATACATGAGTGCATCAGACGGTATCAAATTATTTTCTTTTCCACAAATCAGTAGAAAATGACACAAAAATCACCTCTGTAAAATTTAATAAGGATCCATTGGCCCGTTATAAAATAATCAAAATTTGAAAAGTGATCAGTTAGAACATGTAACATGAGATACAACCGTGTTTAGTAGACCACTTCAAGTAGATTTATTATTATATGACACTCAAAAAATACTGATACCCTGATGGCACTTTAACTATGCCATTAAAATAGATTAAATATTACTCTACAAAGGTTCAATGGTTTCAAAGCGAAGAGTTGTATCCCTTGTATATATGTACATATATGGTATGTTTGAAACTCAAAGGAAGGTCACATGACATATCCCTGTGGTTATCTATGAATCAGCTTAAATTAACAGCTTTAAAACAGTAGAGTATTTATTGAAGTATTTGATCATATGCTTGTATTAAAGAGGCTTAGGATGCTAGTAATGCCTACATGTACCTGTATGAGACTAGTGATGGCTGCTGTACTATAGAAAATTTTATGGCTATATGATTTAGAGATTAGAGCTTTTAGGGATTACAAATAGATGGTACAAGAAGACTTATACATGTACAATGTACTTGAATTGATCCAGCTTGTATAAATAGAGAAAAGACTGAGTTTAAATCTGGAATTCTCTAAAATTTGTTTATGTTAAATTAATAAAATCAAGTGAAATCCCTTTTTAAAAGTAAAACATATCTCTCAATACAATAAGTCAATTGAACATGAATAGGTCTGAGTGATATGCTTAAATAGACAAGGTTTTAATTTCTATTTTATTATTAATAATAATATATAATTTTATTTTTAAACTAAACCCGGGTCGATAGCGCAGTTGGTAGCGCGCCGGAGTTGGATACTTGTGCCCGAGGGGGTGCGGATTCAAATCCCACCCTGGGAGGTTATACCCTTCCATGAAAATTTGACAATAATGTTGATTTTCTTCCATTGATTAGATAATATGGAGTAGTTTCCAGCCTTGTGGAAGGTTAGGTGAGTACTGGTTATAGACAATGGTCCAGGAAAGCTAGGTTAGGTGTGCTGGACGCCGTAAAATGACCTAAATTGTGTTGACACGGCGTTAACTCCAATAAATAAATAAATAAAATAAATTTTTAAACTATATTTTAGTAACAATATAGTGATTCATTGACAATTTACCAATATTTAACTGTCTTTTTTATATTTTGTTATATTTTTTGTGTGTTATATTATATATACTAATATTATGTGATATTGTCCTGTTAGTTCATGTTCTATTGTATATGTATGCATATTGAATTTTTTTAGGGTGATGAGTATTGCTCAAACCCTGTAATAAAGTATCTGTTCAGTTCTGCTCTGTTCTGTTCTTTTGTGCTATTTGTTTATATTCTATTGTATATGTATGTATATTGTATTTATTTGGATGATGAGTATTGCTCAAACCCTGTAATAAAGTATCTGTTCAGTTCTGCTCTGTTCTGTTCTATTGCGCTATTTGTTCATATTCTATTGTATATGTATGTATATTGTATTTATTTGGATGATGAGATGAGTATTGCTCAAGCCCTGTAATAAAGTACCTGTTCTGTTCTGTTCTGTTCTGTTCTGTTCTATAATACTATTTATTATTATAACTGATATATTACTTGTATACTTTCAGATGGGATACATCAAAACATATACAAGCAAGTATGATTAGAACATAGCTACAATAAACAGTGATTAGTTAGAAATGACATTGAAGAAATTTTACTTCTCTCCTGCCATTGCTTTGACATTCAAGGTTTGACACTTACCGTTTTTACCAGGGATCCAAATGGAACTCCAAGTCAGTTAATCAGAGATTCCTCCTTATCGTTAGGGATTCCACCAATAATAGACAACATATTTAGATACAAATTTGTGGTGAACAATTCATAGGAACGTAAATTGATGTAAGAGTGGGGCATTTTTAGGGATCCTGAAGGAACCCCTAGATAAGCATCACTGGGATTCCTCCTACTTTGGGATCCTTTGTATCCTGAGACACTGCTAGTGTCGAACCCTGTTTGACACCCCTATATCTGATGGCACTTGTCATCTATAGGCCTACAGTGGACAAGAAATAAACCCATGGGAAGATAGAAGGCTGCTACCATTGTCACCTATGTGATTTAACTTTCATTAAATTCATGGTATAATATTTCATGATGTTTCTTATAGTATGTCCAGCCAAGCCTAGAAGATATAGAAATTTTGATTGAAATCATTTAGAGTAAAACTGAAGATTATATTATTACTGTGATGTTTAACCCACTTATGTGGATCAATGAATTAGTAAGGTGATGTTAATGTTTTTGTATTAGTGCTGTTGTTACATTTGACTTTTCTCAGAGGGTACATCGTAGCTGGGATTTAATACACTGCCTTGAGACAAGACTTCTAAGTTCCCCAATTTCGATATTGTAGGATTTATTTTTTATTTTTCACCATTTATGTCTGATCAATAATGGAAATGTGTCTAGGACTATACTGTCATCTGATAGCACGGCATTCATGCTTCTTTATCGATTCAAACCCGGTTTTGTTGTGCATGTGCACATTTCCACTTTTCAACACATGCATTACCAAACCGGTATTAAGTTGATAAAGAAGCATGAAAAAGATGCCAGCAGACAACAGTATGGTCCAATACACATGTCCATTATCAGTTGGACATAAAAGTTAAAAATAACCATTTAATACAAAATGGAAATCAGGGTATTTAGAAGTTCCGTTAACTATACATATTGTACCTATCAAACTCCATCTTTAATTTGAAATTAATTTTACACAGAACACAATTACAGAGACAGATTTTTACAAAAGCATTTCATACTTAAGTCTTATGAATTTTGTATTTACAGAAATTTTGAAATTTATTTGGAGAGTCTTTCACTTATAATTAAACTGAAAATCCTGTGAAAACGTGTTGATACTATTTGAGAAATAATTAACATACAGTTGTCTATATTTTGTTGTATAATTAAATTTAGGCACAAGTTTTGTGTGCTATAATTTAATATTGAGTGCTTTAGCACGAGTTATTTGATAAGCTCATCAAAACTTGCTTTTATGTTTTATTCTACTTCAATTCTACTTTTGATTCGAAATTAAAAAAATATATAATTTGACCTTTAAGTTGACGAGGGAATAAATTATAATGTGTTCAATTTTAAGATGACATCACATTAAATATACAGTGAAAACACATATGCCTACATTAGAATCATAATACTGAATAAACCAACTGATCACTTTATCATGTTTGAACCGCAGGCTGTTGGCGTCCCCACAAAATGTTTTCTAAACACACATAAACAGTGCCCACCAAAAGTTTGGAGATATTTTCACTTTTTAAGTTTTTGAATAGCTTTTAAATTTGACAACAATTTATTTTGAAATGCTTTATAGTGTTGGGACAGTCTGTGTTTTGAACCATACTGCCTTAACTAGATTATAAATGATCCAGATACCTTTTTCTTCTATATATCTTATCTTGTAACATAATCATTAAATTGTTTGGCAGGGAAAATAAATACATGCAATATAATCAATGGGCCTGATATGAAACCCATATAGAAATTTAAATCTTAATTATTTAACTTCCTTATTCTGAGTTTTTGATCCTTTTAATTCTCTATAAAACATCATGTCCAAGAATGGTTTCAATTGTTTGTGTCAAGTACTTTCATATAGATAATTTCCTGGTAGGAAGATCTAAGGGTTTGTTTATATTTACATTTTGATCTCTGACTCATAAGGTTTTGTTATATATCTGTGCATAGTCAAACTATAGTCAACTGTTTATAACTTAAGACTTTGTATTTATTGTTATTATTATTATTATTATTATTATTATTATTATTATTATTATACCCCCGCTTCGAAGAAGAGGGGGGTATACTGTTTTACCCTTGTCCGTGCGTCCGTCCATCCGTCCGTCCGTCCGTTACGAAATTTCCGTCGCAGTTTTCTCAGCAACTATAACATGCAGCAGCCTAATACTTTGCATATTGCTTCATCCCATAGTCCCATGTGGTGTAAAGCGATTTCATGCTCCTTGCTCATCTACTTCCTGTTTGTCGCGTCCGTCCGTTACAAAACTTTCGTCGCACTTTTCTCAGCAACTATAACATGCAGCAGCCTAAAACTTTGAATATTGCTTCATCCCATAGTCCCATGTGGTGTAAAGCGATTTCATGCTCCTTGCTCATCTACTTCCTGTTTGTCGCATCCGTCCGTTACAAAACTTTTGTCGCACTTTTCTCAGCAACTATAACATGCAGCAGCCTAATACTTTGAATATTGCTTCATCCCATAGTCCCATGTGGTGTAAAGCGATTTCATGTTCCTTGCTCATCTACTTCCTGTTCCGTCCGTCCGTCCGTTACAAAATTTCCGTCGCAGTTTTCTCAGCAACTATAACATGCAGCAGCCTAATACTTTGCATATTGCTTCATCCCATAGTCCCATGTGGTGTAAAGCGATTTCATGCTCCTTGCTCATCTACTTCCTGTTTATCGCATATTTTTAGATTTTGGCGGGGGTATCTTTAGTGAGCATTAGCTCACAGATTTACTTGTTTTTATCATTATTATTATCATTATTATTATTATTATTATTATTATTATTATTATTATTATTATTATTATTATTATTATTATTATTATTATCATTATCATTATTATTATTATTATTATTATTATCATTATTATCATTATTATTATCATCATTATTATTATTATTGTTACTGTCTACGAAATAAGGATATGAAAGTGGTTGCCTGAACAGGTCATTTTAGCAGCTAGCACTATGTATGTCTTGTTTGTAGAAATTCAGTTGCACAAAAGAAAGTTTGTTGCTCAAACTAGAAATTGGTTGTCCCACTAGGCAACTGGACACCAACTAATTTCATAGACTGTTATTATATACCTAACTTCTTAAGCACTTAATTTCATGTACATTAACATGATTAAAATTGTTGTACTGTATAACTAAATAAATGATACAATATTTTAAAAAATATAATTAAAACATCAATATTGCTCAAGTCACAAATTCGAATCTAGTGCAAAAGTTAAAAAGTCCAACTAAAAAATAAAATATGCATAAGAATGAAGAATCTATAAAAAGCAACACTAGTACAAAAAATAACCGATTAAACTGTTTAAATGTAATTTGTGTGTCAGAGAAACTATTCCCGGGTTTAGTGAAAAACAGTCGTAACTCAATATAAGAAAAGAGTGACTTACAACTGTTTTGCACTGAACCCCCATATTGTACTTTAAACTTTTAATTTCCACTGAAAGCATTCACCAGTGAAAATATGCCCTATTTTGTCTCATACAAGTAAGAATTATTGTGGACTATAAATATTTATTAATAGGTCTGATGTTAATCCGGGTCGATAGCGCAGTTGGTAGCGCGCCGGGATTTGGAATCTCGTGCCCAAGTGTGTGCGGGTTTGAATCACACCCGGGGAGGTTATACCTTTCCATGAAAATTTGACAACAATGTCGATTTTCCTCCATTAATTAGATAGTATGGAGAAGTTTCCGGCCTTGTGGAAGGGTAGGTGAGTACTGGTTATAGACAATGGTCCAGGAAAGCTAGGTTAGGTTTGCTGGACACCGTAAAATGACCTAAATTGTGTTGACACGGCGTTAACTCTAATAAATAATAAATAAAATAAAATAAATAGGTCTGATGTTAAAGGGTATATGTCTATAACTCACAGATAAAGTCACATAAATTTCAAAAAGTATAATTATTTATTGGCCATGCATCCAAATGACCACAGCACAAATAAAAGTTGTAAAAATACTCCTTTTGTGAATTAATACAACTAGTTCATCATCATATCTTTATTTATGATTTGCAAATCTAAAATTAAAATTATATCCGACAAGGAATTTAACGATATTACTAGCATGCTTTTACTCAACACATAGGCACAAAAAATCTGCAAAATGATAATAATTGTCTGACTGTTTCACTGTGTAAACTGGGGCAAAATGAATGAAAAGCTCTGTTTTGACCCTTCAACCTCAATGAGCTATAAGTACCTTATCGGTAGTTATTGTTGTTAAGTTTGTAATCTATTATGTTAGTTATGTTTTTGCATCATAAAGTAATTGGTTATTCTTTCTTGTTGTTGTTATTGTTAAAAAATTATTGTAATAAAATAAGATTTGTGTCTAGTTTTAATGATTTTCTTTTTAAAAGATTGTGCCTGTATTGGTACTAAATTATTCAATATTTCATACACATTTATACAAGTTTTCTTTAAATTGAATTAATACAAGGGTGTGGAATTCCTATGCCCTGACTTGTACATTTAATGTTTGCAGACAAGTAAATATTTCCAGCCCACTTGTCCATGGACAAGTAATATATTTTAACTGCAAATGCACTTACATAGTAATACTTAATACTGTAAATGTTTCAATCATCTTCAGCATTGAACTATTTCTTTCAATTATTTATTATCACTTAAAATATCATGTACTTTATATCATAGCTCATTATATATTTCTTTTTGAGTATTGAACCACTCGACAAGTGCATTTTGATTGAGAACAAGTTGATTTTTTAATTCACTTGTCTGTGGATAAGTGAAAAATAATCAGAATTCTACATCACTGATTAATAATTATATAATATTATTTATTACATGCTTTCCAGTGGAATACCAGGATTTATCGGTGAAATAAAAATTGATATTCCACTGTTATGAAACTATGAAAATAAATTAGTTATTTTTCACTGTTTGGATGCGCCATTCTGATGACATATCATACTTAAACTTTAAAAAAGCCAGTTTGAAGCATATAATAAACAGAAAATTTGTTAATTTCAGTGTAAGATCTATTTATTTCACTCATGAGCTAATGATAAAATATTTTCACTCGTGGCTTATTCACTTTTTAAAATATTGCATCCTTAGCTCACTCATAAAATAATAATCGATCTTACACCAAAATAAGCAAATATTCTCTATTTGTTTGAATGCATTTGTATTTACTTTATATTCAATTTGTTATTTTTTTATGAATGATGTACATGTGTATGAAATAAAAGGGGTTAATATATTTATGTATATACAAATAGATCTGTTATGAAGTGTTAATGTGTGACTCAAATGATATTGAATAGGTTTATTTTTAACAATAGATCTGACATTGTAATCATTTTGCTGACATAAATTGTCAATACTTTGCTAGTTTGTTTTTAAAATGATATTATTATTAATTTGTAATTAATTGATATGATATTCAATTTAATTATGTGGTAATATTCTGAAATTGTTTTGTAAGTTCATGTTGCTTACAACTAACTTATATTGAAAATTGATAAAAATGGTATAATTTGTGATATATTTATTATCATGTAATCTTTCTTCATGTAAATATGCCATTACCATTTAGTTGTGCCTTATGATTATGATTTAGTGATTTGTGTTGATTGTTTAGTTTACAAAACACAAGTTGATGTTTCCATCAATTTACTCATATGTGTGTCAAATTGGGGCTTAGGGTGCACATTGAATCCACTGCTTAAATTCATGTTTATTTTCTTTGGTATGAAATTAGGATATTTTTCCTCAATATTGGAATGGTATTGTGCATTTAGCTTAAATCAACAATTTGTATTTACAACTTCAATTTATGGGTTTTCCTACAGGGTCATACAAATTTTAATACATGTGTACAATGAACATTTATATTTTCTTAGTGTTGCATGCTTTTAGCAATAATACAATGCTAACAAAGTTTTTTTGCTGGAAAATGTCTTTTTTTTTGGGTTCTGTTCAGATCTATTCAGCGAAATATAAATGGTACATACATAGAACTTTGCCAAAACTGAGTATTCAAATTTGTTTTTGCAGACCAGATCAATTCTGCTAATTTTGGCGAATCTTAAAATTTATTTCCTCAAAATTTGTTTTTTTGTGTGCAAGATTCTTAAGACTTTTGATTCCATACAATGTATGGACAGTTTATTAACATACAAACAAGTGTAACTGTCCTCAACAAGTCTACCTCAAACAACGATATATATTTTGTGAGTTTAGCACAAAAAGAACATAACTCACTCTTTTCTTACATTGAGTTACGACGGTTTTGCGCTAAACCCTCAATTTGAAAATACTCAACACTCAAAAAAGTTGTTTCAACACTTTGTATATATCATATTGTAGCATGCAATGTTATTTGTTAAAAGAGAAGTTTTACAGCACTATTTATTTGGATATGGAATTTTTTATGATAGGAATACACTTATATTTAGCAAAAATGTATTTGTATTGGCAAAACAAACAGCATGACCATATTATTAATTTTCAAGTCTAATAATTCACACATAAAAATGGCTTTGAATTTGCGTAACTTTAAATGTTTTTGTACTTTTTGTACTATTTAGGTAGAGAATTCCTATACATTGCATGGACACAATCTTGCAATTATGTTTGCTCATGTTATGATATGTTAACTCTATACAAACAGATACAGACTTACAAGGAGCCTGGTTTGTATTGTATTTGTAAATATGTACATGATTATAATGAAAAAATAATGTTTTTGTATGACATGAAAGTTCAACCAATATTATAGTGCATACAAAATAACTAAACGTGTTTGGGTAAACATTAAAAATGAAACAATCCATTCCAGAGGTAGGCAGTATTTAAAATAAAAGCTGTGTGATTCATTTTAACAAAATTAGCATGGCGGATAAACCACTACACATTGGTTAATCATGCTTGTAATGGTATACCGCTTTACCATAACACCAACAAGACATTCATAAAACATTTAGAATTATTAGTTTTATAGCCGTCCTGAGCATCCCCTGTCATGGATTAGTTCATTGTATTGTTATTGTAAACAGTGTTTTGGTTTTTTTGTACTCACTAAAGATATTCCAGATTGTAGAATATTATCAGAAAAAGAATGTTTAAAGTATACCTAGTACATGCATATGTTTGTTGATGGAGAAAATATAACTTAACCAGGTCTCGAATTTAAGCTCACATACTCCCAAAATGCGAATGGATTTTGAAAATTGCGAGCAACTTTCATTTCAACTTGCAAATTTTCGCGAGTTGAAATTGCTGCAAAAATATTTCTGTCTAAACTAATGAGGCCCAAATTAGCATTTAATCAGTCAGAAAGATCGAAAGCATTAATTAAAGAGTCACAATACAAACATGTTCGACATTCGTTGTCTATCCTACAATAACAGCATTGTTTTATCCATAGTTAAATATAGTACTACGTTGTTTTTATATTGCATATATGTATAGTTAATGTATGCCATTAAAATTGGGGCGAAAAATGCAAGCGATCTTATTCATTTCTGCGAGTCGAAATAAAATCAACTCACAAAAATTTGTAGGGGTGTAACAATACGGTAAAAACCGTATTGCAATGTATTGCAATATGCAGAACCCGTATTGCAATATATTGCAATACGTACCGGTTTTTTGCTTAGACATGCAAAGCATTAATTAATGCATGGACCTCGTCCTAAGTGGATCAGCATAGCACGCATATGGGTATTTTTTAAATGATTTCTTTCCAAATGTTTGAATTACAAATGTAAAATTTGTCTATATGCTAGAAAAATGCGTGGTTTGAAACAGACTCTTGAAAATATTTTTCTTTCAATTGACTAAATGTTTAACCTTTAAAAGCACAATAAGAGTGTTTCGAGTATTCAATTCATTTTAACATTTGTTTCAACATTTAACTATCAGATTCTGATAAAAACAAGCAGTATGACACTTAACTGCAAAAACCGGTTCAATGAAAAACGAACCAGTTAAAAACCGTTAGAACTCGTATTGCAATATTAACCGGTATATCGGTTAACCGTTACACCCTTAAAAATTTGCAAGTGCAACGTTTCGTTAAATTCGAGCCCTGACATAACATCATTTAATGCAAAGTTACCCTTCATCTGTAATCTGTACCACTACTGTAATTGTGTCATCACTACTTTTATTGAATGGACTATACATCTTTGTTTCCATGAAACAAGCAGACATGTCTACATATTGGTGTAGGTGTTTCATTCATGGTAAATTACAGCAGCTGTGGTCCACGCTTGTAGAACTTTCTAGAAATCATCTTTCCCTCAACACAGTTGCAATCAGTGCAGCTATGAATAAATTGCATATACATGTTGCAGGGTTAGTGCAAAACAGTCGTAACTCTGTCTTTTCTTATATTGAGTTACTACAGTTTTGCGCTAAACCCGCAATGCATTAATTTATGTTATTATACTGGACAATTAACTGTGATAAATATGTTTATATTTCTTGTTGTTTTTTATTTAATATGTACTATTTAAAGTTGGGTTTGGTCATGACTAAAATGTTTTCTACTATATTTATTGAATGAAAATATATTATGTTACTATTATATTAAAATGTTGCAAATAAAAGTATATTTAAAATTCTTATTAATGTTGATAGTTTAGTTTATATTAATGTAGCAGAGGTATAATACAGCACTTGTACTCCCTTGCCTTGAAGCTAGATTTTATGGCAACGTGGTAGAGTGTCTGCTTGGACCTTGGATTTTTATCAGGTTACATTTGGCGCCCAACGTAAATAATCCACTAGGAATGGTGTAATTGCACCCTTAGATAGTTCCGCTGACAATCAAGCTCCAAGAATTTGAGGACAAACAGCTCTATGTTGGTTGGAATCCGATACAAAACCTACCCCATTGTTTCCTTGAGCAAGAAACTTTATGCTACAAGCTCAGTACTGGGGGACCAGGAAGTGGATTCGAAAGTGATAAATCTAAGTTGTAAGAACTTGTTTCACAATCGAGCTTAAATAAATTAGTATACTAGTAACTAGAAGGTTTCCTATTTGAACAGGACCCTTGTTAACCTCTGGTTTTATGATAATGGTTTAAAGTAATGGAGTATATACATGTACATTTGTGTACATATTTGTAAATTAAAGTATGATTACTTGAAACTGAAAAGTAAAGTCTTCATTTATTACAGGAAGATGTTTAGAAATTGCTTCCTTGTTTCAAAGTACTCTAAAGAAAGGTGCTATTTAATCTGAACTGCAATATTCTTCAATTAAATAGAGTAATTCTTCAATAAATTGATAATCAAGAAAGGCCATGTGACCAGGAATTTAATATATTTCATGTCTGTAAAATAAATCGGAACTAGCGGGGGGTCAGGGTGTCTGGACCCCCCTAGAATTTCCAAAATGTACCTGTCCATTAGAGTATTTCTTGACAGTAAGTCATTTTTAAGTAGCATGAAGCAATTTTTCTCGGTGCTTATAGATTTAATGTAGTTTTTTTTAAAATATATATTGCATTATTCTGCAAAATGTGTATAATGTGGTTGTGGTTCGAAAGTTTGGACCCCCCCTCCCTAGAAAAAAATCCTGGATCCGCCCATGTAAATAGTAACTCTTCAATGTCATAATACCTTTGAAGCCAGATGAAGTCAGATAACAAATCTCTATACTACGTCCAGTTTAGGTGAGGTCCATACTTTCGCAATATTAAGCCAACCTCTGCTAATTAAGTGGTTAATTGCTGAAAATAAACATTCATATATAATTATAATTATAGTCGCCCACTTGAAACGCCTACACACTGTTAAGTTGATATGTGAGTTATCCACTTAATGTGATGAAGTTGATACATGTATTACGTAAAATAGAAACAGAAGTTAAAGCACCCTTTTCTCAAGTTTGCCTCAGCAAATGAATGTCTTAATTGTTAATCGGGTCGTAGGGTCGAAACCTCCTGTAAGAGATGGAGGCCCTTTCCGGCTGCACTCGCTCCCTGTAGGCACTCAATAAAATTGATTCTAAAGATGCGACTTCATTAGTAACAAGAGGGTCACGAGGACCCTGAGTCGCTCACCTGAGAACAAGACTGTGGCACCTGACACAAAATCTTGTATACGTGTATTGATACAGAAGCCGAAAAAGTGATTTAAGGGTCAAGTTTCAACAAAACAGTATCAATTCTAGGAAGTGCATGTTTAAATTTAGGTGTTGACTATCTAAGGTGTTTATATGGGTAATTCAGATCTACTAAATCAGGGACTTTCCTAAGAAAAAAAAACTAGTTTTATGTCGTTTTTATGTTTTGATATGACGTACACTGAAGTTAATAGTTGATTAATACGAGTTATTATTGGAGCGGCGTGGCAGTGGTTATGACGTTGGACTGGTAATCATTGGATAAACAGCTCCACGTTGGTTCGAATCCCATCTAAACCTACTTTGTTGTTTCCTTGAGCAAGAAACTTGATCCTACTAGTTGAGTACTGAAAGACCAGAAAGCGGATTCGAAAGTGATTTCTTGTTTCACAATCGAGGTAAAATAAGTATAAACTAAGTCATTATTGTCATATATGTCTACCAACAGTTTCTGCTTCGAACTTTTGACTACGCGCATGACGAATAACAATCATATTAAAGTAATTTGTAAATATAAAACATTCAACCAATGAAACATCAACGCTTGAGCTTAACCGAATAGAACTACTCATCATTTAAACGTGACCTTCTACAACGTTGTCATTCGTTCAACCTACTCAACAATCAAGATAATAAGTTGTTGAAAGTGATATTGCCTTATAATAGTGATGTAATTTATGCAAATGAGCTTGATGATTTTATTGGACGATATTTAATCAATACTTTCATTGGTCGTCATGTTTATTTTTAATACACAAGTAGTCGTGTTATCTATTCATGAAAACCTTCACTAGTACCGTAACTCTTATAATAAAACATGAAGAACTTTTTTCATTAACGAGTCCGGTTGACAGCAATCTGATTAAAACCCGATCTAAAATGTTTCGCTCGCCTACTCGCTAATTTAGATCTGGCCTTTTTTTAAACGAGGGTCACGTTCAGGTGACCTTTTCTCATCATAATAATTAATGACGGAATTGTTTTGATACGTAACTTGTTTACATCGCCTACGTCACGCAATTTGAAATGAGTTGTCCAATGGCAGACTGTGAATAATACCGCTGTTAAATTAGCTTGCAAACCTTGGTCTAAAATTAGATATTACGAAATCAAATATTTTTACTTTGTGACCTAAGTGTTGACACGGCGTTAAACCTAGTTAAAAAAACAAAAACATTTCTTATAAATCGTCTGTATGGAGGCTGTGTAGCAACGCTTTATGTAATAAAAGTGCAATTTGTAATATAATTTAAAATCTATATAAAAGTTCATATAACACATTAAAAACTGTATTAGTACACGTATCAATGCTTTTGGGTCAAAATTAATAATTAATTGACGCATTTTAAGGTATTCCAGCCATTTTCAACATTTATTACATTTTGACATTATATTACATTTCGGGTTGACTAAGTCGACACGTTATGTAACAAGTCAAAATGTAATGAAATTTAAGTTGAGCTAATAATAATAATGACACTTTTAGTCCGAGACTCCGAGAGAATGTTTTAATATTGTCATTTTCTTTTAATTGTAACCCAACTTAAATATTATTACATTTTTACTGATTACATAACGTGTTGCTACAAGGCTCTTACGTATTTAAAACAATGAACATTTAATTAGGGACGTATTTTACTGTATTTACGGTACACGTTATATAATATGATCCGGAAGTAAATGCATTAGAACTAATGCAATAATGAACTTTCTATATTGTCTTACTGTACACGACATAAAGTCTAGTGGCATTCACAACCTCATTCTAAACGGAAACTAAGTATTAGTGGGTTTATCCAGTTTCGATTTTCATTGAAAATTTTTACCTAAAAATTTATAAGTGATTTTATAAATGTCGTGATTTCTTGAGTTTTCATAATTTCTACAAATGTCCTGCCAAACAAATATGAAAATGAATAGGAACATTTCGCAAGAACCCAGGTACCTGAAATTCCGTAGGAGGCTTACTAAAAGCGCTGGTCTGACATCGCCACTGGTCAGTGATCGAGTATTAGTGAAAGAATTGGAAGGTAAAACAGTGTGTAAATTAAGACTTGAAATGGACAGGAATCAACATTACTATTGCCATAGGTCAGTACATTTTGTTCGATTTTTTTTAATTAAGTATGTTAATAATGGTAATATGTTTTTACAATTTTTCACAAATTCATGTTCTTTCATATGAATTTTTTGTGAAGCATAAACTTTTTATTTATTAATCCGCAAGTAGCCCGAAATAGCATTACTAAGCTCACACATCTACAAAGCGCGAGTTTAGCGCAAAACGGTCGTAACTCAATTAAAAAAAGAGTGAGTTACGACCGTTTTGAGCTAAACCCGCGATATGTTTATAGAACATAAATCATCTTAATACAAGATATCTAAACAATGTTCATAGATATGTGTTTATTTTTTTAATTGAAATAGTGAAATAGTTGTTGTTTTGCTTGGGACTATCAGCTCAAACACGTATATCTACCGTAATTTTAGCTTCTTATCAATCCTGAGGTATGAAATCCGCAAATATTTCCGGCAATTATAATAAATAATATATATTATCTATTCAAACTGATCGTCTACGCAATAATTTCTGAACTCCTGCAGACACCTGAAAATCGAACTATTTTCTGCGTGTAGCCAAATTTCTGACAAGTTCGAAGAGTTGTATGTCTCTCAAACGTCGTCTCAAAATTTACACAACGGTAACGTAAACTTTAACACGTTGGTCTCTAAAAAAGAGGAATAAGAGCTGCGGGTGAGTTCGACATTGTCTTTGTAATAGAATGGTTTCAACGATTCGTCCATACCGCAATATGAGTCAGAGCTAATGACTTGGAATGGCATAGTGGTGTTTGTTTATTATTTCATGCCAGCATACAGATGACTAAGTAGAATAAATGTGCATGAATGGTAAAAGTAAACCTAGGGTCACTGATAGGTAACACGATTAACTATTTCGATATCCGTTATTAAAAAAAAATTGCCAGCAAAAATAGCAACTTGTGGTCATTTTTGCTAGCAAAAATATTTTGCTAACTTCAGCGACGTCGGATGGCCCCTTTTAATAGCTTCAGATTACCGGGAGTCAAGGTCAAAAGTAATTTCTTTTAGATTTATAGACTCATGCATTTACAGTGCTGTCCAAAACTTCTTGGATAAAATCTTGTTTGAGAATAAGTTTATTCACATTAACCTATATAAGGAAAAATAAACATCTGAGCAAATTCTGAAATCAGTATGAATTAGCCTATCAATATATTATTTAAACTATGTTAATTGCATGTAAAAGCTTTCAACAAGAGTAAATTTTATTGTGGTTAGCAAAGACAGTTTTTTCTCAAATTGTAATTGTCTAAGAACTATTGGAAGCCACTGTATACGTACGTGTATATGTTACAGGGAATGTGTGTAACCAGGGATATTACGTAATCCCTAACCAACTCAGGGAATTTATGTAATCCCTGGTGATTTTAGGGAATACGTGAAATCCCTGATTTCACTAGGGATTACATGAAATCCCTAAAAATATTATTTCATTTTTACACAAATTCCCTGACTCGATTGCTGATACAGATCATGTTGATCAGCGATGAAATTCTTACATTCAATGTCTTTAAAGTTTAAGTAGACAACTATAATTCACTTTAATTATTTATAGCAATTTTTTATGCAAATAGCATCTTTGTTTTTACAACAATTATTATAATTACGACTTTTGACTTGTATTGAAAAGTTCTATAATTGTCTTTCTAGCACTAAAATATGTAAATTTATTTAAAATATTCGGTAAAAAGTCCACTAATTTGATAAAGCTATCATTTATAAAAGAGCAAAGTAAACAACCCTGATAAATATACAGTGCTGAAAATAAGTCCTATCGAAAAACACACATAATGTACCCACCAAACGTTTGGAGACTAAAGAAACTTACTAAATTCTCGAATTTTGAAAATTATTTATGTAGAATCATTATTTTTAATATACATGTATTTAAGTTTGGTGTGTGATGAAATATAAACAATTTACATGAGCAACACATTTATGCGATTCAGCATCTGACGTCCTAAACCTGCAAAACCATGTTTATTGTAATTATTTTCCATAACATGGCTTTTGTGCTATCATTGTAGTCTCAGTTATAATTATAATAATAACCGAAGAATAAAGCAAAACTAAAAAGCTTTTCAAAATAAACAATTATCATATTTTGGACGAAAGCTATTTAGTAGGCCTACAAAGTGAAAATGTCTGCAAACTTTTGATAGGTACTGTATATGAGTACAAGACATGTGACGTAAGCATAGAAAAATATAATAATACTCTATTTGTTACAAAATAAAAGAACACATTTCACACCTTTTTGGAATCTATTAACATAGAGCAAATTATGTTACAGGGAATGTGTGTAACCAGTGATTTCACGTAATCCCTTACCAAGTTAGGGAATTCACGTTATTAACGAAGTATTAGGTTTATACCGATGCTTTTAAAAACCCAAGCTATAATACTATTATAAAAATTATTACACTCACATAACAAAAGTATCAATGCATAACAGTGAAAAACTCTAATCAGTAAAACCTTACAGCACAATGAATCATATTTTACATTTAAATCATGATAATTTTTGTGGTCAGGGAATATGTGTAAAAATTGAAAAGAAAATCGGGGAATACGTGAAATCCCTAGAAAATTTCAGGGTTTTCACGTATTCCCTGAAAGAATTTTACATGGTTGGAGATTGCATGAAATCCCTAAATTTCAGGGATAACATGAAATCCCTGGTTACACACATTCCCTGTAACATATACAATGTATATCCCTCTTGCAATAAGTAGAACTTTATTTAGAGCTGGATGTACGTAAATAAACGCACAAGAGTTGAACGTAAGGAAACACTCCTGATTAGCTTTGTAGGGAATATGCCTCGCTATCATTCCACGACCTGTGGATAAGTTTGATAATGAAAATACTGCTACGCTCCCTAAAATCTCTTTCTCTCCCAGTTATCATTCTAAAAAGTTGGGCAATTATCTGTTACTAGTAAAGATATGTTCATACAATCATTTTTTCTCATACTATTTTTATCGTATATGGAAAGGTGTGCCTAGTAATTTTAATGAAAAAAGTTTGTATTCAGATATCTAAATGGATTCAATTGTCATGCATACCCAGGGGCAATAAGGCCGTTGTGATTAAACGGAAAACATGAGTAAAAGGATATGCGTTAAGTTTAGTAAAACTCAATCTAAAGTGTTCCATGATTTATATACAAATGTGCTAAAACAACTTTCTAAAAATGCATTTGTTACGTAGCATAAAACAAAATATAATAAAATATGTGTGATACTCACTTGTGCTCCAAGTTTTATTTAATAAATATAAGCGACACTGTACACCTATGTTCACTTTTTCCACGAACACGTTAATGGTCCTTTTCATTTTATTCATAGTTGTAAACACTCTTCCTCGAAAACATTCGGAACACCTCGATCAAGCATTGAATGAATAATTCATACTCCTAGTGCAATGGCCGAGTAGTTTCGAATGCCTCCAAAAAAAATGAACTTACATTTCGAAAACACTGTACACAATTTATTGAAAATACTATTTTATGTACAGTAACTGTATTTATTATCCAATTATCTAGATACATGTACAACACATTATAAGGTGGTGGTATCGCCTCTGATCACTATTTTCATTGAAAGTATTTATTTAATACATATTTTATTGTAAGTATTAATTACAAAACTGTTCAATTCATTCACGTGGTGACAAATTATGATTTTTGATGCACCAATGCATTTCACTAAACTTCATATGGCTGCACTTCAGTTCAAGATTATGTGTGACATTATACGCTTGACATCACTTTGAATTTTGTCATCCGAGTACATAATTATCTGGGATTCCTAACCACAGTTTATTCAATAGTAACTCTATGATCTGTTTGTGAATCTCTAAATGAGAATGGGTAAGAGATTCAGGATTCCTTCAGATGAAGAATACGTGAACAACTGTATACATGTACACGTGATACCATTAATATTGTACCATTCTCGTACCCAGAGTTTAGTAGGATTCTCGATACTAGATTTTTAGATCGAGAATCTTGGTAACCTCGGAGTACGAGAATGATATTGTACATGCACACCGTAGGTCTTAACTATTCTTTAATCTTCTTATAGTTGTAGATGACACTAGATGTTTAAAACTTTGTGTACACTCAATGCTTTGAGAGAATTCTTGAAAAATAGCATCAGATAACCCATTATTAGCAGTTTCAATCTGATACATGTTGAAAATATGTTCAAAGGCACTTCATAATCATATATGCATACTTTATGATCAATTGCGAAGGATATGTATATTCTTAGCAATTGATCAAAAATAATGCATGTGATTGTGAAACGCTATACAAATATGGTATATAATAAGTATGTAATAATATGTGAAATATTAAATTGAAAGAGATTTGTATTTGCTGGGTCATAAAAGAAATAAGTTTTTAAAATTAGTTGCCTACATACGACTCTGTATAACTAATACAGTCCAACCCCTCTTAAGCAGCCAGCCAATGGAAACAGCCAAATTGGCTGCTTAAGCGGGGTGACCACTTAAGAAGGGTTTTTGGCATTGAGAAGGGGTGGTAAAGTTTTGATGACATAGTGCGCTTTTTAATTGAAGTTGTATGCTTGTTTTACGCGGCTTTACAAGACAAGGACAGAGAATTGACAGTAAATTATTTTCATTCTGAGTAACATTCTTTACTTTATATGCTGAATAGATAAAAAGAATAAATACTTGCCTGTACATGTTAAAGTACAAATACATTGTAGTGGAACATTAATCTATAGATGACTCTAATGTATTGTTTCGGTATATACATGTAATTATGATTCATGATTCACTATCTTATTGGACAGTACATGTATATCAAAAATACAACGGGTATTTTGTAAAAAAAATACCCGCTTTAATTTAGATACAGCTAACTGATTTGCTAATTTCTGAAAGTCTACGCTGTCAAGTAATAGAATATCTAACTGTGCATAGAAGTTTAAATTGTATTCTAAGTATTTGTAAATTGTGAATCGGTTTATATCAACAATATACTGAATTGTGTTGGGACATGGAAAGTACAAAAGGTTAATTTAAGAGCGGAGTCGTATTCTAAACGAATGTAGACGCTATTTCTAAGGCCATAACAAGTTGATCATGTGATCTATGGATTCGCTCGCATCTTAATTTTGACGGTTTTTACGAAAAAAAAAATTATTTCCTCGCTCGCTCATAAAAATTTGGTCAAACCACTAGATAAAGCAACTGAATTAAGATTTTTTTCTTCGCTCGCTCCATTTTTTCCAGAAAAATCCGTAGAACACATGATCAACTTGTTGTGGCCTAACCTTTTTTATCAAAATTTAATTCGTTGCATGCCTCGGCACAAGTTTTCATGCATGGTAGTGCATACAAATCGCAGATTTTTAATGTCATCGATAAAAATTACTTCTTGTCCAGATTGCCTATAAATATACGTACGTTGTATTTTCTAAAGGTCTTAAACTACGAAGTATTTTGAAATGTAAGTGACCAAACAATCATTTTGTCCAGTAATGCAAAATATCGGGTTAGCAGAGTTTAACGCCTCTCTATGTTGCAGGGAGGCAAGGTAGACAGTAAATCTTGAACTCGACTTGGACCTCTACCCATGCTGAATGTAGGCCTACTCATGATAATGCTAACAACATTTCTCTTAACCGGTATTCCAGTTGAATACCGGCTTCGTCTCATGTACGCTCCCCTCGCAGCTCAGTGAATATACATGTACTACATTCAGGGGCGGATACAGGATTTTTTTCTAAGGGGGGGGGGCGTCCGAGAATTTTTTCTAGGGGGTTCAAACTTTAGAACCACACTATACATGTATAAATTATGCAGAATAATGCAACATATAAATAATAAAAACTACAAAACCAATAAAGCTATGTTAAGACTCGAGAAAAATTGCTTCATGCTACTTAAATAATTATGACTTACAGTCAAGAAGTACACTAATGGACAGGTACCTTTTTCGAACTTCTAGGGGGGAGGTCCTGAACCACACCCCGCTAGATCCGCCTATGACATTTCATTTGAGAAAGTGAACGTGTGAAACTCTTGAGGGATGCAAAGGAGCGTACGTATAATGTAATTGCACCCACGTATGCGTTGTACAACGAACCAAATTATTCGCAAAGAAATTTAGAAATAAATATATTCCAACTAAGGAGTTATAGATACCGTGTTACATATGTCTCTGATTCCAACTACTTTATGTATTTATGGTGAAATGCTGAGCCCTAATCCCTCATTGAATCTCGTCTGCATCTGTCGGCGTATTTTGCGCTCTGGCCGGAGGTCATTATATTTACTCAGGTGTGTAAGTGAAATAATTGTGCAAAATGTGATAAAAGCACCAAATTTGGCATGGAGGTACTTTGAGTCATACTGATCAATATTAGCCCAGGAGACAATCATGAGGGGCCTTGTATCTTGCCTAAATGGGGCCCTGAAAGGGGCACATAAATGGGCACATAGTTTTAAAATTATCATCTCTATAAAGATTTAACATGGTTATTAAAATATATGTATTATGATTTTACATGCCTAAGAAAGTATATTGTACACTCAAAAATAGCTTTTTTTCAGTTTATTTGCAGTTGAGGCCCGGCATCTGCTTTGAACTTGTCATAAGGCCCTAAATTATGCATAATGTAATAATATAATTGAATAAATGGTAAATATTTTATTTGAAATCATACAAATACATCATACTTTCTCAAAATAAGCCTTCAATAATTAATTTATGTAGATACACCAGAGTCAGCATGCGGTACCATTGTATGAAACACATGAGGCCCCGAATGGGTTTATGTTTGAACTCGAAATAAATTAATACCAAGTAAGCCAATATACACTTTATTCAATTTAAACTGATAAATAAACTTACTATTTAAGATACTGCATTCAAAATGACGATTTTAAATAATAATACTTATTTCTAAAAG
Organism: Mactra quadrangularis; assembly: GCA_025267735.1. Taxonomy (NCBI): domain Eukaryota; kingdom Metazoa; phylum Mollusca; class Bivalvia; order Venerida; family Mactridae; genus Mactra; species Mactra quadrangularis. The sequence continues at coordinate 37,073,408 of CM046300.1, read as the reverse complement.
TTGAGGCCCTTACTGGGGTAATTACATAACGTGAAGCTTAGATAATTGTAAAAAAGGTCTAACCATTTTTTTATTATTGAAACTTATGCTGTCATTACAAGTGTGTTACATTTCAACAGTTCATATACCAATTTGGTAAGGTTAAAGGGTACCCAATTAATCATAATTGAACATGGATGATTATTATATTTTTTACCATTTTAGGCCTGTATTACGAGAGACTATACGACCTGTTTTCGTCCTAAATTTAACAAAATCATATTTCTGTTATGTATTGAGAGTTTTGATAATATAACATCCTATAGGCACCCACGCCTTAGATACATTTCAAGTTTTAAAACAGTATGTGATCATGTTTTAATACAAGTCTAATATCACCATTTTACAAAATAAAATAGTCCTGTAAGAGACTATGCATTACACCGACATCATACCCTTGAAGCTCGGAGTAATAATGAAACAAATATGTACATTTGTATACTGTGTTTGATGTACAAACTACATGTAATTTTAAACAGATTTTATCATTGATAAATATCTTACAATAAATCAATTAGTACATTAGATATTATAGAGAGAACAATTTAAGAGGCCCTTCTTATATACATAAATTTGTATCAAATATAACCATCCCCAAAAGCACGACATTTCTTCATAAAGATTGGTAAAATTGATTTGACTATTTAACTAAACATGGTAAAAATTATAGCATTTTGTAGTCTAGATTCCATCTTTTCAAATGCTCACTGACTGGCTATTATCCCTAATCATAGGTACTAGTATACTTATCTGTATTTATCAATCTACTTGACGAATCTTTCATTTCATTTGGTAGGAAGTCAATGTGGCAAAGGGAATGACATAACCAGGAAAGGTGCCGTTTTACAGCTGAGTAGATTGAAGAAAAGCAGACACATGGCTTGCATAAAGAAATAAACATTGACCCTGAATGGGTTACAATCTTAGACCTTTCTATCTCTAAGCGAGTGTAAGAGATTAAGAGCATTTTGTGAAATCATGTTAAGCGAACTTACCGTACATAATTATTTTTGTAAACCTTATAAAATAAAAGAAATGTTCAAGATCCGTCGGAAACTTTTTTATGCTTACTCTTCCCTACTGAGTACCATGATATCAAATCTAAAGGAAGTTACTTAGTAACACTGGTGGTTTATCCAGTCTATATGTTTCTTAAATCTCAGTCATTAGCATTTGTCACATGGTATGTCCAACTTGAGTAATACTACATGGTATATATTATCAAATTATGGTTGTTTGTTATCGCCTTTGCAACATATATTATTACATTATAAAACATGCATGACTTGGTTGGATATATGCTAACATTAGTTTTTGGAAACTGTGGTTGCATTCATAATAAAAGAACAAAAGATGAAATATCAAACGAAACTGATTAACATCAAAATAAGGGCCTTTTAGTAGATTTTCCTTTAACCCTTTACAAGGAAAGATAAGTGCAAAAAGTGGCAAATTTTCACCTCAGCGATAGGACTATTTCAATATACCATTTTCATGATTAATTGACGGACAGCAATGCAACTTGGCCAATTTATTTCTTACTTGGTTGTCTGAAAGTAGAAGCCAAAATTCGACTCAGGAGTAACTGGGTTGGTCAGTATAAGGTTAAAGGCCTTATCATTTTTACCCAAATCAAGTTGATAAATTACATTATATATATTTCAAATATAACTAAAACTAAAGTTAAACTCCATTAATTCATAGCAGAACTATATACATGTATGTTATGTATCATACATGTTTAACTGTTGTAAGTACTTTAGCTCAAGTGGGACCACTTCTATTTTCTCTGTGCAGGGTCTCTTTGTTCATCGTTGCAAGTAATTGATGCTTTTGCTTAGTAATTAGATTTAAAATGTGATTGGATTTTGGTTTTTATTTTTGGACATGGTTTTTTCATTTTTCATATTCAAATTTTCCAAGAGGGGCCTCTCAATAGATTAATACATACATGCTTGATAGATCTCATTAATATTTTGAAGAAGCAAAATAAAATAAACAAATAAAAAATTAATTATCGTATTATAATGTGCTTTATTACTGATGTTTTGATAAATCTTTGTCTCCAGTCCTATTAACACTAGAATCCTATATAACCAATACAGAAAATTATATACACGTATTCAAAATTTATATAAATTCCCCCTTGGTTTGGCCTCATGAGATCATACTTTGTTTTGTGAATTATTTCTAAAAAAAGAACATGATAGCTAACCACACAAAATTACCCATTCAAAATTCTTTAAGTAATAAATTTAAACAAAACGAGAACAGTAATTTCACTGGTCATTTATTGTTTTTTTTGTGTTTTGTTTTCTTAAAAACCCTTACCTGGACCTCAATTACAATTCATTGTATCATGTTAAATTTGAAAAAAAGTTTCTGACATGAATTGTACTCATCATGAGTGAAGAAAATTTATTTCATTTATTTGATAGATAAATATTTACACTAAACTATGCACTGCTTATACTTGTAATGGGTGACCCCTTTCATGGCCCCACAATTGTGTTAGTAGGGCCTCTCATGGTTGTCTCCTTGGGGTTTTCTGAGGTGCATCACTCAAAATGATATGAAGAATAAAAAAAAGTTTCATCATTATGTTAATTGAACTGTACATAATAGATTAAATGTTACTGATACAATTTCGGAATTCTATGTAATCAGTACAGCAAATTAGATATTCAATATTTTTTCATAAGTTTCCCCTTGTTTTGGCCTCTTTTGATCATACTTGGTTTTGCAATTTATTTAAATGAAAAGACACAACATCTAGCCACACAAAATTACCCATTCAAAATGCTTTAAAAATGTGAAAAAATAAAAATAAAAACTGTACTGGTTGTTAGTGGTCTTTTACTATTTGTTGACCATAAAATCCCTTTATGGGGCCTCAGTAACGATTATAATTATCATGTTAAATATTCAAAAACATCAACTGACATATTTGTTCTCATCTTGAACAAAAGAAATTTAATACATTTAGTTGATATATAAATTAAGGATTTTTACACAGTCCTATGCAATAATATCAATTGTTACGGGTAACCCCCTTTAGGGCCCCATATTTTTGTTCACAGGGCCTCTCATGGTTGTCTCCTGGCTTTTTTCTGAAGTTCACACCTTAAAGTTGATTTCCTGAAATGTTGGTGCTTTTATCACAATTTGCACAATTCGACCATATTTTGACCCTTACACACCTGAGTAATTCGCCTTTCCTCCTTCTCGAGTAAAGACGCCATGACTTGACAAGTGACTATTGTAATTGCGTTACTTTTAGTTATTTGACATTATGAGAATGCGATTATACAGGATAATTATTTGTATCAATCATAGACATATCTAACAGGGGCGGATCCAGATTTTTTTTCCAGGGGGAGTCCGAACTTTTCTAGGGGGTCCGAACTTTTCTAGGGGGGGGGGTCCGAACATCGAACCACGACCACATTATACACATTTTGCAGAATAAAAATGCAACATATTGATAATAAAAACTACATAATCATTAAATCTATGTTAAGCAGCGAGAAAAATTGCTTCGTACTACTTAAAAATGACTAACAAGCAAGAAATACACTTATGGACATGTACATTTTCTAAATTCTAGTGGGGGGTCCGGACCCCCCTGACCCCCGCTGGATCCGCCCATGTCTAATTCCCTGAATGAGGAAGGGTATGTAGTCTAAATATCGTAGACCAAAATAGAATATTTGTGCAATGTACATTTTTTCCCGAGTTATTTTTACGGTCTTCGTCATAAACCGAAACTGTATGATTCATAAATCAAATGAAATGTAATGTTCGATTTAGTGTAGATCTAAATAACCTTGTTCTTAGCAGTATGACGATGTCGATGAAATATTCTAGTCGTTCGTGTATTAGAAGTACAAAATAGTCTATAAATAGCGCAATAATGAGAAATCGGGAAGTCCCGTAGTTTCAGTTGCTTTCTGGGAATAGAAAGTAGGACAAGGTTTCGTTGATAACGTGCAATACCAAGCCTGTATCAATGATATTTTCTGAAAACATGAACAGTTAGAATTTTGTTTATCTATTTATAAAGTTTGGATAATCTAGGATTTAATATTGAGTTTGAAGTACTAATTGGTTATTTTAAAGTATACCGAGACTGATCGAGTTATACAATATATGTTAAGTTGTTTACGTGCTAACTTTTATCAGAGGGTTACAGGCGTCAAATAAATGTGAGTATAAAGTTCATTCCTCGTTTTATCAGTAATAAAAAATACTTTTCTATTGATCGATCTTTTTAACTACTGTTTTGTTTAAAGACATAGATACCACGGTATTTAATTCCCTGGTTTTGTTTGTCTTTTAGATTTTAGTAGTAATATTAAGTTTGACAAACTTTAACTTTGACTATATTCGTTTGTCGTTAGTTAGACGTTTAACAGTGTTGAATTTAGGCTAGATAAGTTATCCAGACATGTATATACATTGTTTTAGTCCTATAAATAAGACGATGCATGTTTTTTTATCATTTTGACATTTCTCATAATGCATCGGCCGGTCAAAAAATATCTCGAAGTTGGGTTCATGATTTGAACTAACATTGTATATATATTTGTTATGTATAAATCTCCAGATTATCTCGATCTACAGACATATTTAAATAAAGGCACTTGTAAATCTTTCTTCATGTAGGCAAGGACCCTTAGTTAAAAAAGTTGAAGGTCAGGGGTGGTTCCAGGATTTTTACCAGGGGTGGGGGGTCCAGACTTTAGAAACACAATAATATTATATACTATATGCAGAATGACTCAACATATTAGATCTAAACCTAGACATTATGTTTTGCTGTTAAGACACATAGTAATTATGTCAAAATACTTAACCCATAAGGGGAGACAATACTATGACAAATCTAAATAGTCTGTATTATCTGCCCCTTATCAGGTCAGGCAAACCATACTCATGGCGACCTCCTCAGTTATTATTCAGGTATTACATTTTCTTAATCTTGCATGATCATTTGCTGACGATAGTTTTTTTGGTAGGAGTTAGGTACTATATAGGTAATTCGATTTCTATTTTTCTGATTTTCATGTATATATTTAGCGAACGATAACAAAATATGCCTCAAGTGAACACAATTCGGACGTGGATTAGTCTCATTAGAATTTCGGATACTTTATTTAGCATATAAATGTAACCGAACAACTAAAAAAAAGGTATCCACTGTAATTCTTGAACAATGAACCTTTGATTTAAGCCTGTGAAGTGAGAAATGTTCATTTGAAAACATAATTATTCAATACAGAATTCATTACAACGGGCGCGGCCATTATCATGCTTTGTCTGACTTACTTTTACCTGTCAAAGTATGATCGCTTTTTACCTGTCAAAGTATGACTGGGATCCAGACAAAAATCTAAATACAACAGCAGCGTTAATATGCCTGCAAATATTTTTTTGTTAATTGTACATAAATACTTTTTATCTTAATTGTTGGGGCAAGCAAATATAAAAGGAGCATATCACATTTAAAAAGGCAAAGGCTTTTAAAACTAAAAGCAATCATGACAAAACATGAAAAACTCGTTTGCTTCTAAAAAATAAATGAAAAGCTGAAGTTGAGTACAAGTTAAGTTAAATATCATGGAATAATGTAGTTTTACTAACACCAAAGGTTTTATATCAATAATAAAATGCTATATAACTATTAGATCTATGTTAAAAACAGGAGAATGAAGTGAGCCAGAGAATAAATGCTTTCTGCTACTTAAAAATGGATAAAACCTACGTATGATTCTCCTATTCTAAAATGGACGGGGACATGTCTCTGTACATAGCACTCTAAAGAAGGAATAGTTTTCCTGGGTGTAAGCAAAAAGCATAAAACTGGCATTGGAGATGTGATTCGACCCAAAAATAGCGCAGGTTTCTGTTTAGCCTCGCATAAGTATCACCGAAATCGGACAAGAATTAAAAGACTTACAGCTCTTTAAAACTCTGAGTCGAGGCTGATTTTTACAGTTTTCTTCTTGAAAAATGAAACTGTAGCATTTGTGATGTCACAGTCATGTGGTATTGCCACTGCGTATATGATAAATTATATTGAATTTTTCATGTGATTGTCCTCAAGCCATGTTTGAATAAATCTAGTACAACTTTAGCATAATGTTTATATTATCATCATGAGCTTAGTTGTAGATATTGATTTACTTTATAAAACTGAGGCTGATGTTAGTATTTAAACATTGTCAGTCAAATTATCAGTACAATCTCTGTAAACAGATATCCTATAGTAACTGTGCAAACTAGCTATATTTCGCAGGTTTAGTGCAAGACAGTCGTAACTCACTCTATTCTTATAATGAGTTACGACCGTTTTTTCGGCTAATCCAGCGATTTGTACTTTGTTCTTCTACACTGGAATGTTTTAGTGATGTTGAATAATTTTGTGGGTTTAGTTTTGATTTTGGGTTGATAGTTGGTTGTTTCACATTTTTTGTTATTTCATGCCATTAATACTATTATTTGGTTATTTACTATACATTGTTGGATTTATTTTGGCTTAAATGTGTAATGGATTTTGCCATGTACATGAAGTAATCTGATTCCTGGACAATTATTTTAAAATATATTAAACTGTAATTGTATTTAAAACTGATTCATTCTTGTTGTATTAACTGAATGTTCTTAATAAGTTTTGAAAATAGATTTGTTTTAAATTAAAAATGACTGAAAACATTCAGAGGTAAGTATAGTTTTATACATTTATTTTGAAACTATTTATACCAGGCATATGTGTTTTTTTTAAAGAATGTTTGTACTACACTTGCTTGAAAATTTCATTGCACAAATAAATACATTTCTTGGACTTAGCACAAAAAGGTTGTTACTCACTCTTTTTTCAAATTAAGGCGGATCCAGCAAGGGGGGGGGTTTCAGGGGGTTTCCCCCCTAGAATTTCCAAAATGTACCTGTCCATTAGTGTATTTCTTGACTGTAAGTCATTTGTAAGTAGTATGAAGCAACTTTTTTTTGGTGCTAAACATAATATTTAATGGTTATGTTGTTTTAATTATTTATTAGCACTTGGCATTATTCTGCAAAATGTGTATAATGTGGTTGAGGTTCAATAAGATTGGACCCCCCCTAGATAACCTTTCAGACCCCCCCTTAGAAAAGAATCCTGGACCTGCCCCTGTCTTTCTATGGTATTGATATACATAGATCTCTTGTGACTGTTCTTGATATGACTGTTGAAGGTAGAATATTGTAGTCCTGTACAAAGTTACAACATCTGTATAAAAATTGAAAAAATATTAAACCTCTGTATGAATAGTTGGTCACCCAGATCCATAGCACAGGTGGAAGCATGCAGGGATTTTGAATCTAGTTACCCAAAGGGGGTACAGGTTTGAATCACACCTAGGCTAAATTATCAATTGGCTCAATTATATATAATTTTCACTAGTTGTAGAGACCAGTAGGTTAAGACGAAGACTGATTTGATATACATGTATACCCGGTTTGCGCCAAGTCTGATAGTCATTCCTATGAATAAAAATCTCTTAATTTGTTTAATTTGTTTCCATGAAGAAATTATTTCATCATTTGTTTCCTTATGATAGCAGGTATCAACCAATCAAAACTAGTATGGAAACACCAGGAAATCAATTCAAATCAGGGGCTCTCCATACTATAGTTATGTCAGTGGGTCTTTTATTTCCTTACCAGCTTTCATTTATAACAGTACCCATTTATCATATCTTGTCTGGTGTCAATTTTTCTTTTGAGTGGTAGCAAATTGTCAGCCATTCAGTTATCTTGGACATACTGCTTTAAGTTGTTAACACCCATTAACTGACTGGATTCTGAAGTGCATGCTGGGATAGATAATACCATGATGGATAAAGAGACTTTTCGGAGTTTTAGTGTTATGTATGGTTATTATTAAAATATTTATGATAGGTTTTTTTGTTGGGTTTAATGCCGTAGCAACACATTGTACAGGTCATGTAACGGCGGTCAGTCAACCTACTAACTGTTCCTGGAAAGGCAAAATCTCTGGGTTTAGCTGTTAACCAACTACTTAAGTATATATATAAATATTTCATAAATTCAATATGAAAATAGCGCTATACAAATGCGGTATATAATAATTTATATAATAATACTTGGTGCATATTTCTGTCAGTGACTGACTGCTGCCCTACATGATTTAGATTTATGATAGGTGTTAAAGAGTTGTGAAGGATATTATATAGTGGTTGTCTTTAGACTCAGAAATTGGGTAGAGGAAGTAACAAATTAGGGCTGGGTGCAAGAAAATAGTAAGAAGTGAGCAAAAAGGGACAATAATGCTAGTTAGGAAAGGGATAATGCAATTAATGACAAGGTGCATCAAGGCACGTAAAGTGTAGATTTTAATTACATACCTTAAGATGTCAGCGATTGCCTCTATTCTTCGGTCTAAATGTCATATTAGACGTCACTGAAGTACAGTTTGCAGAGATCAACTTATCGTTGTTAACCAACAACAATCACCCTCATGTTTCTATACAAATAGAAGCAGGTTTTGACAAAGGTGGCTGACAAGTTTCAAATGCGAAGACATTATCATATGTAATATAATTATGTACATACAGTGTACATGGTTCAGAATAGTGTAGGTCGACTTGTAGTTTGAATAAAACACATTTTAATTACTTCAAACAAGATGCAGAACCTAGCTTCAGTAATTGTTTGGATAACATAATGTGGTCAAGATGAATGCTGCTAAGTTTCAAGAAATAAATCTCTTGTCATATTTATAAATACATTTAATTATGTATTGTATATTTTTGTTACATATATTTTCAGACCAGACGGAGCATATTACACTGATATGAGCCGAAACTCTTCTCACGAGAATAGACAAAGAATGCAGCCATGGTTAGAGTCCCGTATTAACAGTGGTTCTATAGAAGGTTTGGAATGGATAGATAAAGATAAAAAAGTGTTTAAAGTTCCTTGGAAACATGTTGGTAATAGAGAATGGTCAGAGAAAGATGGAATAATATTCAGAGTGAGCTTTCCTAATTTGTTTTTTTTATTTATTATTATTAATATAAAAAAATTTTTTTTGGGGGGGGGGGTTATATAGGAGTCAGCTTGTTGATCAGTTGGTTCGGTTGGACGGTCAGTCTTTAGTTTTTCTTGTCCACTCAATTTGAAATTTGTAAGTGGTTGTTCGAACAGATCATTTTAAGAGAAAGCACTATATCTCATTTGCAGAATTTTGGCGTCCCAAAAGATATTGTTGGTTGCCCAAACTAAAAAGTGGTTGTCCCCGGCAACTGGGCACCCACTAATTCCGTAGACTGGTATTAAAATATAGAGTGAAAAGGCTCGTGAGTTTAAAACTATTTATTATTGATAAAATAAAAATGTTCCTCTAATTAAATTCACATGAGACCAGAAAATCTGCTGAATTAAGATTGCTTCTTTAAGGACGAAATGAACTGGGTATGAATATGAAGGTCGCGAAAATGTATCATTAATGTAATATCAACTAAAACGTATCTATATATACAACATGAAACATAAATTGTATCAGAATATGCAGCTCTTAATGTACTGCAGATGACGCCTTGCTACTTAATTTAATAAAGGGATTTAACCACTGCGGGGAGTTAGTGTCATTTAGGTGAGCCTTTGCTTTTATGCTTTTAACTTATGTAGATACGTTTAAAGGTCTGTATCGAATCGAAACTCGTGGGTCCCGAATTGAAATCGAATCGACGCCCTCGCAGTCGAGTTTCGATGTATCAAATCGAATCGTTGCAGTCCTAGTAAATTGATGTTTTATTCACCTTACATGTATGTGTTATAGGAATGGGCTATTCATACGGGACGTTTTCGGGAGGGTGTTGATCAGCCAGACTGGCCGACATGGAAAACAAGATTTAGATGCGCATTAACAAAGTTACCTGGAATTGAAGAACTTAAAAAATACAATCAACTTGAAGGACAAATTGATGAACCTTACAGAGTTTATAGATTTGTTGCAAAGAAATCTTTAGGTAATACCTATCATACAATTTAAAGATATACTGACTACATGTTTTATATGTCTTTTGAAGACAGGCTGTGTTATGTGGACAGCCATTTGGTTTGTCCCCTCTCCAAGTCTATCAATTTTCATCCTGTATCAAATGTTTTGGGAATAGCTTTCTCAAGTTGAACAAATATGCTAATCTCTCATGCATATTTATGTTGTCTGAATTGCTCAACTAAGCGCCTTTTTAAATAAGATCCCCTGACATTGACTATGGACTGCTCTAATTTAGCCAGGACAACTCCATTACTAAATATTTTGCATTTTAAGATTTAATTTACAATTAGTATGATATTTGCAGGTACAGAAATGGTTAAACCTATTAATATTATGATATTTTCAGGTAGAGAAATGGTTAAACCTTTCAATAATATGATATTTTCAGATAGAGAAAGTATAACGTTCTCACCACCAATAGAAAGTCAATATTTTGATGATTCATCAGATAGTAACTCTCAGCACAGTGCTATGGAGTGCTCTATGGTAAGTTCAATTCTTATATGTGTGAATATTATAAAATTTGTGGCAAGTTTTCTAAGTTATACAAATTTATTTTAGCTCGATTGTGAAACAAGTTCTTACAACTTAGATTAATCACTTTCGAGTCCGCTTCCTGGTCCCACTGTACTGAGCTAGAGGAATTAAGTGTCTTGCTCAAGGAAACAACCGGGTAGGTTTTGGATGGGATTTGAACCAACACGGAGCTGGCTATCCAATGATTACCAGTCCAACGTCATAACCGCTTGGCCAAGCCAGCTCCTTCTTCATGGCAAGTTGCTATCATTGAACTAAAACTAGAATACTATTTATTACTTGTATGATATAAGATGGCTATAAATGCAATTACCCTAAGTTAACCATATCAAATGTTTGTATGTTTGTACCAAATGGGCTTGTAAAAGGGGACTGTTTGCTGATGACAGTTTCTTTTCAGTTCCAATTCAATATCTATGAGAAATGCATATCATTTTCACAAAATCAGGTAATCCATCTTAATTTACTAGTGTTTTGAGAAATGTTTAGAAATGTGATTGTAGCAGTCTAATTTAGCTGCTAAAATGAATTTGTATGTCCATAGTACACCAAAAAATGATTCCCTGGAAAATTGAGTAAAGTTGATGATACATTATTCTGGGTATCCAATAAATGATATAAAGCATGTAATCTTACACAGATTTTACATATGATATATTATTTCAGAGTTCAGTTCCTACTTCACAAGCCATTCCATCAACTGTTTTATCATGTAAGTGTATTACATATATCTTATACAATGTAAAATGATTCTGTTATCACCTGTTATTGTTCTTGATTCACTTAATGTATAAGAAATTTGTGTTGTCATATTAATCTCAGAAGCAACTTAAAGTGACCATTTTTGTAACAGTTTTGTTAATCATAATGTATTACTAGTATTTGTATTATAGTTTTGTGGTTGAATGGTGCCTTTAAGACTCTTTTATCTCACAGTTCAGGGTATATTTGAGCACTGCTACTAACAGTGGATCTATATGTAAGACAGTAGGCAGTAGGGCTGTCACAATACACTAGAAGCGTATCGCATTATACTGCAATACACTGGCATCGTATCGTGATACATACCACAATATATTTTTGACTTTTAGATTCATTGTGGCAGTGCTGTATTTAACAGAAACATTGCAAATCTTACATGTGGCTACTGATAGAATCTGGTCTCTTTAAGTATATACGGTCATTGAGGACTGTGACGCCCCCAATTCTTGTAACTTAAGGTTAGATGGAATGAATAATGGAAAAAACTGTCATTTAGTACTTTTATTTCACGAAGGGAAGAACTTTTCAATGAAATAAAAAATATCGCCAAATACCGGTATGTTAAAATTGTACCGCGGTACATATTGCCGCAGCTGAGTATTGCAATATACTGGTATACCCATATATTGTGACAGCCCTAGTAAGCAGTGACTTCAGCAGAAAAGTCCTCTAGTCCCAGTGAGTCCCAGGATTGAAGGTTTGGCATGCTGCATGGCTTATGTGACTACCTGTTGAATATGGGCATAAAACACAATATTAAAACTTATGTATGTAATTTTCAGACAGTTCAGAAACAGACGTTGAGATAACAGATTGTTTACCATCAGATATACGGAGTTTGGATTCTAATGATTTAATGAGTGGTTTAGATAGTGATGTACTAAAGAATCTATCTCTTGAGTCTGGAGGAGAATCATTTAAAATGAGAGGTATGATCTAACTCTATGTTTTAATGTTATAAAACAGGGTCCTACGGCCATTCTCCCTCCTACCACTGATTCTAAATCATGTAGGGCGGTAGTCAGTCACTGACGGAAGTATGTGCCTAGTAGTTTGTTAAAAGCGAAATCCAGAGATTTATCCTTTCCAGGAACAGTGAGTAGGTTGACTGATCGCCGTGACATAAATGACTGGCACAAATGACGGGGTCATGACTGAATAGTTGCTACCATTCTATTACATAATACGATGTAAAGAGCTCAACTGAGACGCTTAACTTATAAGCTATAATACATGCACTTCAGTATAAACTGATTAACAAGTGTATTTCAGGAATTATTGTGCCTGTCATAGCAGAAGATAATTTTGAATTGCTCTATACTTATATACTTAAGGACTACTTCTGGATTCGGTAAATTTTTAAAGTGGGACAGGGTCTGAAATACAGTATATATATTTGTTCCGGACTGACGTCCCGAACAAACAAAAATTGTTAATTTAAATCTATAAAAACTGTGTTTCAGTGGACAGTACAGATTTTACTCAACATATTGCCAACAAACCTTTTCCTGGACAAAACAACAAGACCGTAAAATTATCTGATTTATTGAATACTTTGAATCTTGACATAGAAGGTAAGTAAACAGTTCTTAATATTATTGTTCAAATTTGCTTTTGAAAACCTGAAAATCACTTTTTTTGTTGAATAAAAAACATTTGATAAGGCATTTAGTGCTGAATAAAGTGACTTATATTCTGTATATTATAAGCATGTTTTGTTTAATATGTGTTAAATAACTTGAAGAAAATCTTTCATTAACAATATTATTGCTGTTTAAATATTCCTATTAGTTAGTAAGGTCTTAATGAGATTGTTACAAATTACCTAATGAATGCTATACACTGGGGACTGGAAGTTTCTTTACACATGTTGATTGTTGATGTTTTTAAAATATACTTCATAATTATGTTGTTGTTAGTTTTACTACATTTTAACACGAACCCTTAATTAATTTTTTTCAGGTGATCTCTTTTCTTGTAAAAATGTAGTTCCTAATGAAAAAATGACTTTATTGCATACTTATTAAATTCCCTACAAAAGTTGTAGTTCACAGAGAAATTATGAAAAAGTTACATGTAAAAAGGAACTTTTGGACCCCAGTGTATTTTAAACTGTTGTCTAGTCAACCATTAGATAGTGCTACTAAGCCCAATCTTTAGTCATTTGACTTTTGGTACTTAGTATGGTTGGGAATTTTTCAATGCAAAAACATAGAAATATCGGTACATATTTGAGTATGCAATTTGGAAGAGAAGTTAATTACTTTTGGAAGCTCTCTTGAACAACACCCACTGGAATGGACCCACTGGATAGTGTGTTGCTGTTCAGAGGTTGCTGCTCTGCTGTGGTTAAGTTCAGTATAAATTTTGTCTAAAGGATACATCAAAAGCTGTTGTTGTGCAGAGGGTTTGTTCTGCTAAAGGCCTCTCTGCAGAGTTTATAGGCCTACTGTAAACTATTATACAGATTTTTTCTTTGGTGAATCTTAATATTTAAAAAAATACAGATAGATAATATTTGACTTTTATAATGTTTGTAGTATAATATGAATCATATTTTGTATTGTTAAATTTCAGACAAGAAATTACGTATTACTCTAAAATATTTATTGGTGACTGTACTTGAACAGCTGTGTGATAATCCTGCTGGATGTCTTATATATTATCCCACACCTGTCATCATTGCCAGCAAATCGGAATATGAACGTGTAAGTTACCTAATTCTGAAAGTAACCTATATTTGTGTCAGACATTCTGAAAAGTGTTTTGACATTACTGGACATTCGGCTCAGTGATCTTGGAAGAATCACTGGACCAAATCAGGTTTCGCCGGACGGGAAGAAATCATCAAAAATGACAAATTTTTACATCTTTATTAACAACAATTTTGTATTATTAATTGGAATTCTAGGGGAAGTCAAAACATCATGACTTATCATTACTGTTTTCTAGTTGCTACTCAGTCATCATTTTAACTTTTAACTGAAGACAAACATCAAAATTAGTTCAATACTTACTGAAAAATACAATAAAATAGCTGATAGCTGTTCTCATTTTAATTTAAAAAAATTTTACCGGACATTCAGACCAGCTATGACAAACCTTTTACTAGACTGACTGGAATTTTACCGGTCAGTTCCATTGGACCGGCACTTTTTGTCTGATTTGTTTAAAGTCATTTACTATCATTAAATCATGTGATAAAGTAGTAACTAATCTAGTTGTCTTAGTTAATAGCTCACATAACAGATGATGAATACTTCTCTGGGGAGAATCCAGGATTTTTGTCCAAACTTTCCAACCTCAATCACATTATACCTTTTTGCAGAATAATGAAGCATATTTATCTTAAAAACAACAAAGCTATATGATCTATGTTAAACACAAATGCAAGTGAAACAAGCCCAAGAAAAATTTCATCATGCTACTAAAAAGTGGTTTACAGTTCAAAAGTACACTCATGGAGGGTATATTTTTGAAATTTCAGGAAGGGGGTCGGACCCCCTGCTAGATCCGCCTATGTTTGTGACCTTTCTTGTTGTAAAGTTTGGTCACGAAATTCTTAAATTTTCTCTCAAACCACTGCATCAAGTAGGGAGGTGCTTAGCCTAACAGTGTGTTCAGTAACGACTGTTACACATGTAGCAAATTACGGGTATGGGACAATTCAACCCGAAGACAACTCAACCAGTTGATAGCTCAACCCAAAGTTGAGGTTGAGTTGTCTTTGTGTTGAGTTGTTCTGATCCTAACTTAAGAAATGATTTGGAACGTTCGGGGTTATTGAACAGGCTACTGGTAAAAAGATAAAGTCTAGAAAACTTAACCTCTCCATGGACTATGAAGAGGTCAAATGCATATCTTGACTGATCTTAGGTTTGGTCTACAATACTCATCTGCTGTAAAGGTAAAAAGACAGATTACCATGTCACCCCTAGTAAAAGTTTAAAGTTAAGTGCAGTTTTAAGTATGCTTCCATATACATGTTCAGCTCACTTAATAATTTTTGTACTGTAACCCCTGATCATTGAATTCACCTTCAGGCAGGCAATCCCTCTCAGTAACCATTTAAACTGTAGTGGAAATGAAATTAGCAGTGCTCCTAATGGGGTTTGAACCCGTGACCTTTTGATCCCTAAGGGGGCATCCTACCACCTGGTCACTACTCCTATTATTACGACACCATTTTATCTATTTTTTTCAGTTTTTTGGTTCAACAGAGCTTCAACCAATAGCTTTACCAAACTGTGACATACCAAATATAAATCAACAAAAACACACCCAGGAATTATTAAATTATTCAGACAGAGGTGTCATCATTACAGTGAAAAATGGAAATATTTATGCTACAAGGAAATGCAGGTAATTTATAAAAGTTTATGTTCAGTTTTGTATAATGTGCAATAATTACCTGGTATGTTATATATGTGAACAATGTTAGTTTCATATAATATAAACGTTTGAATGAGATTATAACACTACTTATTGCATATGTTACTATGAATAGTAACAAAAATGTCATGGAAGTGTGCCAATATAGACTCAATGTGGGCAATATATTCCAGTTTTTAGCAAGTGTGCCAAAATATTGATTTTTGGCTCACTTCCTAGTTTGCCAAAAATTGATATTGAGGCAACTTCCGGTCATTACGCATCTACAGTCCAACAACAGCAGACTTTTGGCACGTGAAATTTGTTACGTAATTAGCTACAAGAAGATATCCAATTTTACGATTTTACGAGTTAATTTACACCAGAATGTTTTTTTTTCCTTTTGTAGATGTAGAATATATATATCTCATCCAACATTGGACAACAGTTGTGAAGTAATTAGACTTAAAAGAGATGTAGAAACATTAGTATTTGATATACAAGAATATTTTAAGCCTGCTTTGATTAAATACTTACATGAGAAAGGTCCTCAACCATTTACCCATATTACTATGAGTTTTGGACAAAGTTTCACTATGGACATCGAGTCACTCTCTACAATACTGGTATCAGCCAATATTGTTCATGTGGAGGCACAGAATATTCTCACTAAAGTAAGTAATAAAATGGTACTACATATTTTTTTTATTTTACTTATATTTTTAGCCAGATTTTTCAACAACAAAAATTCAGCTAATAGTTTGGCGAAACACAGGCGGCCGGTGTTGTTAACAATTGCGTTTTTCTTTACCATATATTTCTGCCGTTTATTGTCAGATCTTTATGAAACTTCATACAATGATAACTTACCATGTGATGAACAGAATTAGAAAGTAACCACAACTCTATCTGCCTTTATTATGGATTATTTTCCTTTGTAATTTTGCGTTAAAGTTTTTAAATCTGGCTTTAATGTGGTTTCCAAATTACATTTCTTGTAATATACATTTATGAGTTTGTCTCTAGGGCTTGAATAGACATCAAATTGCTAGCAGGTCTCACTCCTGCTCACAACACAGTCTTGTTAGTTTTTTGTTGAGTTCTATTATTTCACATTATATTTGTTTTGAAAAGCACCATATTTTAGTCGTTCGGCTAGCCCAGTTTGTAGCACTCATTTCTACTGATTCAAAAGGGTTCGTTTTCAGGCTGGGCATACTTTCATGGTGTTTAGTGATGAAATGATTTCTATGGCCATTCTCCCTCCCAACACTGATTCTTAATCATGTAGAGCAGCTGTCAGACACAAAATGAAATATGTGCCTATTGACTGGTTAACAGCTAAATCCAGAGATCTAGCCTTTCCAGGAGCGGTGAGTAGGTTGACCGACTGCTGTGACATGAACTATACAATGAGTTGTTACGGTGTTAAACCCAACCCTCAAAAAACTTTTACGTAGTAAAGAAAGAAAGATAATTACGTGTACTGACTTATTTATTTGTTTGTTTAACAGATTATATGTTCTAGTCCAGCATCAGAAAGGGAGCACTCTGAATCTACAAATACAGATCATTTGTTGGAGGTAATACGTTTTGGTCAACAATGATACAACTGTCAAATGGACTTGGCTTGTAAAAAGTAGATTTGACTTGGGAATAGTGGGTATGGTTCAGGGCTCATATTTAACAAAAAGTTGGACTTGCAAATTTTTGGGAGTTAATTTAATTTCAACTCGTAAAATGAAAAAAAAATCTCCAAATTTAATAGCATGCATAGCAGTATAAAAACAACAAAGCACTATCTTAAACTAAAAATAGAAAAATGGTGATAGTGTGGGATAGACAAAGAAAACAAAATATGTTAAACTGTGAATCTTTAATTCATACTATCGATCTATCTGGCCATTTCAATGCTGATTTGAGTTTCATTAGTTTGGACACAAATATTTTTGTGGCGATTTCAACTCACGAAAATTTGCGAGTTAAAATTAAAGTTACTCACAGTTTTCAAAATCCACTTGCATTTGGCGAGTATGCAAGCTTAAATTCGAGCTCTGGCATGGTTTGTGATACAGAACTTTATAAATACATGTATGTAAATTGATTATAACTATTGTCTTATACCCCTCCATATAACTTGTGTTGGAGGGATTGTTGTTAGTGGAGTATACAAGCCAAATCATTGCCATGGAGTTTTATGTTAAACATATAAACTGTAGAACTATCGACATTTCTGACTTTCTGTACATGTATACATATTATGGTATAATACATCAGGATGCAAAAGTCTCTTTACACATGTAATATATTTTTCTCTTATTTCTATTGAAAAATTACTGCAGACACATTGTGTTTTGAATTGTTTTACATTAATAAAATATAAAGAACAAAATTGAAGGTTGATGTTATACTTTATATAGTTGTGTAATCTAAAGTATAATTCATAACATCAAAATAAAATGTGTGTAATGCAACTTCTGCCCAAGTGTAAGTGATTGATTGAGCTGTTTATTTGTCCTGATATTTTAAGATAATGTTTTTATAAGAATATTTCCATTCATTCCATAATAAAAGTTTTGCATGTAATGATGGGAAAAGTTATGCCGTTTGTAAGGGATTTTATACTATGAATTTGCCAATTATGCAACTGTTGTTAAATATAATTATTGTTTTTTGTTAGTGTTTTTTTTTTGTTTCTGAAAATTTCTAATTTATTGTTTCTTTGTAAAGTATAAATTCAAGTTTTTGTTCCTCCAAAACAGACAAAGGCAGCATGTAAATGAATTGTTAAAATGTTTTTGTATGATCTGATTTGTTTATGACTTTTGAATATTTTGGTGATTTTTGTTGTTATTTGTTATTGATTATTATATTATTAATAAGGATATCTGTGAAGATGACTAAAGTTGCAGATGCTATTCCATGCATCTTTTACCGATATGGAATTAACAATGCTTACCAATCTTCTGTTCACTAGAGTGCATGCCACGAGTAAATATTTTCTTTAGCTGTTGCATTGTTTTCCATAAGCAATTTTACTTTTATTAAACTAAATATTCGCAATGAGATTTTATTGCTGATATAAAATTACAGAATATATTTAATGCCTAAATGTTGTCAATATTGGGATCAAAACTAGATTATGGGGTCAAAATCTAATTTATAGCTAAAAAGTTTTGGTTAGGACATACGATTACCTGCGGTCGGAGGTCAAGATTTTTTGGTCATTTAATTTACTTAAGTGTCCTCTGATCTAAAATAGGGGTGTGGAATTCCTAGGTTTTTTTAACTTGTCCTTGACCAAGTTCTATCTTAAAATATACTTGTCTGGGGTCAAAATGCAGTTGTCCAGAAGTTCAATATAAAAATAGACGTATTGAGAACTATGATATCAAAGTGATAATAAATAGTTAAAAATACAAAAATGTAGTTCACCGATGAATTTGACTAAAACATTTAGACATCCACATTATTTGGTACATTTGTATATTTGCAGCTAAAATATAACTTGTCCTTGGACAAGTGGGATTGATTTATTTACTTGTCCCCTGATATAAATGTACGAGTCAGACATGTCAGGCTTAGGAATTCCCCACCCCTGTTCAATATTCATATTTCTGGCATATACATGTTGTAATATGTGAACTCAGTCATTGGTTAGATGATTGATAGTTGACCATCTGGCCATGTGGTCAGGCATGATGTCTGCACCCTTACCTGAAGTGTTTTCACCCATCTTCTAATTCTTTGACAAGGTTTGTTTATCTATTTGACAGCAAATATGTGATGCTATTACATGTGCTTTGTCAATTTATTAATTACATTGTATGTGTAACAATATCTTATTATAATTATTCACAGTTATTGATTTTCATTCGTTAATCTAAGATTTCTGAATATGGCTGCCAAGATTGTCTCTCACAATATATATGGGATTAAACTTATAGTCAGCAATTTAGAAATTCAATAAACAAAAGTGGGTGTCTGAAGTGCACTTATATCTTTATACTGTAACATACCCGGTACATAATTTTTGCTTATCATTTGTTTTCAATTGTTTTTGTACATTTCTCTTAAGATTGTTTTTGGTTTTATTGTTTTTGTTACCAGTTTCATATTTTAACAAACTTAATAAACTTTATACTTCTATGTTGAGTTGTTTTGGTTTTTATTACTTTGGGGCTATCGAGTCACCACCAAATACAATCTGATTAAAACCCGATCTACAATTTTACCGCTCGCATTCTCGCTAATGTAGATCTGGCCTTTTCCAAACGAAGGTCACGTTCAGGGGACCTTTTCTCATCATAATATTCATGACGAAATTGTTATGATACGTAACTTGTTTACATCGTCTACGTCACAAAATTTGAAATGAGCCGCCCAATCGCAGCCTGTGAATATTACCGCGGTTAAATTAGCAAGCAAAACTTGGTCTAAAAATAGAAATTACGAAATCAAAATGTGATTAATAGTGTTTTCGTCTAGATGAAAGCTACGCATTGATTGGTCGACACAAAGTTCATCTCGACGTGACCTCAAAGGCAAAAAGTACAGATCCAGTACGACCGAGGTCTACTGGATATGTGTTTACGCAGATTGCACCAAATATGGCAAACCGATGGACATATCCTGTAAAAGATTAGAAGGTCAGTCTAAATCTGTTGGTTTACAGGACAGACTTGTCTGGCTAAGGATTTGATCTCATTCACGCTCTCTTCAATTCATCAAAATACCCGGTAAGTGAAATGTCTTCAGTCCTGTAAGAAGTGGTTAGGTTGTGTAAACTTTTGATTTTCACAGGACCAGTTATAAACTGTTGAGTTTCATTGTGACTAGGCTATCAGCACTAACAAAAATATATTTATCATTATTTTAGACTAAATCTCATTTCTTAGGTACGTAATCCGCAATTAGTTCTGGCAATATATAAATAGCAATCAAACAGAGATTGTCTGATATTACAGGCGCAATAATTCATAAACTTCTTACAGGCACCTAGAAACCAAACTATTTGACATTAATGTCAACTTTCCTCCATTAATAAGGTATATGGAGAAGTTTTTCGGCCTTGTGGAAGGGTAGGTGAGTACTGGTTGTAGACAAGGGGCCAGGAAAGCTAGGTTAGATGCGATGGACACAATAGAATAACCTAAAAATGGTGTTGACATGGCATTAAACCCATTAAACTGTCTGCACTGACAATAAAGCAATGATAAATAAATTGTGTATTCATTGCTACCATTAGATCAAGTATTATACGTGTATGTTTTATTTTCCCACTCTAAATAAATCTATTTTCCCAAAATGATAATTTCTAAATATGACTGCATTTTGCTTGTGTCTATAAACCAACATTTTTAAATTAAGTAGTTCAGTCGTATAGCCCAAAAAATTAGATGGATTTTAACCAAAGTAATCTGGCTTTTAATTAGATTAAAATTAAGATAGAAGAACTCAACTGAAGTATCTTTTTAATTTGTCATTACAAACAGCTTTTATATCATTTATATGTAAAAAGATATTAAAAACAAATCTGTCAATAAATACCTTTGTTTTAAAACACATTATCACAGCAAAATATATTTGTACATATAATATCCATTCATTATGAATGAAATGGTAACATAAACAATATAAGTACATAATACATGTATTGTACAACAAAACGAGCTGGTCATGGAAAGCAATCATCACCCTACAAGCCTGTTTGTAGTACTTATGTTTAACTAGAGGTCTGGGAATCAGATGTGTCGACTAACAATAGCATACCAGTTATTTGCCTTTTTCTAAAGAATGGGGAATCTAGAGGGAATGGGGTTATTTCTCAGACAAGCAAAATATGGAAATACCCATTGAGTTCTGCGGCAGACAATAATTAGGAATTACAAAGGGCAATAACTCCAAAATTATGCAAAGGACATTTATGGTTCATGGGCACTTCATTTCTCTACAGATCTATTCAGCTATGAAGTTATTGAAGCTGATATCTTCAATACCTTTAGAGTTACGCCCCATACAAAGGTTTTAAAAGTATGAAAATTACAAAGAGGAATAAATCCATGAACGTAAAGTTGGCAGACTCAGCAGACACAGCAGACACAGCAGAAGGAACAATCCTTCTGCTGTGTCTGCTGGCAGAAGGATAAATCTACAGCAGAAGGAACGATCCTTCTGCTGTGTCTGCTGGCAGAAGGATACATTTACAGCAGAAGGATCAATCTTTCTGCTGGGTCTGCTGGCAGAAGGAATGATGTATAACAGAAAGATGTGTCTGCTGGCAGAATGATTAAACAACAACAGAATCAATCTTTCTGCTGCGTCTGTTGGCAGAATAATTGAATTATAATTTAAAGCCTCAATTTAGGCTAACTATGTGATATCATGCATCATTTTAAAGCTGATTGATGTGAAAATGTTTTGACGGGTACATTTTGAACAGTAAATAAATAATAAGGGCCTGGTGAGAAAACAAAACAGGCCCATTTTCGAATGTGAATTTTGTGTTCGACTGACATCCTTCTGCTGTTATTTAACACATGTTTTATTAATCATTTCATCTATCTGTTCACAAAATCAAATTTTATATAGAACAAGCTTTAATTTGGTATATAGATGTGCGATAAACTCTATTTAATTGCGACAATTTGAACGTTAATATATCGAGTACGAAAATTCTCAGTGCGGAAGTTCGGTTCGATATTTTCATTAAAAAAGTGCCAATACATGCTATTTACCGAGTCTTATTTTAAGCCACAATTAAGACAAAATATGCGATATTATGCATCATTTTAAAGCTTATACATATAAAAAGGTTTAGACAGGTCGATTTAGAATTTTTGTATAAGAATAACAGCAAGACGAGTGTATAAAGTAGCCCTATTTTCGGACGTACATTTCGGTTTGAGTGACATCCTTCTGCTATAAATAAATACACGTATTTTTAATTGATTTAACAAACAAATCACAAAATTAGACTGGCAATAGAATAAGCTTTCTTTTAATGTATAAATGAGTGAATAACTCGACTTAATTTGGACAAAATATATGTTTTTATTTCAAGTTCGTAAATTTACCCGACCACAGTTTGGTTTGATTTTTTCATTGAAATGTGCAAAAACGTGCTAATTACCGAGTCATATTGTAAGCCTAAATTTTGGCAAAACATGTGATAATATGCATCATTTCAAAGCTGATTGTTGTAAAAATGTTATGACGGGTACATGTTGAACAGTAAATAAATAATAAGGGCCTGGTGAGTAAACAAAACAGGCCCATTTTCGAATGTGAATTTTGTGTTCGACTGACATCCTTCTGCTGTTATTTAACATATGTTTTATTAATCATTTCATCTATCTGTTCACAAAATCAAATTTTAAATAGAACAAGCTTTAATTTGGTTTATAGATGTGCGATAAACTCTATTTAATTGCGAGAAATTATACGTTAATATATCGAGTACGAAAATTCTGAGTGCGGAAGTTCGGTTCGATATTTTCATTGAAAAAAGGCAAATACATGCTATTTACCGAGTCTTATATTAAGCCACAATTAAGACAAAATATGCGATATTATGCATCATTTTAAAGCTTATACATAGAAAAATGTTTAGACAGGTCGATTTTGAATTTTTGTAAAAGAATAACAGCAAAACGAGTGTATAAAGTAGCCCTATTTTCGGACGTACATTTCGGTTTGAGTGACATCCTTCTGCTATAAATAAATACACGTATTTTTAATTGATTTAACAAACAAATCACAAAATCAGACTGGCAATAGAATAAGCTTTCTTTTAATGTATAAATGAGTGAATAACTCGACTTATTTTGGACAAAATGTATGTTTTATGTCAAGTTCGTAAATTTACCCGACTACAGTTTGGTTTGATTTTTTCATTGAAATGTGCAAAAACGTGCTAATTACCGAGTCATATTGTAAGCCTAAATTAAGGCAAAACATGTAATA
Source organism: Mactra quadrangularis (assembly GCA_025267735.1). Taxonomy (NCBI): domain Eukaryota; kingdom Metazoa; phylum Mollusca; class Bivalvia; order Venerida; family Mactridae; genus Mactra; species Mactra quadrangularis. The sequence continues at coordinate 37,049,668 of CM046300.1, read as the reverse complement.
TTATGCATCATTTTAAAGCTGATTGTTGTAAAAATGTTTTGACGGATACATTTTGAACAGCAAATAAATAATAAGGGCCTGGTGAGTAAACAACACAGGCCCATTTTCGAATGTGAATTTTGTGTTCGACTGACATCCTTCTGCTGTTATTTAATACATGTTTTATTAATCATTTCATCTATCTGTTCACAAAATCAAATTTTATATAGAACAAGCTTTAATTTGGTATATAGATGTGCGATAAACTCTATTTAATTGCGACAATTTGAACGTTAATATATCGAGTACGAAAATTCTCAGTGCGGAAGTTCGGTTCGATATTTTCATTAGAAAAGTGCCAATACATGCTATTTACCGAGTCTTATTTTAAGCCACAATTAAGACAAAATATGCGATATTATGCATCATTTTAAAGCTTATACATATAAAAAGGTTTAGACAGGTCGATTTAGAATTTTTGTATAAGAATAACAGCAAGACGCGTGTATAAAGTAGCCCTATTTTCGGACGTACATTTCGGTTTGAGTGACATCCTTCTGCTATAAATAAATACACGTATTTTTAATTGATTTAACAAACAAATCACAAAATCAGACTGACAATAGAATAAGCTTTCTTTTAATGTATAAATGAGTGAATAACTCGACTTAATTTGGACAAAATATATGTTTTTATGTCAAGTTCGTAAATTTACCCGACCACAGTTTGGTTTGATTTTTTCATTGAAATGTGCAAAAACGTGCTAATTACCGAGTCATATTGTAAGCCTAAATTTAGGCAAAACATGTGATATTATGCATCATTTTAAAGCTGATTGATGTGAAAATGTTTTGACGGGTACATTTTGAACAGCAAATAAATAATAAGGGCCTGGTGAGTAAACAAAACAGGCCCATTTTCGAATGTGAATTTTGTGTTCGACTGACATCCTTCTGCTGTTATTTAACACATGTTTTATTAATAATTTCATCTATCTGTTCACAAAATCAAATTTTATATAGAACAAGCTTTAATTTGGTATATAGATGTGCGATAAACTCTATTTAATTGCGAGAATTTGAACGTTAATATATCGAGTACGAAAATTCTCAGTGCGGAAGTTCGGTTCGATATTTTCATTAGAAAAGTGCCAATACATGCTATTTACCGAGTCTTATTTTAAGCCACAATTAAGACAAAATATGCGATAGTATGCATCATTTTTAAGCTTATACATATAAAAAGGTTTAGACAGGTCGATTTTTAATTTTCGTAAAGGAATAACAGCAAGACGCGTGTATAAAGTAGCCCTATTTTCGGACGTACATTTCGGTTGGAGTGACATCCTTCTGCTACAAATTAATACACGTATTTTTAATTAATTTAAAAACTAAATCACAAAATCAAACTGGCAGTAGAATAAGCTTTCTTTTGATGTATAAATGAGTGAATAACTCGACTTAATTTGGACAAAATATATGTTTATATGTCAAGTTCGTAAATTCACCCGACCACAGATTGGTTTGATTTTTCATTGAAATGTGCGAAAACATGCTAATTACCGAGTCTTATTTTAAGCCTCAATCTAGGCAAAACATGTGATATTATGCATCATTTTAAAGCTGATTGTTGTAAAAATGTTTTGACGGGTACATTTTGAACAGTGAATAAATAATAAGGGCCTGGTAAGTAAGCAAAACAGGCCCGTTTTCGAATGTGAATTTGTGTTCGACTGACATCCTTCTGCTGTTAATAAACACATGTTTTATTAATCATTTCATCTATCTGTTCACAAAATCAAATTTTATATAGAACAATCTTTAAATTGGTATATAGATGTGCGATAATCTCAATTTAATTGCGACAAATTATATGTTAATATATCGAGTACAAAAATTCTCAGTGCGGAAGGTCGGTTCGATATTTTCAGTAAAAAAGTGCCAATACATGCTATTTACCGAGTCTTATTTTAAGCCACAATTAAGACAAAATATGCGATATTATGCATCATTTTAAAGCTAATACATAGAAAAAGGTTTAGACAGGTCGATTTTTTAAATTTCGTAAAAGAATAACAGCAAGACGAGTGTATAAAGTAGCCCTATTTTCGGACGTACATTTCGGTTGGAGTGACATCCTTCTGCTACAAATAAATACACGTTTTTTTAATTAATTTAAAAACTAAATCACAAAATCAAACTGGCAGTAGAATAAGCTTTCTTTTAATGTATAAATGAGTGAATAAATCGACTTAATTTGGACAAAATATATGTTTATATGTCAAGTTCGTAAATTCACCCGACCACAGTTTGGTTTGATTTTTTTCATTGAAATGGGCGAAAACATGCTAATTACCGAGTCTTATTTTAAGCCTCAATCTAGGCAAAACATGTGATATTATGCATCATTTTAAAGCTGATTGTTGTAAAAATGTTTTGACGGGTACATTTTGAACAGTGAATAAATAATAAGGGCCTGGTAAGTAAACAAAACAGGCCCGTTTTCGAATGTGAATTTGTGTTCGACTGACATCCTTCTGCTGTTAATAAACACATGTTTTATTAATCATTTCATCTATCTGTTCACAAAATCAAATTTTATATAGAACAAGCTTTAATTTGGTATATAGATGTGCGATAAACTCATTTTTATTGCGACAAAATATATGTATTTAAATATGTCAAGTACGAAAATTCTCAGTACGAAAGTTCGGTTCGATATTTTCAAAAAATTAGCAAATACATGCTGACTACCGAGTTTTATTTTAAACCACAAATTAGTTAAAACATGTGCTTTTATGCATCATCTTCAAGCTGATTGTTTGGAAAATGTTTTGACGGGTAAATTTAGAACTATAAATAATCAATAAGGGCCTGTCGAGTGTACAAAACAGGCCAATTTTTGAATGTGAATTTTGTTCGACTGACATCCTTCTGCTGTAAACAAAAACATGTTTGACTATGTATTTTACAAATCCATACACATAATCAGACTGAAGATAAAACAAGCTTTCTTTTGATATATATTAACATACAAAACTCGATTTTTATAAGGCCGAACGATACTAACTGGTTCGATGTTTGAGTTTTTTCTAAATGATTCTTTTTTGTGAAATGACTAGTAACAGGTCTATTTTCGAGAGCAATTTTCGAGAATGTTTCGACTTAAACCTTACACATTATGCATCAAATTAAAAATGTTTTGAAATGTCTATTTGGGAAAAAAAATAATACAGAATAACAGCATGGCGAGTGTAGAAGTTAGCCCTGTTTTCGGATATAAATTTGGGTTTGACTGCCACCCTTCTGCTAGTAATAAATACACGATTTTTTTATTAATTTACCAACCTATTCGCAAAATCAAGACTAACAATAGAATAAGATTTATTTTGGTGTTATTTGGTGGTGATCCTAGCAAGGCAGTTAGAACCTCAGTCTATAGGGCTCTAGAGATCTACATAGTAGACTGTCAAATGAAAAACAAAATCTAGATCCCACAAATTCAGTCTATTTCATTTATTCCACCCAATTAAGTGCGAATACCATATGAGTTACATAAACACTGCATAAAAACACCAAAATGCAGTTAAAACATCTAATTAAACTTATTTGAAAGTCCTGAAAAGACTTAAAATCAATTCTGAGGTACCCAAAACCTCTAATTTTAATGCTATTTACTAGCAAAATTAAAAATGCCTTAAATTCATTGTAATTAAATATATCCTAGGATGCAAATCCTACTTAAATATACATTATCAGGGTCTTTTTACCCAGATAAACACTATTACCAGACTTACCAGGTTACTAAAACCCATAAATTTAACAAATATTCAACAAATCTGTTGAATCTTAAAATTATTTTACATTATTTAATTCCTACTATACAGGAATATATATATTTTAATCATAAAATGTGGAAATTTATGTTTTTTACTGCAAAAAGACATTATTTTGTCTATTTTAATACAAATTTTATACAATTTAGCCTATTAAAAGGCTTTAAAACCTTTAATTTAACAATTTCTTAAACTAATTATGGGTTAGGAACCTGTAAAAGAAACAAAAGACCTGAAATTACCATCTTAAACACAGTATTAATATATATATCAAAAACTTCATTAATATACCTAATGACAAAATTCTTTTAAATTAGAGCTAAAATGTCTTGGGTTTTAGAATTTCACATTATATTTTTACTAAAAAATCAACAAAAAATCTATTGGAACACCTATTAAAGTTCATTTTCTGTTCCAATACTGAAAAAAATTATCAAAATGAATAACTCTTAAGAAAATGTTATAGAGTTTTCAAAAATATGTCAACAACTGACATATGTATACTATTATATCAACAGGTTCTCCAGTCCATAAGATCCAATTACCCCGGATATGTTTAATAAACCGGGGTAGTTACTTGGTATTTGCACTATTTTGGGATCCCCGCAATTAATAATACAATACTATTGTTTAACTTTTTCTATAGTACTTATGGATTGAGTCTTTTGTGCTCTGTACAGAAGATTTCATTCAAAAAGTACACTACATTGTGTGTAACTTTTAATCTTTTGTTACAAAAATTAAAGGTACCAGTCAATGTGATTTTTTACAAGGAATCTTTTAACGTGCCCCGATTTTTAAACTTTTTAGAATACTGATTAAAACAGTCTATTACTAATGTACAAATCTCTCACAAGATCAAAAAATGAATATGGAGCTGAAATTTATTCTGTAACTAGCCCCTCCCAACTCCAAAGACTAAATATTATACAGAATACAGCATTGAGAATTGCTCTAAGGGCCTTACCAACCACCCCACAGCATCTTTTAGAAGCAGAGGCAGGAGTCATGCCACTCATTTTCAGGTCTGGACAGGCTGTTAAATTCTGGGCCAGGGCTCAAACCAAAAAAATTTAAAAAAAACCTGAATGCCATCATTGGGACTAGTTCATTCTGCCACAGGAGCTTCCAAAATACTCCTACACCATTTGGAGCCAAAATTGAGCTCCTAAAGGCAACAATGGGTTTCAGTGATGTCCCCTTTGACATCCAGATCCTACTAGATCCAAGCAAGGCAGTCAGGAGTTCATTCTATATGGCTCTAGAAACTTATATAGTTGATTGCCAAATGACCGATAAGATCTAGAGCCCCCATTCTCAGTCTATTTCATTTATATCACCCAATATAAGTGCAAGTACCTCAAGAGTTTCAATGAAATCTGTATATATAACACCATAATGCAGAAAATACCATTTAAATGGCTATTTTTCACATAATAAACTATAAAACTATAACAATGAGGTAATTTAAACCTCTTATATAAACTGTTATCCACTAGTTTTGTTTAAAATTCAAGTGATTTTCACTAAATAGCAAAATACATAGACCTTAAACCAAAAATTATTAAACAAAACAGGGTCAAATTCTTTAAAAACATCATTCTGAATAACTTTCCGGGTTAGGAAAACACCAATTTTATTATTTAAACAGTTCAAATTGTTGAATTTTACACCATTTTCAAATTATTTTAATTCTTCTATTTAATTACTACCTTACATATACTAAATACTGAAAAGTATGATATTTTTGACAAAAAGGACAATTTTTTGCCCATCTCCTTCAATAAAAGACTGCATATTAGGGTTAAAAACCTTAAATTTTTACAAAAAAATCACTCTTTATGGATTGGAGACATATAAAGATGTCATTAAACATAATAGTATCAATGCAACCATTGTAATATAAACCAAATGACATTAACAATATTAAAAACATAAGAATTTCAAATTTCAGAACTAAAATTCTCAATATTTTAGATTTTTCACACTTTGTTTACATTATATTCCACTCTAGAAATAAAAATAGCTGGAATATTAATCTTAAAAAACCTTTATAAGTATAAATAGTTTATACAATTTCATCAATTAAAGTTTATTTCCCTAAATAGTTTTGATTTCTACATCAATATGTCAAAATTTGGCTTTAAACTTAATAAATAGAAAAGGATCTCCAATCCTAAAGATCCAATTACCCCGTTAAAAATAACCGGGGTAATTACTCGGTACTTGCACTCTGTTTGGATCCCCGCAACCATAGAAATAAATGTATTTCATGTACAAATATTGTTTTGCTTTTTGATTGAGGTTTCTGCACTATGTGCTTCAACCTTTGATCAAGAAGAAAATAACTTTGTACTCATTTGTATCTAAAACCAAAAGTAACAATCACTGTGATTTTTAAGGAGAATCTTTTAAGGTCCTCAGTTTTCTTGTGAACATTTTTCAATTTAAAAAAAATAAGTGTCAATTAGTGCATGTAAGTGAAGACAGCAGTAACGGCAGTACAGCAGTACAGCAGTAAAGCCTTACTGTCAGAATTTCATCATTTTCAGGCTGATTGTTTGGAAAATGTTTTCACGGGTACATTTTGAAAAATAAGTCAACAATAAGGGCACTGCGAGTGGACAAAACAGGCCCATTTTCAAATGTAAACTTTTGTTCGACAGATCGACATCCTTCTGCTATTAATAAATACATCTTTTATAAAATTACTTCACCAATCTATTCACAAAATCAAATTATATATAGAACAAGCTTTCTTTTGGTACACAAATGTGAGAAAAATTCGAACCGAACTTTCGTACTGAGAATTTTCGTACTTGATATATTTAAATACATATATTTTGTCGCAAATAAAATGAGTTTATCTCACATTTATACACCAAAACGAAGTTTGCTCTATATAAAATTTGATTTTGTGAATAGATTGGTGAAATAATTAATAAAACATGTTTTTATTAACAGCAGAAGGATGTCAATCGAACACAAAATTCACATTCGAAAATGGGCCTGTTTTGTTTACTCACCAGGCCCTTATTATTTATTTACTGTTCAAAATGTACCCGTCAAAACATTTTTCAAACAATATGCTTTAAAATGATGCATAATATCACAAGTTTTGTCTAAATTGTGGCTTAAAATAAGACTCGGTAATTAGCATGTGTTCGCACATTTCAATGAAAAAATCAAACCAAACTGTGGTCGGGCGAATTTCAGACTTGATATATAAACATATATTTTGTCCAAATTAGGGCGAGTTATTCACTCTTTTATACATCAAAAGAAAGCTTATTGTATAGCCAGTTTGATTTTGTGATTGGGTTGTAAAAAAATATGAAAAAACGTGTATTTGTTTGTAGCAGAAGGATGTCACTCCAACCGAAATGTACGTCCGAAAATAGGGCTACTTTATACACTCGTCTTGCTCTTATTCTTTTACAAAAATTCTAAATCGACCTGTCTAAACCCTTTTCTATGTATAAATTTTAAAATGATGCATAATATTGCATATTTTGTCGTCATTGTGGCTTAAAATAAGACTCGGTAAATAGCATGTATTTGCACTTTTCTAATGAAAATATCGAATCGAACTTCCGCACTGAGAATTTTCGTACTCGATATATTAACATATAATTTGTCGCAATTAAATAGAGTTTATCGCACATCTATATACCAAATTAAAGCTTGTTCTATATAAAATTTGATTTTGTGAACAGATAGATGAAATGATTAATAAAACATGTGTTAAATAACAGCAGAAGGATGTCAGTCGAACACAAAATTCACATTCGAAAATGGGCCTGTTTTGTTTACTCAACAGGCCCTTATTATTTATTTGCTGTTCAAAATGTACCCGTCAAAACATTTTTACAACAATCAGCTTTAAAATGATGCATAATATTACATGTTTTGCCTTAATTTAGGCTTACAATATGACTCAGTAATTAGCATGTTTTCGCACATTTCAATGAAAAAATCAAACCAAACTGTGGTCGGATAAATTTACGAACTTGACATAAAAACATATATTTTGTCCAAATTAAGTCGAGTTATTCACTCATTTATACATCAAAAGAAAGCTTATTCTATTGCCAGTTTGATTTTGCGATTTAGGTTTTAAATTAATTAAGATTACGTGTATTTATTTATAGCAGAAGGAAGTCACTCAAACCGAAATGTACGTCCGAAAATAGGGCTACTTTATACACTCGTCTTGTTGTTATTCTTTTCCAATAATTCTAAATAGACCTGTCTAAACCTTTTTCTATGTATAAGCTTTAAAATGATGCATAATATTGCATATTTTGTCTTAATTGTGGCTTAAAATAAGACTCGGTAAATAGCATGTATTGACACTTTTTTAATGAAAATATCGAACCGAACTTCCGCACTGAGAATTTTCGTACTCGATATATTAACGTATAATTTGTCGCAATTAAATAGAGTTTATAGCACATCTTTATACCAGATTAAAGCTTGTTCTATATAAAATTTGATTTTGTGAACAGATAGATGAAATGATTAATAAAACATGTGTTAAATAACAGCAGAAGGATGTCAGTCGAACACAAAATTCACATTCGAAAATGGGCCTGTTTTGTTTACTCACCAGGCCCTTATTATTTATTTGCTGTTCAAAATGTACCCGTCAAAACATTTTTACAACAATCAGCTTTAAAATGATGCATAATATCACATGTTTTGCCTAACTTTAGGCTTACAATAAGACTCGGTAATTAGCATGTTTTCGCACATTTCAATGAAAAAATCAAACCAATCTGTGGTCGGGTGAATTTACGAACTTGACATATAAACATAAATTTTGTCCAAATTAAGTCGAGTTATTCACTCATATATACATCAAAAGAAAGCTTATTCTATTGCCAGTTTGATTTTGTGATTTAGTTTTTAAATTAATTAAGAATACGTGTATTTATATATAGCAGAATGATGTCACTCAAACCGAAATGTACGTCCGAAAATAGGGCTACTTTATACACTCGTCCTGTTGTTATTCTTTTACAAAAATTCAAAATCGACCTGTCTAAACCTTTTTCTATGTATCAGCTTTAAAATGATGCATAATATCGCATATTTTGTCTTAATTGTGGCTTAAAATAAGACTCGGTAAATAGCATGTATTGGCACTTTTTTAATGAAAATATCGAACCGAACTTCCGCACTGAGAATTTTCGTACTCGATATATTAACGTATAATTTGTCGCAATTAAATAGAGTTTATCGCACATCTTTATACCAGATTAAAGCTTGTTCTATATAAAATTTGATTTTGTGAACAGATAGATGAAATTATTAATAAAACATGTGTTAAATAACAGCAGAAGGATGTCAGTCGAACACAAAATTCACATTCGAAAATGGGCCTGTTTTGTTTACTCACCAGGCCCTTATTATTTATTTGCTGTTCAAAATGTACCCGTCAAAACATTTTTACAACAATCAGCTTTAAAATGATGCATAATATCACATGTTTTGCCTAAATTAAGGCTTACAATAAGACTCGGTAATTAGCATGTTTTCGCACATTTCAATGAAAAAATCAAACCAAACTGTGGTCGGGTAAATTTACGAACTTGACATAAAAACATATATTTTGTCCAAATTAAGTCGAGTTATTCACTCATATATACATCAAAAGAAAGCTTATTCTATTGCCAGTTTGATTTTGTGATTTAGTTTTTAAATTAATTAAGAATACGTGTATTTATTTATAGCAGAAGGATGTCACTCAAACCGAAATGTACGTCCGAAAATAGGGCTACTTTATACACTCGTCTTGTTGTTATTCTTTTACAAAAATTCAAAATCGACCTGTCTAAACCTTTTTCTATGTATAAGCTTTAAAATGATGCATAATATCGCATATTTCGTCTAAATTGTGGCTTAAAATAAGACTCGGTAAATAGCATGTATTGGCACTTTTTTAATGAAAATATCGAAGTGAACTTCCGCACTGAGAATTTTCGTACTCGATATATTAACGTATAATTTGTCGCAATTAAATAGAGTTTATCGGACATCTATATACCGGATTAAAGCTTGTTCTATATAAAATTTGATTTTGTGAACAGATAGATGAAATGATTAATAAAACATGTATTAAATAACAGCAGAAGGATGTCAGTCGAACACAAAATTCACATTCGAAATGGGCCTGTTTTGTTTACTCACCAGGCCCTTATTATTTAATTGCTGTTCAAAATGTACTCATCAAAACATTTTTACAACAATCAGCTTTAAAATGATGCATAATATCACATGTTTTGCCTAAATTTAGGCTTACAATAAGACTCGGTAATTAGCATGTTTTCGCACATTTCAATGAAAAAATCAAACCAAACTGTGGTCGGGTGAATTTACGAACATGACATATAAACATAAATTTTGTCCAAATTGAGTCGAGTTATTCACTCATATATACATCAAAAGAAAGCTTATTCTATTGCCAGTTTGATTTTGTGATTTAGTTTTTAAATTAATTAGGAATACGTGTATTTATATATAGCAGAAGGATGTCACTCAAACCGAAATGTACGTCCGAAAATAGGGCTACTTTATACACTCGTCTTGCTGTTATTCTTTTACAAAAATTCAAAATCGACCTGTCTAAACCTTTTTCTATGTATAAGCTTTAAAATGATGCATAATATCGCATATTTTGTCTTAAATGTGGCTTAAAATAAGACTCGGTAAATAGCATGTATTGGCACTTTTTTAATGAAAATATCGAACCGAACTTCCGCACTGAGAATTTTCGTACTCGATATATTAACATATAATTTGTCGCAATTAAATAGAGTTTATCGCACATCTATATACCAAATTAAAGCTTGTTCTATATAAAATTTGATTTTGTGAACAGATAGATGAAATGATTAATAAAACATGTGTTAAATAACAGCAGAAGGATGTCAGTCGAACACAAAATTCACATTCGAAAATGGGCCTGTTTTGTTTACTCACCAGGCCCTTATTATTTATTTGCTGTTCAGAATGTACCCGTCAAAACATTTTTACAACAATCAGCTTTAAAATGATGCATAATATCACATGTTTTGCCTAAATTGAGGCTTATAATATGACTCGGTAATTAGCACGTTTCCGCACATTTCAATGAAAAAATCAAACCAAACTGTGGTCAGGTGAATTTACAAACTTGATATGTAAACATATATTTTGTCCAAATTAGGGCGAGTTATTCACTCATTTATACACCAAAAGAAAGCTTATTGTATAGCCAGTTTGATTTTGTGATTGGGTTGTAAAAAAATATGAAAAAACGTGTATTTGTTTGTAGCAGAAGGATGTCACTCAAACCGAAATGTACGTCCGAAAATTGGGCTACTTTATACACTCGTCTTGCTCTTATTCTTTTACAAAAATTCTAAATCGACCTGTCTAAACCCTTTTCTATGTATAAATTTTAAAATGATGCATAATATTGCATATTTTGTCGTCATTGTGGCTTAAAATAAGACTCGGTAAATAGCATGTATTTGCACTTTTCTAATGAAAATATCGAATCGAACTTCCGCACTGAGAATTTTCGTACTCGATATATTAACATATAATTTGTCGCAATTAAATAGAGTTTATCGCACATCTTTATACCAAATTAAAGCTTGTTCTATATAAAATTTGATTTTGTGAACAGATAGATGAAATTATTAATAAAACATGTGTTAAATAACAGCAGAAGGATGTCAGTCGAACACAAAATTCACATTCGAAAATGGGCCTGTTTTGTTTACTCAACAGGCCCTTATTATTTATTTGCTGTTCAAAATGTACCCGTCAAAACATTTTTACAACAATCAGCTTTAAAATGATGCATAATATTACATGTTTTGCCTAAATTTAGGCTTACAATATGACTCAGTAATTAGCATGTTTTCGCACATTTCAATGAAAAAATCAAACCAAACTGTGGTCGGATAAATTTACGAACTTGACATAAAAACATATATTTTGTCCAAATTAAGTCGAGTTATTCACTCATTTATACATCAAAAGAAAGCTTATTCTATTGCCAGTTTGATTTTGCGATTTAGGTTTTAAATTAATTAAGATTACGTGTATTTATTTATAGCAGAAGGAAGTCACTCAAACCGAAATGTACGTCCGAAAATAGGGCTACTTTATACACTCGTCTTGTTGTTATTCTTTTCAAATAATTCTAAATCGACCTGTCTAAACCTTTTTCTATGTATAAGCTTTAAAATGATGCATAATATTGCATATTTTGTCTTAATTGTGGCTTAAAATAAGACTCGGTAAATAGCATGTATTGACACTTTTTTAATGAAAATATCGAACCGAACTTCCGCACTGAGAATTTTCGTACTCGATATATTAACGTATAATTTGTCGCAATTAAATAGAGTTTATAGCACATCTTTATACCAGATTAAAGCTTGTTCTATATAAAATTTGATTTTGTGAACAGATAGATGAAATGATTAATAAAACATGTGTTAAATAACAGCAGAAGGATGTCAGTCGAACACAAAATTCACATTCGAAAATGGGCCTGTTTTGTTTACTCACCAGGCCCTTATTATTTATTTGCTGTTCAAAATGTACCCGTCAAAACATTTTTACAACAATCAGCTTTAAAATGATGCATAATATCACATGTTTTGCCTAAATTAAGGCTTACAATAAGACTCGGTAATTAGCATGTTTTCGCACATTTCAATGAAAAAATCGAACCAAACTGTGGTCGGGTAAATTTACGAACTTGACATATAAACATATATTTTGTCCAAATTAAGTCGAGTTATTCACTCATATATACATCAAAAGAAAGCTTATTCTATTGCCAGTTTGATTTTGTGATTTAGTTTTTAAATTAATTAAGAATACGTGTATTTATTTATAGCAGAAGGATGTCACTCAAACCGAAATGTACGTCCGAAAATAGGGCTACTTTATACACTCGTCTTGTTGTTATTCTTTTACAAAAATTCAAAATCGACCTGTCTAAACCTTTTTCTATGTATAAGCTTTAAAATGATGCATAATATCGCATATTTTGTCTTAATTGTGGCTTAAAATAAGACTCGGTAAATAGCATGTATTGGCACTTTTTTAATGAAAATATCGAACCGAACTTCCGCACTGAGAATTTTCGTACTCGATATATTAACGTATAATTTGTCGCAATTAAATAGAGTTTATCGGACATCTATATACCAGATTAAAGCTTGTTCTATATAAAATTTGATTTTGTGAACAGATAGATGAAATGATTAATAAAACATGTGTTAAATAACAGCAGAAGGATGTCAGTCGAACACAAAATTCACATTCGAAATGGGCCTGTTTTGTTTACTCACCAGGCCCTTATTCTTAATTTGCTGTTCAAAATGTACTCATCAAAACATTTTTACAACAATTAGCTTTAAAATGATGCATAATATCACATGTTTTGCCTAAATTTAGGCTTACAATAAGACTCGGTAATTAGCATGTTTTCGCACATTTCAATGAAAAAATCAAACCAAACTGTGGTCGGGTAAATTTACGAACTTGACATTTAAACATATATTTTGTCCAAATTAAGTCGAGTTATTCACTCATATATACATCAAAAGAAAGCTTATTCTATTGCCAGTTTTATTTTTTGATTTAGTTTTTAAATTAATTAAGAATACGTGTATTTATTTATAGCAGAAGGATGTCACTCAAACCGAAATGTACGTCCGAAAATAGGGCTACTTTATACACTCGTCTTGTTGTTATTCTTTTACAAAAATTCAAAATCGACCTGTCTAAACCTTTTTCTATGTATAAGCTTTAAAATGATGCATAATATCGCATATTTTGTCTTAATTGTGGCTTAAAATAAGACTCGGTAAATAGCATGTATTGGCACTTTTTTAATGAAAATATCGAACCGAACTTCCGCACTGAGAATTTTCGTACTCGATATATTAACGTATAATTTGTCGCAATTAAATAGAGTTTATCGCACATCTATATACCAGATTAAAGCTTGTTCTATATAAAATTTGATTTTGTGAACAGATAGATGAAATGATTAATAAAACATGTGTTAAATAACAGCAGAAGGATGTCAGTCGAACACAAAATTCACATTCGAAATGGGCCTGTTTTGTTTATTCACCAGGCCCTTATTCTTTATTTACTGTTCAAAATGTACTCGTCAAAACATTTTCATAACTATCAGCTTTAAAATGATGCATAATATCACATGTTTTGCTTAAATTGAGGCTTGAAATTATAATTCAATTATTCTGCCAACAGACGTGGCAGAAAGATTGATTCTGCCAGCAGACACATCTTTCTGTTATTATAAAATCTTTCTGCCAACAGACACATCTTTCTGTTATAATTCAATCCTTCTGCCAGCAGACCCAGCAGAAAGATTGATCCTTCTGCTGTAAATGTATCCTTCTGCCAGCAGACACAGCAGAAGGATCGTTCCTTCTGCTGTAGATTTATCCTTCTGCCAGCAGACACAGCAGAAGGATCGTTCCTTCTGCTGTGTCTGCTGTGTCTGCTGAGTCTGCCAACTTTACGTTCATAATAAATCCAATATTATGCAAAAGAGAGTTATGTTTCTTGGTCAGTGCACCTCTCCACAATAAGATTTATTCAGTTATGCAGTTTTAAGTTGATATCTCTAGTACTTCTAGAATTATGTACTGAACTAGCAAATAGTAATAAAATTATAAATAGCAATAACCCCAAAATTATGCTGAAGACTATGTCAGTCGGCACAAAAATGACAATAACTCCAAAAATTGGCAAGAGTAACAGTTCTTATGCTTTGCATTTCTACTTGATGATATCTAACTACAAATGTACCTACTAAGCTTCACTTCAATACCTCTTGTAGTTTCAAAGTTATGTCTCAGACAAAGTTTAAAAATAAAAAGGAGCATAACTTCAAACTTAGGCGAGGCAGAGTTACAGTTCTTATGCACTCTTATGTAAACAATGATTTTTGTACATGTAGTAAGAATTAAAGTTTTCATTGTAGGTTAAAATATTATTTTTAAATATTAAGGAATGAGATTCACAATGCTTGTAAAAGGACAAAAATAAGTTACAATGTAGTATTTCCGGGGCCTCCACTCTTTAAAATGATATAAAACTGTAAAACACCATAGGCATGTACACACTGTCCATTTGAGCCCTTTTTCCAGAAAAAATCAACATAACATTGAACTGTTCACTATAATACATGTAGTGGCACTAATAGTTTAAGAATAAATGGTGATTACTTCAGTTCCACTACTTCTAACCATCATTACACGATTTATACCTTCAGTCAACACTTCCAAGAATTCCATATCTGCAATACTGTCAAGGAAAACAAATACATTCTTTGTATTTTAAACATCAACAGTTATTCCATATGTGAATAAGGAACAGTCATATTGTTGTCCCGAGGTGAAGGGGATAGTGTTTTGAACTGTTTCCTGAGGCTGTATGCAGAGGGCAACAGTTCAAAACACTATCCCCGACACCGACGAACTACAGTTTGATTGTTAAACAACAATCATAGTTTACGTCTGGTTAATGCTCAAGATCGATGCACTCAAAAGAGCCTTTAAAATATCAAATTACCTTTACAAAGAGGAATCAGGTAATAATTCATAATTATGTATTGTTTATTTACAAAGGCATATGACGTTGATCCCTTAAAATGTGTAATTCTTTATATCGATTATTACATCCAAATTAACTATTTAATGTTTATTATTCTAAGACTATTACACTCGTACGTGTTTGTCGCGATTACAATGCCGTAATTTTGATCATTAAACTACTAAGATTCAATAAAAGAATACACACTAAAAAGTCACTTACAAAATTTTATATTAGGAAAAAGCCGAAAGGAATCCTAATGGAACAAAAAGCGAAGTAGTAATTAAATTAAATAGTAAACCAACAACACAAAGAAGTGTTAATATCAAGTATGGATGGAGAGATATACATGGTTTGTTAAAGATTTATACTAGCTTACTTCAATTTATCTGACTGCATCGAGAATTCTGAAAATGAGAAAAAACATAAGTTGATTAAAGCCCCATTATCAAAAGTCACGCTGTTTTTGGACTGCAAAGAAAATAGACATTTATCTATTTCAAACACCTCTAATGAACAAGATTTTTTAATTAAATGCAAATATTGCTTAAATATGTTCATAATGTTATTTATTGCATTTCAAAGTAAAAGTAGATCGAACCCGATGGTATAATTTGGTTGTCAATACTTGAAACAATAGTTATGATCACAGTATGTTTAAGATGAAGTCTTGTTATAAAAACTGCTCTAAATTACACAATTAAGCTATGAAACTATTTTGGATCAGGTACATTGAACATTAGCATATAAATGAATATAGTGTGCTCTTATAAAAGTACCCCATTTTTTTTAAAAAATGGACTCTTAGTCAAAATCAAATTTAGAAAGCAGAGTTGTTTGAACAGTTAATTGTGTCTCTATTGTATGTTATATTCTGATAACTTTATGTTTGTAAAACAGTTTTCGAGTCTTCTGTTGATGAATATATCTTCATATAGTGGCTTTAAAATTATAATGAAGGATACAATGTAGTTCTTTCTCTGTGTCTTGACTGTTAGCAGGTAAAGGTGGTAGGTTTGATATTACAAGTTGAGCATCAGATGATTCACGTAATATTAAACTATTCAGTTTTACAGCAGTATGCATTCTATCTACATTCTTTTTGTTTCTGCAATTGAAAACAAAATATTAGAAATTGATATATGTAAGTCATTGTTTCTAGATAAGATTAATATTGATATTGCATGGCTGCTCCAATAGTTAGAACTTTTAAAATCAATTTGTTTACCATTGTGTTTAATTTCATTCAAGATAGGACGCAGCTTCTTGATAAAAACAGGTTAATCATCTATGTTTAGCTAATATGCATTTAATGAAGTCCCACGGCAAATAAAGGTTACTGTCCATACGCAAACATTTTGTCTAATAACAATGGCAAAATAATGTCAAAGCTGCTTCTGTAACGATGTCCATTTGAATATGGTACCTTTATCGTATTATTGAATTAAAATTATTCAGGAGTTTGGAATTCCTATGACGGAATTGTCCGACTTGTAGATTTAATTCAGCAGAAACGTAAATAAATCAACCCCGTTTGTCCACGAACAAATGATATTTGAGCTGCAAATACACTAAGTAATGTAGATGTCTAAATGTTTTAGACGAATTCATCAGTAAACTACACCGTTTTGTAATGTCAACTATTTATCATTACTTATTGTATGTATTTTACATCATAGTTCTCAATATGTCTATTTAATATTCAACTTCTGGACTAGTGTATTTTGATTCTGGACAGTAATTAAAGATATCACGTGTCCGAGGACATGTGTAGAAACTAGTTTATCCACACCCTTGTAAAACATGATTATACCGTGGTTTTATCTCATTAATAGATATATCAACACTACTTTAAGGCTCGAATCCAAAGGTTCAATCAGTACCTGTGATTTATACAATACTTACGGTTTATATAAATTCCCTATGTTCTTATTCACATTTTCAGCAATTTCTCCGAGAGTATGAGGAGTTTTTAGACTTGAAGCCGTAAATGTGAATTGATTCAAATCTTGACCGTCTGCATTATCAATATCTGTTTGAACATCATTTATATCAACTTTTGTTTCAAAATTAGCGCCATGATGATTCTTGCTGACGTCACTACTTGATTTATTCAACCTTGCTTTCATCATTTCAATTCGTTGTTCCATTTGTAAAGTTCTTTCATACGCATCCACAGTAAGATCTGCTGTAGGCTATGAAATGTAATAGTTTACATAATGAGATATTACGAACCGACTGTAATAGGCTATCTTTTGGATCGAGAATCTTGATAACCTTTGTGTACGAGAATGGCTAATACGGGATCTAGCGTATTTCGTCCTAAAGTAACTATTTGTAACAATGTAAGCAAAAAACCAACAGAAAGCGAATTGACTGTTAATTACGTTTGATGTACCCTTTCAAGAAACAAAATATGTTACAAAACATTATTCTAAAGTGAAAAAGCAAACTCATTACGGGTATTACCAAAATAAACAGAATGCATGATGGATAATATCAAATCTTTAAATAATATACATGTACATCAACTTGACTTATTTCATTAGATGTTCTGGGATTGTCCACATGTAAATTGATGTCAGAAAAACAAATGTTATGCTAGAGATTTGGTGTCAATAGGGATTAAACTCGCTTTTAGATTGAACAAAGCGAAGTATATACTTTTTAAAATGTATTTTCAAAGGAAAAACACACCAAAAAATCAAGTACATGACATGTATTTACGATAGCAGCACTGAGTTTCTTACTAGGAGGCTCTTAGTAAGAAACTCAGTGCTTCTATCGTAAATACATGTCATGTACTCGATGTACTTTGGTGGGTTTCTCCTTTGAAAAGACATTTTAAAAAGTAAGAGCGTTCGCGACGGACAAATGTTCTTTGAAGAACTACATTCAAAACGACCCTTAGTCGGTAACGTTATCAAAACGGCAGATAATATGACTCAAAACAAAGCGTTGCGCAGTGTTAACTTCGAATTAGGTAGCAAACATATTAAACGAACCCTCTCATTAAGAAACTAACTCCTGTAACATTGAAACAATCATTCTCGTTCCAAGAGGCTATCAAGATTCTCGGTACTGTTAGATCGAGAGTCTTGATAACCTCGGGGTACGAGAATACATGTGAAACGCTATGTAAACAAAAAAAGTAATACTATACCATATCAACGACATCTACAACGGCTTGAATACGTAATTGATACATAAATTTCTCTAAGTCTTTTTTCATCTGTACATTGTTATCATTCATTTCTGCGTTAGAATTAAGTATGGTGTACTTTGAACTAATTACAATTCAGTCTGTGTTTAGTGTCCCGAAGGGGGTACGGGTTCCCGAATCCCACCCGGGGAGGTAATATCCTTCCATGAAAATTTGCCAATAATGTCAACTTTCCTCTATTAATAAGGTATATGGAGAAATTTCCGGCCTTATGAAAGGGTAGGCGAGTACTGGTTAAAGACAAGGGACCAGGAAGGTTGGTCATGCGCTGGATGCCGTATATGACCTATATAATGTGTTGCTACGGCGTTAAACCCAACAGATATATTAATGATGTTTATCCCATACAGGAACGTGTTTCGAAATGCTTCTTATTATATCCGCTGTACCATTTGTTTGATACATTTGAGGCCGAATAATTAAGTTTTCGAAATCATATTTCAAATACAACTGCCATAGAAAAAAATTAAACCTGCTAGACAAAGCGCTATAATCTAACAGTAATCTGCGTTTAGAAGGCCATAATAGCAACAAAATACATTGTTTTACCGGAACATTCAAGTTTGTCTCACTACAACTTCACGAGGATTGATGTAGTTACATCGTAGAATTCTTAAGTTGCTAGAAAATTCTGTTGCAGTAAAACAAAGGCGTGTAATGAAGACGTGTTTCGTGACATTATAGTTTACAGCGAAATGACATGTCAGTATTTGGTTTATGGAACTAAATAGTTCACAATTCACACCCTTCCCTCTCACAAACACTGTATGGTTCCACAGCGGCAAAAACGATTGAACACACTGTCTGGTTCACAGCGGCAACCGATAGGCGGATCCAGCGGGGGGTCAGGGGGGGTCCGGACATCCCCCCTAGAATTTCCAAAATGTACCTGTCCATTATTGCATTTCTTAACTGTAAGTCGTTTTGTAAGTAGCATGAAGCCATTTTTCTCAGTTCTCAACATAGATTTAATAGTTATGTAGTTTATATCAATAATATGTTGCATTATTCTGCAAAATGTGTATAATGTGGTTGTGGTTCGAAAGTTTGGACCCCCACCCCCTAGAAAAAAATCCTGGATCCGTGTAAACGACTGAACAGTAACATCAAGCCAGTGATATTTACTTAAGTCAGCGAACAAATAATGAAGAATAAACTACTGCTACATTGTAATCAAATTTAAATCAAAAGGATACGTGCTACAGTAAATATTCTAAGTTTACAGTTTTTCCATGCTCTATGTTGCTGTAGGAGATATGGTAAGAGTACCAACAATCCGTCATCTTGTAACATTGGTTAAGAAACATAATTGGTTCTAAATAACACATTTGCAAAAGTAATATTTTAACAGCATTTAGATGTGATTATCTAAAATAAAAAATCCTTTGGGATTTTTTCTTTGGGAGTCACAATGAAATGCATTTGTTTGCTTTGGCTTTACGTCACGCCAACACAGAAAGAATATAACTAACTTACTGAAACTCAAAAGGTATACTTAAATATTTTGTATTGGTATTAAAACCAAGTTCTAAAAGTTGTCAAAATGTACAGTTGATGTAGAGACCGATTACAAAAACGTTGTTTGAGATATCCATAAAGACTTTAACAAGCATAGTATTTTTACAATAGTACTTGACATGTTCCCTAATGTAAATCATAAGAATTTCATTAAATAAAGGATATGAACTATCCACCATACGTCTATAGTTCCTTTCTTCTTCTCAGAGATCAATGGAAATGTTTCTGCACCTTTAACTACAAGGAATGCCATTTCTGCTGCTCGTACACACTCCATTATATCTGCAATATAAAGCAATATTGGTATGTGACTCAATGGTTTTGGTATAAAACAACCTTTTTGAATTAGACGACCGGGAATTGTTCGATTCAAGCACTGTTGTAAACACATCGTATTTTAAAAAACATTTCTCCACAACTAAGAAAAATTGTTGATTTCTTGTGGCATTATAAGCAAGAGTTTAACAAAATTTTATCCAGGAATCTTAGAGAGGACATTCCCAACCGAATAAGTAATAAACGAAATTGTGTTGCTGAACTCCATAAATTCTACAATTTATAGCATAATTAATAATCTTGTATGACAATATTTATCAATAGTTTCCGCAGTACCTCAGTTCATTTCAAGTTTTCATTTATTTGAGTTACAACTTTAGATCTCATTTTTGTATTTTCTACAGAAGTCATTATATGACATCAACATGTGAAAACATTAGCTTACCTACAAATAATTTATGCGTATTTTCTTTCTTGTCAAATTTCCAATCATTTGGCCAACCTACAACGACCGTATTAGGTCTCAAACCACCCAACCCTGCTGACTGTACCCTGAAATAATTTGCACATAAATATTAATTAGTTATACATTAACATTTAAATTATAGACAGTCTACCAGTTCTAGGAGATCCAACAAGATCAATGTAGCCAACATTACCATCCCCAATATTTTGTTCCAGTCTTTTACTATTGAGGATTTGCAAATAGGCTTTATTTCAGTTTTTCATAAATCAGTCACCTGCTTGCAGTCTTTAAACAGGCATGCCATATTCCAGAGCGTTTACATAGTTAAAGAAAACAGAAGTTGAGACGCTCAAACAAATATTCTATTTCACGCATCCACCAAGAGAGAACGGGAGCGCACGATGTTTTGAAACTAACAATAATACGTACAGATGACACAACCCACTGGTGACGTCTTTAGCAACAACAACGTCTTTAAAGCCCTTCACACCAGCAGTATCAATCAGCTTCTGTAGGTTCTGAAATATACAAATATAGAAAATATTACAAATATACTACTACATGATAAATTTACGATGACACATATCTAGTAAATACTACAGGTATCACGTGTAATAGTGAAGAAAAAAACAACTAATGAATACATTATAAGCTTGTATTGTAAGTATCATATGAAACGCAAATATACGAAATTATATGTACAAATTAGACCAGATCACGTACATATTTACTCATACATGAGGTTCTTAATAATTGTATTAATGATACGAGTATTGTGTGTAACTGGCAATGACGCCGAACCAAACACTTTCAATAAACTTTCATTATAGACATCACTTTAACAAAGGTTCGAGTCTATGTGACGTGATAATGCATGTTTTCAATATAATTTTAGGCAAATGATATTATTATTTTCTTAATTCAAGTGAATGTGCATTTGATTTACCTCTTTAGCTTTTTTTACTTCTGCACGTTTAGTTTGAAATGTACCTTCCAGTACTGTACTGAGAAGAGTTAGTCCTTTTCCTGAAAGAATAAAAGTAGAACTGTATAAAGCACGTATATCATAAACACGCCAACAAATAAGTTTATACTAATTTATTTTAGCTCGATTGTGAAACTAGTTCTTACAACTTAGATTAATCATTTTCGAGTCCGCTTCCTGGTCCATCAGTACTGTGCTACTATAGTAGGATAAAGTTTCTTACTTAAGGAAACAATATTACGAATATTGAAATTGTAGTATTTCATACACAATCACACGAACTATGTGATATTTAGATGACGATATCAATTAAATACTCTCAGCATCATGTTAAACAGACGGATATATTTCTGATACACTTGAAGCAGTTAACATTGTCAGAAATGATCAGTTTTATACAATGAGGTGTATAATAGTTTTTTTATTAAAACAAGTTGGTCTGGGTTGGTTGAGATAATTTATTTCTTCTCTTAATTTACCATGACTCAATAAAAATTAGTTTTTTTTTGCAGAAATCTGTAGAAGCAAATTAGAAGTAAATAAAAGAAACCCTGCTGTGACACACAAAGTAAGAAGTTATTCTTACCAGCTTTCATTTGCGCAGCCAGGTGAGCAATACGGTCATATTTTGGCATCAAATCTTTATCCAATTTGCATAGTAACAATAACTGTGGTCTCCAGTTCTTTGTATGAGGTGGAGTTTGCTGTACTTTTAATAAACTATATCTTGCCAAGGACATTGCCATTCCTCTTATACCATCTCCCCATTCTTTTTCAGCTCTAAAATTATGATAAATCATTCGTGAAATCATTGAAATATTACAAGATGCGTTGACATCAAGTACAGTGATAGTAAAAAATAAAAAGCTTAACGAAAACATGATACCATATCCAAACTCATTGATAATAAGATGCAACACTTTTGAAACTAAATAATCAAGTTATATCCTACAGTAAATAGGAGAAAATCATGCAATTTGCCAAATATTAGACATACTGACATACAAGTTTTATTTCATCACTACATGGAATCCATTTGGACCACATTGAAAATTGGTTATAGCCAAATATGTTATTCACATTAAATGATCGTTATTATTATTATTATTATTATTATGGGTCAAAATAAATATTTTCTATGTGGACCGTATTGAAAATTGGTTTTAATATGGCCTAATATGTTATCCACATCAAATAAGGTCGTTATTATTTTAATCTAAATCACCAGAACTGCTGAATAACTTATGTAAACTCTGTTTGTTAAGTATGAACCACTTCTCATAACATGCTAAAAACAACAACAATATCTTATATCTAAATGCCACATTATTTTTGATTCGTACTCGTACAAGCAATTTCCCCCAAACTTAAGTGTTATTTATATCACTGACTGTTAACTTCTTATCATGTAATTATCATGTACCATATATTGTAATTATTTACGTGGGAGAAATAAAGATCGGTTCCGTTCTGCTTCAATTTTGTCATATCTCATATATTCTATATATTTCTAAGACCATTTATGACTGTAAAAACTACTTTGCATATACTCTAAACGTTAATTGATCGTATGCTAACATAAAAAGGTGTTTGAGTGATATAAATTATTACCCTTTGAATTCAATATATTTATAGATTCCACCAGCCATTCCAAAAGCAACAAGAGCATAATACCAACTTGATATAATCATTAATGTTGTACATAAACCAACACCAATCAATGACAGTGTCCTAAATAAAACAACAGTACAGCATCTTTATATATAGTTACATTCAAACTTCCATATCTTCATTGTCTCACTCAGAAACATAAAAAGGGACACTTGTCGATTGTTTCATGTGTGTTTTAAACTGAACACAATATTCCAGGGAGGTTTATTTTAGTGCAATATTTCATAGTAAATCAATAATTTAATAATGTTTATATACGTAAATTTCAAATACACAACGAATTTAACAACGTTGTAATTACTACGAGATATAAATGTCGTCCTTCTGTCCTTATTATGGCATAGTGCATTTCTAGCAGTTCGGTGAATATCGACAACTGCGGCTGTAGAGGCATATATCCTTAATTTACAATGTATATTAAGGACGTAGCATGTAAAAACTGTTACGTAAGTTGGTTTAATTTTTCAATTAAAAAGTTGCATAATGAAGGTAGGAAAAAAAATGAAGTCAAATATATAAAAAATGTTATATCAGAGAGATGAAATGCCACTATCCTAGTTAGTTATTCGATGTCAAAGAAAATGTGGAAATTAATACCATTCTACTAACCAATGGTAGAATCTATAACGTGGTCTCCAACTTGGTGCTTTGAGAAGAGTTTGTAAGGCGCACGCAAGATTGACAAACAAGTAACACATGAGGAAAAACCTGAAATATAACATGAAACCATTTATAAAAGTCCTAATAAAAGAAACACAACAAACTTTAGAATTTACATCTAGTAAAAACGTTTTCCAAATTTGCAGAGTAAACCTAAATTATTTGCAAATTTGAACACTTCATGTCATTATGAATCAATTATAAAAGGACGAGTACTAAGTCACGTTTTAACCTCACTTTCCACTGAAAATCTTGTTTTTGATCATTTCTTCAAAATCATGACAATACTCACATTGTTATTATAGGTGTCACGTGATCAAGGTTTCCAACAAGAACACCGGCTTCAGCAATACCAACTGTCAATAACAAAGCAAAAAATGGTTCACCACGTCGGGTTTTACCAAATACACTAAGGAATGGTACCACATTGTCCTTTGCTATTGCGTACAGCAGCCTTGGAGCGCCTGAAATAACACAATGTATGGTAAAAAAAGGCATGTCATTGTCTATGAGAACAGTAATCATCTATTTTGATATACATACGATTTTTGTAAGACAATACATGTTTTGATTTCATATTGAATAAACAGACGTATAATGACAGATCACATAGGAACCGTTCTTCAGACAATCTAGAACTGCTAATATAGCAATATCCTTCGTATGTAGTCATCTGCTCACTTAATAATATAGTAATTTTTAAAACAGCTTGACCGACGTGAAACAATGACCATGATGATAATGTGATATCACAATTACTTAAGTTGGGCAATCTAAAGCATTAGATCAGTCCAGTGTGAATCAAAATCGTGTTATAGATTCAGAGGTTTATGTTACTATTTCAGCATATTATTCTTGTAATCGCAAGAACACGAACGGCTGATCATTGTCCCGTTTACCTCGGGTAAAGAGAGAGAAGAAGTTGCAATCTAAACTTATAAGTTCAAATTTAGACAATATTATATTGATATTAAACATATCACATGCTGTGGACGACAACATTTCAGAATTCTAACCAAAAGTATGCGTATCGCTGATTTATAAAACTGATCAGTAATATCAAAGACCATCCAAATTAATATGAACATAATACCATTTATCGACTGAAGTCCAGCTCCAATCGTTGACAAGAATGATCCAATCAACACCATCCATTTAGTTGGCCATGCTGTGTAAGCTATAACTAAACCTCCACCTAGACTTTCTCCTAATCTGAAATGTTACAATAAAAGTTGACGACAGAGACCTAGAAGAATTTAAAACTCTTCAACAGACAAAGATAGAGCAATAATTATCAGACATTTTCAACATTTTTATTCGCACAGTATGGAGGTCTGGTTGCGTGGCGTTTATTTAAGTTCAATAAGTTGCTCTATGTTAACAGTTAAAAGATCAGAGATACACATTTAAAAAGATCAATGTTTACTTTCATTTTTGTTAATTTTTCATTATTTAACTAAAGCAAAACTGTCAAACATCTTTGCATTTCGACATTTTGAAATTACAGGCGTGGGAATTTTTTGCATCTATTTTTAAAAACCACGTGACAGTCATGCGATTTAAATGTTTATGTGACTTGTCTAAAAATAGAAATATCAGCTTGAACGTAGTATTTTAGCAGAGGTAGAAAGTGAACGAGTGAATCTTTCGAACCGATGTATTGGAGAGTAGGCTCGATCTAACACAATCAAGCTAAAATACGTTTTACATTTAGTTGTATTACGGTAAATATACAAAATAACATTCATTCCTTTAAACTTTTAATGATGTTCCAAATGGTAACACTAATGCTACAATTAAATGAGACGTGCTCAACAAGAGCTTATTGTTACTTTATACTTGTATATACTATAATACGTACTTGTCACGTAAAAGGTCTCCTTCAATTCCAGCAGCAAAACAGAGAACGCAAGACAGATCTGGTGGATTTGTTAAGAAAAAATTATATGACTGTAACATTTTAGTGATACTATTGCAAACAATTGACACATGTTTCAAAATAAGTTAATGGGCGTTCTGACAATCAATTTAAAATAATAGAAAAGAAGCTTAAACAAAGCACTCTTAAAAATATTATAAATAACACTGTATTGTGTTTTGTGTAAATGAGAATTTTCATTTTTCTTGTATTTTCAATGCATCGAAACAGTTCACTCTTAAATAATCCTTTCAAAAAATACGGCGGTGCATCAACAAATGTCACGTATGGTGAATAATTTGTCTCTATTTCAGTTTTATCTGGACCCAGTACGACATGGAAGCGTTTCAAATAAAGTTACCCATAAAGTAGATAGAATTCTTGCTAGATTTCAAGGATACATATTGCAGATGTAGATAGTACAGCCGCTAATGTACCACTTGGTATAGATTTCTGTGCATCTTTTAAATCACCTGACATATTGGATCCTGTCATTATACCTGCAATGATATTTGATAGAGATATTAAGAGATATTTAAGTCTTTAAGTAATTTCATGGTCAAAACTAAAAAAATATTAAGTTTATTTTAAATTTAGTTTAACTTTCAATTTCACAATAGTATATATTATTTAGTACTTTTATACCAGCTTGTTTATGATTTAACTTTTTATTCATTGTAATTAATTCTTTGTCTCTTTGACTTTTTATCATATAAAAGGGTCTTCCTATAACACTCATAACTATATCTCATGGATCACAACGGAAATAAGAGTTTATGTTTTTACTCTTTTTGTGTCATTCTTGATGTATAATGTTGTTTATTATTGTAACTTGTATGTTATTATGTGTGCCGCGTTGTATTGTTCGTTTTTTCTCAACTGTCAAAACATGAATTATTTCACGGTGACTTCGCGCTCTTTGTCTAACACTCGAGATATTGAGATAGTACATGTATGTAATCATTCACCATGAAATTATTCAAACTTTGACAGTTTAGAAAAAACGAACAATAACATTGTATGTCAAAATAAATCTATCTAATCTATCAATAGTATGTGGCAATTAAATTCAATTAATGTTATCATCTAGTGCACCGTCATTACATTTTTAACTATCTAAATGAAGCATGTATGACCACAAAATTAGTTTCTTGCTAACATATTTTCTATTGAATAATATCTCATCACTTGCATTAATGTTAAAGAAGGCTGTGACGATATTCATTGCAACAATCTCTCCGTAGACAACATAATACATTGTACATGAATAGGTTTAGTTAAAATTTAAATTATTTTCTCTTTAACATTTACATCTAAATGCAAACGGTGAGAAATTCATTGTTAGAAAGAATAAGTCTATAACTTTTCGCAGTGTATTTCTACTACGTAACAACCACGGTGAAGTTTTGTTTACTTTTCCATCATTGTTCTTAAAAATTACTAACTGATATTTTACTCGCTTTCTTTTTATTATCTTATAAAGAATATCTTTTTCGCCAAAAAAAGAAATACATGAACATGTTTTTTTCACATGATTTTTTAAAAGTTATGTTAGTAGCAAATATATCAAAATGTTCTTACCAGTTACAGATGGAAAGTAAATGGCGAGTAAGACAGTAAATGAAGAAGTTAAATCAGCAATTATTTCTCCTCTGTCTCTATTACCAGGTTCAGTCATACCTATCAGATTACCTTTCTCTGTATAACGATGTGGTATGTTCTCTGAAATATTCAAATTAAGATACACTCTAGTTAGTACAAAATAACATTATGTGTATACATTAAGGTAGACCAATCCATTCCAAAGGTAGCGCAGTTTTGAAAATGAAGATTGTATTGTTTATGAGTAAGGTGGATAAGCTACAATCCCTTTTTCAAACATGCAGATAATGGTGGAACTTATTACCATTACACTAACAAGGCACTCATGAAAACATATTGAAATTAATACTAAATAATATTTAATTGTCGTCTAGAGCCTCTCCCGTCGTGGATTAGTTAATTGTAGTATTTATATAAACAGGGTTTGTCTTATACGAACTATACATCTGTTCATTTAGATATTATTTATCTTATAACACTGTCTTATTTGAATATGGAATGTATAATTTAATATGGAATTCACTAAACTCACTGTACCTATTCGTATTGTAGTTTTCAAATTTTGTTCATGCCGCGCATGAACAAAATTTCTATTCTAGTTCATTATACTAGTTATTGGTCGATAGAGACTGTATATAGTGGATTTTGTCCATGCGGCGCATGAACTAAATTTGGGCTGGATTTTAGTGTTTAATCCTCAGTGAAGATGTCCCAACACATGTGATGCATTAAGTCTCATATTTGTAAAGGGGCTACATGAAGTCTCATGTTTATAAAGGTTAAAGGGGCTACATGAATGCACATGTTTATAAAGGTTAAAGGGGCTACATGTAGTCTCATGTTTATAAATTGTGAATTCCATATTAAATGATACATTCCATATTCAAATAAGACAGTGCTATTTGTTTTACTAGCTCTTCTCGGTTCTTTTAGTAGTGCTCGCAACTCAATCTCTACGGCTTTTCCTGATAGAGAGTGAATTCGACATTTTCGAATTTCTAGAAAGGGAACGGGTGTGACCTTTGAATCGAAACGGATCCCTGGATTAAGTCAGCTATCAATGAAAGCATGACATTAAAATATTATGCACGATACCGCTGAAATTGTTATGCAGTCTGACATTGAAAAGTCTTATGTTAACTTTCATTCATTTAATTACCCTACGCCTGTTTAACATGTTTGTTACTTGTAAATCTTATGATTTCATAAAATGTTAAAATACTTAAGCCATAAAATAACTCTAACAAAACTAAAGCATAAAGACTAGTTATTTCTAGATTCTTTGTAAGACTCACTGAAGAAGTTTCCGCTAGCCAGACCTGGTACTCCTGGTCTTAGAGTAACATTATTATCTTCAAAATATTGATCACAAACAGTTTCATTGAGTTCATTAAGACTACAGTAGTTATTGTAAATTGGTCCTGTCTCATTCTTTGTACACATCATTACACCATCTACACTCACTGATGTCAATGTTAATAAACGTTCACCTAGATAACACACCCTGAAATCATCAGAAACTAAACGTAGTACGTAATAGTGAATCACGTTAGCAAGTATGAAATATGATTATTATATTTGGAACAACTCGAACTTTCGTGCATGGATATTTTCGGAAGGGTTCGTGAAGGGGTCTACCCTGGTGGTTTGGGTTTTTACTACCTACGCCAGGCGAAGCACGTAATGGTTATGCAAAATAGTTCTTGTTGTATACACACAGATCTTTGTCAAAACATATTTCTATGTTATATATTGAACCAAATTTTGTTCAGCGATATCATTGAACTGTGTAATTTTAAATTTATGGACTAAAAACGAAACATCACTCATCGCCTTAACTATCGTGTATTTGTTTACTTCAACACCGGTAGTTCCAAAATGAAGAGGTTATTCGTAGCGAATAGCCGAGGAGTTACGAATGATAATTATCATAGCAGTTCAGGCTTAGAAAATTTCAGGAAATGTCCAGAGTCTAATATCTCGTTGAGCGTATTATCAACTTTATCCTACGTTTCAGACTAAAGTCTTAACTGGCAAAAGGTAACTATTGGTTCTTACAGAAAAACGGTGAAATGCAACTGTTTAGCACTGCACACGTAGGTTATTCTGCCTAATGAGACTTAATGTAGCGTAGTATCATTGTCAGCGTTTTCCTTTTTTAGACAAATATTGGTATAGGTCTGGTCGTTAGTAGTCAGAGAAAACAAGGTAAATGTAATGTAATGACAATCGCCGAGACCGCTTAAATGTCGACACAGACCAATTACAGGAGCAAATGATCAGGGAATCAATAGTACATGTAGTCCACTTAATCCATTTAAAGCAAATGCGTTTGCCAGATAAATTCACACAAAGTGATTTACGTTTGAAGTGTCCATAGGGGATGACTTAAGGTCATATTACTCCATATTATCTAATCAATGGAAGAAAATTGACACGAGATTCGAATCCCGGTGCGCTTCCAACTGCGCTATCGACCCGGGTTCAGAGGAAAATACGTTAAGGTAATGCTTAAACTATTGATAAACCAATTGTATAATTTGATATGAGACACTTGAAACCAAAATGTGAAGATTAGTTACTAACTTGACACTGTTTTCAGGTGAAGCCAAAAATATTCCAATGTAAATACATATGATGGATATTATAACACAAAATAAAGAAAAAGGTCCAAACTTTGCCACAAAATGTACACCAATGAAACAGATCAAAAATATCAGGAATAATAATATAGTGCCATACAATCTGTAGTTGTTTAAAGCATTGTCTAATATTGTCACATCTCCAAATATTGAGATCTGTGGTGCTATAAACGTCTGAAAGTAATAAAAATGGTATTAGAAATGACTCTTTAAGGTATCTCACATATAAAATGAAACGCCTTGATAAAGGATAAACATTCAACAACCAGATGTAAAGGAAATTGAATTAGAAGATAATAGAACTTGACAAGGACTTTTTTCAGATGTAACAACCGGGGAACCACTGTGTCCTTTAATTCTTACTTACAACTCGTTTAACCTGAAATTCGTAAAACGCTGGCATAACTCGTTCTTATTCTGGAAGAGTTTCGCATTTTATTTTATACCACGTAATATATTGATTCAATTACTTTTCTGACGTATGTAGGAAAATAATCGTACAAAAGGTATCTGCAGTAATTCATTAGTACAGATTTCATCTACAGTCGAATGAATGTGCTTGCTTGTACTTGCATTA
This sequence comes from Mactra quadrangularis, assembly GCA_025267735.1. Taxonomy (NCBI): domain Eukaryota; kingdom Metazoa; phylum Mollusca; class Bivalvia; order Venerida; family Mactridae; genus Mactra; species Mactra quadrangularis. The sequence continues at coordinate 37,018,676 of CM046300.1, read as the reverse complement.
GCACATCGTCGGTTATCCCACGATACATTACTCCACTGTGCTGCGTTATGTACCGTGGGCCATTTGGTTATGAAAATCTCGTAATCATGAATAATTAATGAGACAGTTTCATTGGTTCCGCAAGGAAACCAATGCGGAAAACTAGCCAATGAAGTTACGTTATATATCTAAGGTTTGAATTACCATTCAAAATGTAAAAATGAACATGCGCCTTGATTTCTATTTTAAGTAACCAAATCCCAGTATGACGTCATTGTTACTGAAAAGTATTTAACTGTAACATGCGATTCCATTGGAAGAAGATTTGTCTCCACTGCCTCATGCATATTCATAAAAACGAGATTTTGCCAGTCAATTGCCCATGCACGGTACTTCTGGAGTGTAACGCAAAAAGTACTGTGGTTGCCGACGATGGCATTAGCCTAGAGTCCGTCAATAGACATTGACTTGATCAACTGATAACCGCGCTATGACTGAACCATTGGTGGGATGGAGGTGTAAAAACAACATAAAGACAAACCAAAGGAATTTATCGTACATACCACTAATATTTCAATGGCTCCTATCACATACATTGATCCAGCGACTGTAAATCCTAGAAAAAACAAGATACCAACAGCACCACCAAACTCTGGACCTAAAGCACGTGATATCATGAAATATGATCCTCCTGCAGGTACTATACCATTGGTTGCTATTGCACTCATTGATATTGACGTTAAAGTTGTCTGAAAATGAGATAAAGTGATGCCGTAAAACAAAGCTATTTTACTTCAGTCATCACACACATGTCCCCCACACTTAATACCCGTAACATGTTTGATTTGCTCATGTTTTTTTGTCTGTTTAATTATTTGATAAATATAAAAATTAAATCAACCATAACTAACCTATTGCTCTAAGCAAACCTGTTGCAGTAGCCTGTTCAATTACCTTAAACGTTCCAAAACGTTCCGTAACGATACATTCGGAACTCCTCGGCCATTCACTGCGAATAATCTCGGACATATTTGTGATTTTGTGGTGTTTCTCGGCAACCAGTTCACGTAGTAATTAGATTAAATGTTTACCAATACTTGATTACTGTTCCATACGGCAGCTTCAACGTTTCACTGCGGTTGAATATAATTTATTGTCGAAATCTATGGAAGTTTTTGACCTACTGCTATTCGGGAATCACCGGATTTGACATAGAGCTTAAGTTGCTTACAACTGCAATGTGACTAGTGCTTGTGCTAAGAAATAGCAATAAATACGGGAAATAACGAATCAACTCTTTCTAGATTAAGAAAATCAGAAGTGAGTTCTTAAGAGTGAAGTCAAATAATACCTCAGAAGAAAAAGGAACAGCACTGGAATGATGGGAAGGTAAACTACGCTAATGAATATTATTGTAAGCATAAAAACCTAGTAGGTTATTTGCGATCTCCTATGTTAGTGAGATAGGGGTTAGTACAGTTACTTTAAAAAAAGATAAAGGCTTGTTCATTGGAAGAATCCGTCGCATCTTCAAAGCAAATTATTTCTAGCTTACCGTACAACAGCATAGAAATATGATCAGAAATCCTTCAATTGTTCCAGCCATTCCTACAATCCATGTTACACGTATGAATATCAATACTCCAAATATGTTCTGTATTGTTGGTAAATATACACCAAATAGTGTGCCTAGTTTTCTCTGAAATAAATCAACTCGGTGTAACAACGAGTAATAAGGAATTAATTCTCCCTTCTGAATTGGTGTAACATTCAACTCAAACAAACAAACATCGAAAAATTCAATTCAAGGCGTTTTAGACTCAGTTTCTTCGCTATCACTTTTGTATAATGTTCTAGCATAATGATGGACATATATATCATAACCACAGGAGCTTGACATTCTGAATCGTAGTCTGACAGACATTCCTCCTTCATAGAATTAGAAGGAGGATTTTTGTAAAAAAAACAACGATACAGAATGTGAAACTCGTTTGTTATAACAAAACAATTTACGATTTGGTATTGCCAACAAATTGGACTAGATTACAAAAACACAATGTGTTGATGTTCTCTGATGACGGAAAACATTTTCATAGCAAAATTTCTTAATCTGCTACAGACGTTATAGCACAAATCTTGTATTTGTTTATAGAACGGAATAGTCGAAAGGCTATAGTAAGTCCGCTATGTTTACCATCCGGGAAGTTCTTGTCTTTTATCACGATTATGTTTGGTTTTAATACTTACCGCAGGTTTGGCTTTTTCTTTTTCCTTTTCAACTGCTTCCAAAGGTTCACAGAATGAGACCTTTGTTGGACTTCTCTTAAGTAATGAAGACATAGCACCTTTATTGACAATATCATCCTAAAATCATCATAGAAAAAAGTAAGTAGATTGGATAATGAGTTACTGGGACGGGAGGTAATATCAGACAATATACGAGTAAATAACACATTAGATTGTTAACTGATTAGCTCGTTTTTTATTGGTTGAGACATGTCACGTATGCTGTTATAATAGTAACTTTTAATCTCCTTGTTTTTGTGTGTTTTATCACTAATTTATTTATTTAAGTCTCATTTATGTACAACATGTATATAAAACATATATATTATACAAAATAAAACATGTACATAGCCACTCTTAATAGAGTTATAAAAGACTATACGCATTTTAAATAACTAAAACTATCACACATTTATCAACAATATAGTTATATTCAACAAAAATATTATCAAACAGGTTAAAAATAAAAATTAGCTAATCAATGCTATTCGCAATGCTATGCCACAGTCCCATAAAATCGTGGCTTGTTGCGGACCCGTACATGCAGACAGCCGTAAGCCGTGGGAAGCCTTGCGTATTAATGTGACGGTACGCACATGGCACAAAACAACACACCCGTACGGAACCGTAGCAGAAAGATATGAAAGTTTAATCCATACTTGGCCACAATTTGGATCACGATTTGACTTTGAAACTGATACGTGTATCCTAGGCTCATCTCATGGACCCTGGTAAAAACGTAATAGTCCGTACGGGTACGCAAGAGTTCGTACGGGTCCTTGCAGAGCTTGATCGCACGCGCCAGTACGGTGCCCTCACGGCTATTTTTATGTTTATGGGACTGTATCTTTAGCAAGAATGTTCAGTACTAAATCTAGATAAATAACAAGTTTTTATAATTTGCTCAGATGACTTTAATGTCGGTAAAGTGTGTCATGTAACACAGTCAAGTATAGTTCGCTTGTTTTCAACCGTCAAAACATGCATAATTTAACAGTGATTTCGTGTTCTTTGTGTGACTCGTGCGTATTCAATCACCGTGAAATTATTGAAACTTTGACAGTTGAGAAAAATGCACTATAAACAATGAACATGTAAGTTTATATTTAAATACTTTCCTCATACAAAGCCATTCCTGATGTGAGAGGAGAACCGTCATTTTGAATCTTATCTTCATTTTCATCATCTGTAATTAAAGAAAGGAGAATAGTATTAACAAATTTGTAGAGACTTTGCACTAGGCCTTTGTTATGATTTGAGTTGGTTTTCAGACATTATATAGTTTGTACAAATTGACACCAGACAGATTAATAAGGGACCTTAGTCAGTTATTTCCACTTGTATACTTTTCAAATAGGTCCAATTAGTTGGATTACTCGGATTTTACCCTTACTTTTCATTGTTAATTTACCAAAATATATCTTAAATAACTTTTTTGTAAATTATTTAATTTCTGTAAATATCTTTATTAACAAGAAAGATATTTGATGAAATATTTTGTTATCATTACATAGGAATTCAAAAATAAAATCCAAGGATTCCAACTGTAAGGACCTACTTACCAATTGGATTGCTTCAGATCTTATAAGGGAAAGGTTACTGACTAAAGTCCCTCATTAGGTACGCGCTTCGGTAACTACGTTAATTTCAATTGATTTCATGTATACCAAATGATGTCAAAACTGTATTTCTGTCTCAGGTAAGTTTAACATGCTATCGACATGTCTGTTGAGATTTTCTGCCATCGTAATTTAAGACTGATGCTCAGTTTGCTTGATAAATACAGTTAAGTGTATAGAAATCTTGGAAGCTTCGCTAACTACGACAAAAGCAATTAAAATGCATCGAATTAAACAGCTATGGTTAATTGGTCTTCATAAGTGTTTCAATATAATAAATTATGTAAAAAAAGTTGGTGATGTTAACAATCAGGGGTGTGGATTTTTCACTTGTCCACGGCCAAGTGAATTCAACTGGTCCGGGATCGAAATGCACTTGTCCAGAGGTTCAATAGTCAATACGCAAACAGAAATGTAGCCTACAATGATATAAAAAGCTTATTATAAGTAATACTAAATAATTGTTGAAAGAAATAGTTTATTAGCTAGTGCGTACAAAAAACAAAACACTGTTTATAATAACAATACAATGAACTAACTAGTCCGGCCAACACCAAGGATGACCTTGCACGAAATGATGTAGAAAATGTTATTCAATTTATTGGTAGACATGGTCTTACTGATTCCAAATCCGATTGATGCCACTTTGTCATCCTTGGGCAACTCCCAGAATCCAAGATGGCGACCAAGATGGCGGCTAGAGGCTAAATTATACATGCAAAATGTATTTTTACACATTATGGTCTTAAAATGAAGCACCAAAGTGATTTCAACATTTACAGATCAAGTTGGTTAAATTTTGTTATTCTTATACAAACTTTTAAATTCAAAATGGCGGTCAAAATGGCGGGTAAAGGCTATTTTCCCAGTATCTAAAGAACAAACTGGCAGAAAGAGATTGAGTGCTGTAGAAATTTATTTACTTATAGAATAGTTCATGTTATTAAAGAAACCGATTGATTTCACTTAGTTATAATTTATCATTAACAATTATAAATCCAAAATGGCGGCTAAAATGGCCGATATGATCAAATAGTTCAGTATATAATATACGAGTACATACATGGACGGAAACAAACACATTTGGGTTTAAGTTTCAATGTTTGTTATATGATTTTTGAATCTTTATAAAATCTCATCTATTAGCAACTCAAGATTCAAGGTGGAGTCAAAGGTTACGATTACGAGGCAAATTCAACCAGTTCTATTTTTTTAGCAATAATGTATTGTAAATAATGAAGTGTTTTCATAATGGCCTAGTTATTTGGCTGAAAACAGCCATATTAGCCTTCGTCTGTGGCCTCGGTTTATAATGACTGTCTTCAGCCGAATACAGGCCGTTATGAAAACACTTAATTCACCATTGTCGCAGATTGGGTCCCAATAAAAAACGCTCAGATTGTACCAACATTCAAAATGGCGGCATTTTTGTGGAAGAAAAAAACACGGCCTTCATGAGAAAACTCGGTCACTATGAGATTCGGAAGCAATCAAAATGCCTAAATCTCATAAAAGCCGATGTTTAAATGAAATGAAAAATTGATAAATAATTCGAGGGTTGCCCGCAAGATACTAGCTCTTCAACGCAATGTACTTATTGCAGTCTTGCTGGCAACCCTCGAATTGTGATGGACAAACTAATTTAATTTCCAAAAAATAAGCCATTTAAATAAAGAAAAATGGGAAAATAAAATTGGGTTTATATACAATTTACAGTAGACATTTTAATTTAGGATTATTATGAAGTGCTATCATTTTGTTTAAGATTGCAATATGTGTGTATATTTGAAAAGCTTATAAACCTTTTAGTTGAAATATTTAGAGGCAGTGAAAATAAACTGAAACATGTCAATAGCAAAATAAGCATGTGCCAAAAAATGAGGAAGAAACTAATTGACTGAGCTCTATCAATATCATTACACAAACAATGATACAGTCTGACTTGACTAAACTTGACTTAATTAGAATATGTGCTTAAATGTTTAAGTTTGCTTCTGTCTAATAATATTACATGACGATAGCCCAATTTCTCTGGTCGTTTTTATATGTTGATAACAACATGTTCAAGTGACGACACAAATTATTGTTGACAGAGTATTTTGAACTCAACACTCTAAGCGTATGCAATGATAAACTAAACATATTAATGATAATTATCTTTAGAAAGTATTCAAGCGGGTACTAGCTTATGGCCAAAAGATATCATAAATGTCTTCACTTTTGATGTAGAATATGTGAACTAGCTTTAAAAGCATATTTTACACCCATGCAAATAGTGTACCTTCTTTACATTGTCAAAAACTGACTGACTTGTAACATTACATTTTGGACGATTGCAGTTGACCGCATTGTTATAGTGTCACTCCAACAAGATAGATATCTCAAAAGAGTATCAGCACACCAATGTCATCAGCTATTTTTGGTGCTCTGCAAATTGCAGCAGAAGTAATCATTTGTTGAACAATTTTGTTGTCTGTGCTTCTCGTACCAAGTCTTAAAGGTTTATGCGATTAAACATATATGTAATGTTTCCGAAAAAATGAAGAATCACCATATCTTGCAATGCATCGTCTATAATGTTTGGAGTGGAACATATTTAGATATTACATACGAGATCGACAAGTTTTCTCAACGTACCATCCTTCTTTGGGGGAGTCTTTGCAGTTGATAGTGAATATACTCCAAATGTGTTTAGTAATCAGACATGTTTATACTTTTAGCACTGATGCATCAGATCTGTTATGTGTTCTTTCAAGATATTTAGTGTTAAGTGAAACAATACATTTTTAAATTTTCTACTTGGCCATGTTTGTAATTAATGAATCCCTTAAAACCACCATCTTGCACAGTGTAACACTATTTGCTAAATCATGAGCTAGACACTGGGTTCAAATAGCAGTGTATACGCTTACAATAAGAATTGGCATCTACGCCACGTAATTTCTCTCAATCCTTGTAAATAAAACCAAATTCTACTACACACTTTTGATGGAAATGTGCTTTTGTTATTTCTCCATTTTTTTATCAATGGCCAGAGTCATTTACAATGAAATAAAGAACATTCATGATTCAGTTGTGATATCTGATGTCTAGATCGGACTTGAAATGATTCTATTGCAATTTCTCTTATATACTATCAAAATGTGATACAATGTCAACAGAATTTCTATCAATTGCTTTTGGCATACGTTAATATACTCTTGAAAGATAATAGAACATGCACACAATACTTACAATGTCATTAGTTTTTTTATAACCTCCTTTAAATACATATTAATTATTATTGAAGTGGCAAACATATTGGGAAAGTGGTCGCTATTCTAAGGATATCACAACATATGTTGTTCAATGAATTAAATATTATCAGAATAGTGTCTCTAAATTGCTATCTTAGAAACAATTTGCTTCCAGAGTCAACTGACAAGCTAACAAGTATCAACGATTTGATATTCGCAAGACCAAGAGATATAAAAACCTAAACATAATGCTGTATACCCATTAGTTAGGAGTTATGTATTTCAATGTGAATTGAAATTAAGTTTTAAACTCTAATCATTCATTTTGACCACCATCTTAAATTCTTGAAGTTATCCAAGAATACCAATATGGCATCAATCGGTTACATAAACAAAAAAGGATTAACTACGAAATAAAATGCATTGAAATCATTTTGTATACCCCAGTCAATGACTTAGCTCATTGTGTTTATATATACCCGACAGCTAGTTATTTACGCCATTATAGCCGCCATCTTGGATTTTGGAAATTGCCATAGTGATGCTAGCGTGGCATCAACCAGTTTTATGAACTAAACTAAAGAGTAATTCCTACAAAAATGCATTAAAACTTTTTTGAAATGTACGATCCTGCTCATTGTGGTTGATATACCCGACAAGTGTAGTTTTTATTCGCCATTTTGTCCGCCATCTTGGATTGGATAATAAACGAGGAGTACAAAAATTGCAAAAAATAAAATTGCAGATAATGTTAGACTAATTTCAGCTTTTTAATGACCAGACTGTGGTAAAGATGGATTTATTATACAATAATCAGCTTTCATCCGCCATTTTGTCCGCCGTCTTGAATTTTGGGAGTTGCCCAAGAGTGCCGAAGTGGCATCATCCTGTTTCGTAAACTACAATGTCTTAGCTTCAAGAAAATGCAAAAACATTTTCCACATCATTCCATGCACGATTCAGTCGATTTTTGCAGTTTATATACAGGACTAAACCCACGACGAGGGATGCCCAGGATGTCTTTAAAATAAACAATTGTGATATGTTTTACTTGTGTCTTAGTTGTTGGTGTAATGAAAAGCGTTCTACCATAACAAACATGATTTACCAATGGTGGTGGTTTATCAACCATGCTAATTTTGTTAAAATGAATTACACAAATTTTATTTTCATTACTGCCTACCCCTGAAATGAATTGTCTCATTTTTAATGTTTACCAAAACACGTTTTGTTTTATTGTACGCACTATAGCTGAATATGATTAAAACATTAACACTTTATTTAGCATTGCTGTTAATGTATTACTAGCTAAAAACATTACTTGTTCGTGGACAAGTGGGCTGGAAATATTTACTTGTCCGCAAACATTAAATGTACAAGTCGGAAAAATCGGGCATTGGAATTCCACACCCCTGTTGTAACAGGTTCTTGGTACGATCATTTAGTACGGAATCCAGGTCGGTAGCGCAGTTGGTAGCGCGCCGGGATATAGAATCTTGTGTCACGAAGGGGGCACGGGTTCGAATCCCACCTGGGGAGGTTATACCCTTCCATTAAAATTTGACAATAATGTCAATTTTCCTTTATTAATAAGATATATGGAGAAGTTTACGGCCTTGTGGAAGAGTAGGTGAGTACTGGTTATAGACAAGGGTCCAGGAAAGCTAGGTTAGGTGCGCTGGACGCCGTAAAATGACCTTAATTATGTTGATTAAACCCAATAAAAAATTTAGTTCGAATTTCAAAGTAAGTTAATTCAAAAGTACACGTATCTAAAAACGTTTACAAGTATGCATACGTCGAGAACTTGTAAAGTTAAAATGGTATATACATGTATTTAAGTATATGTGTTAAGACTGTCATTCTATAAGTGAGCCACACAAAAGCTACAATCAGGCATTTAAAATGCGAGCTATTAAAACGTTAAGATATATTTACAAACTAGCAAAATAAAAACCAATGCGTGTGAAATGTAAATTATGTTTTTGGTTAGATTATGATTTTGATTGAAAAAAGAATGAGTGACGTGTACAAATGTATATGAATCAATGCTATCTTCACTTGTTTAATGTTTACACTAATTTTCCCAATATTTTGCTTAATCATTTGACATAATTTTCCTTTTCAGCTATGCCATTTTGCAATTCTATGTCTAGCGATCCAATTTAGAAAATATTTCCCATCATCTATTTTATTCACAAACGTCCACGACCAAACCATTTTCGGAACGCCCCCCCGGGCCCTCACCCAAAGTATGAAGTGAGTAAACTTTCATAATTTTTCGAAAACAAAAATCTGGCATTTTGACAGGCAACACAAACCAATGACCAATGTTTTATGAAAGCTGTTAGTATGAAAATGGCTTGTATTAAACGACACATAAAAAGCGACTACCGTTAATTTCAAAAGTAACAGTGCTCTGTTGCCGGCGAACTGGCTTTGTTTCTGAAAAAATACGTACATATTTTGGCAAACTATAAAACACACTGCATTATCCTTATTTCTTTCCATTAGAAAAATATTCTGTTTTTTTTAAAGAATCATATCGATGTTTTAAAATGAAAAAAAAAGAAAATGGACAAACGTGATTTATTACATTTTAGTAAAAACACGCATTCTTATTTTCATTTAAGTTATCATTTTACTTTATAAATATAGTTTAAAATAGCAATTGTGAAAAATTTGCACTTAATATAGACACTTGAAAACTTTGTAGCTATATGTAATCGATATACAATAAATGACATGAAATACATCCACTATGTGAATGCATTTTATTTTCTTAGATGTAATGTATTGTATGTACATTTATGCATAAGCCTTCTTCAACACTCGCTCAATTAGAATAACCACGATTCTGTGATGACATAGCAATGGCAAATCTTGTGACAAATACACCGTGTTCGAAGAATTTAAATCATAAATGTAACATATTTTTAATAATATCTTTTTTTCTCAGGTTAATTTGCAAAATATATTCAAATTTATTTATCTTACCTTCTGTGTTGACCACAGTCTCAGTGTTGTCTGGTAACGTATCGTCTGCTCGCTCCACCACAAATCTATCAATATGTTTCTCTTCCTTCATTCTGTTTTTTTTTTCAAAATGAAAAGTAATTTTATTTTGTAGTCTAAGTTTCATAATGACGCAAGTTCACCGATTTTACAGCTATTACCAATGAACATCGGGCTGTTGGTGTCTATCAATCGATCCCCCAACTTATTTGCAGTCGACATATTGGCGCAGTTTTCAGAGCAAAGCAATCTCCTGAGCAAATTTCTTGCGCATGTGAATTGGTAGGGTTCCTAATCTATCTAGCTTAATAAGGGGTATTAGTCAGTTATCCTTCCTTGATAAAGTCTAAAATATCTTTCTTATTATTTAAGATATAACAATAGTAATGAATTTTCACAGTTTAAAAAATACTTTTCTTGATTTTCAAACAAATTAAATGATTTACAAAAAGGTATTTATAAGATTGATTGTGTCAAATTGGCATGGAAAAATAAGGGTAAAATCCAAAACGATACAACTGAATGGACCTAGCTATTGAAAGAGTATGCAAAAGGAAATAACTGGCTAAGGTACCGCATTCAAACCAGTGTTTAAATAACTTAAATTACTATCACTCTCCTGTCTACCCATGTTTTAAGTATGACAGTTAAAGTATTTTGCGGAGATGTTGGTCCTGGGGTCTTACCTCTCCAGGAAGCATAAACAAAAATATGTCTGAAATAATGTTGACATACTGATTAAACATCACTTATATAACATTAAACAATTATTTATTCTCAATAGTCAACCACCTTTAAAAGTGTGCCGATTGGTGCCCTATACTTAGCCTGTAGCGTAAAGTTTTTGGATTGAGGGAACAGCTTCACGTAACTTAGTTTTGTATGTGAGTTGAACAAGTGTGGAACAAGCCATTCCAGTACATGTAGTTACAGATTCATCAATTGACCGCACTCTCAGCTCGCGAAATTATCAATGGTTATATCTTCTTGTGGTTGATGGCATATTTACTTATTTAATCCGTTTAAGTTCAAATCTCTGTCCTTACTCAGACCGTCATTTGAGGTTTTTTTTATCAAAACACAAACCGTTAAATGGTACAAGTTATAAAAGATTATTTCAGAAAATGACAAGAATAAATAACATTAGCTTTGATTAGATATTGTCCGACAGACAGAAATGACCACTAATGCCTCAGTCCCATAAAATCGTGGCTTGTTACGGACCCGTACGTGCAGACAGCCGTAGGCCGTTGGAAGCCTTGCGTTTCAAGGCGACGGTACGCACATGGTACAAAACAACACACCCGTACAGAGCCATAGCTGGAAGATATGCATGTTTAATCCATTCTTAGCCACTATTTTGTTCACGATTTGACTCTGAAATTGATACGTGTATCCTGGGCTCATCTCACGGTTTTGGTAAAAACGTAACAGTCCGTACGGGTACGCAAGAGTTCGTACGGGTCCTTGCGGAGTTTGATCGCACGGCGCCCGTACAGTGCCCTCATGGGTATTTTTATGTTTATGGGACTGTAGCTTTAGTCGTCCATTTAGCAACATAAGAAGGACAAAACAGTAACGTGCCTAAATGTATACTAATGTTAGTTTAGCATTCAGGTTTTTGACCTTAATAAAATTAAATAATGCTAGTACATTGTATTCGTTTTTTGAAGTCCGAAGCGTAACTACTCTTAAATGCCATTATAACCATTTGTAAGTCTAATAACTGCAGATATTCTGTTAATTTAATAATTAAACACATTACTGCATAGTATTTAAGTCTTATAGGTTTTAAGGTTACGCTAGATTAAATTAATTTGATCGTTTGTGACGTATTTTTGAATCATAATTATTAATCGTATTTTCAAGATAGCATTTAAATCTAGTCTACAGTACATATGTAATTTAGTAAAAGGTTATATGCGTTAAAAATTATAATGCACAATCATAATATTGTAAAATCTAACGGCAAAAAAATGTAACTTTAAACATTGTAAATGTGACGAGGGTTCCGTACGAGGTAGATAAAAAGTTCATAGAAAGGTTTTCAAATGTAACTATAGTTCGTACAAAAAACAAACCCTGTTCATGTAAACAGTACAATAAACTAATCCGTGACAGGGGATGCTCATGATGACAATAAAATGTATTTTGGACATGTTTTATAAGCGGCCTGTTAGTGTAATGGTATAGCGTTCTACCATTACAAGCATCATTGGCAAGTGTTTATCTGCAACACTTATTTTGAAAATGAACTGTACAATTTTTATTTTTAATGCTGCCTTACCTCTGGAATGGATTAGTTTATTTTAATGTTTACACAAACATGAAATGTTATTTTGTGCGAACTATAAGTGAATACATTGTTTTTCCTACTCAATACAATTACCGAGCTTGAAAAAAGTGCTTTTATCACTGTGCCAGCAAGAGGAAAAGCCCATTTACAGGACGCGCGATTTGGAATGAAAAGTTTCCGTATTTCAATCCCAATTAAGGCTCTGTTAATTTCCATAATCAAGAAATTTACACGTGATTGTTACTCTCCATTCAGTATCCTGTGAGTACATTGACCAATCTGTGCCAGCAGCGCATGAACCCATATTGCTAAAATATGTCAAAGACTCAAAATATCATACTTACTGTATAGAGAAGTAACAAACAAGTATACGGATAAATTAATCGTTTATCTGAATATACAATTTAAACTAAATAGACTGACGTAACTAGAGTTTTTTTCCCTCTGATACTATTATGTAGTTAGCGCGGTCGTTGTGACATATATACCGGTGAAAGATTTGAACCTATTGCTTTCATACTTCAAGATTGAAGTTAAAACGTTACTTTTTAACAATCATATCTAATCAGCCTTCAACGCGTATATAAACATTGACATTTTACATCTGATCAAAAAGTTATTCACCCTAATGAAATTGATTACGTAAATAACACGAAGAAATTTCCAGTTTTGATTAATAAAGTTCACTATTTCTAGGGTACAGACTCTTTAAAACAGAATCATAGAACCCCCCCTCCCCTAGAAAATTAACCAGTGGCACATACTTTCGTCATTGACTGACAACTGCCCTACATGATTAAGAATCAGTGGTAGATGGGAGAATAGTCGTAGAAATCAATGACCATACTCCATTAAAGTATGCCCTTTTTGGGGATCGAACCCACGACACATCGACCAGTAGACTTGCGTGCTACCAACAAAGCTAGCCAGGCGGCTAGGTGGTTTACAATAAATTTTTATTAATAACGGAAGCGTTACTACTAGACTATTAAATTTCAATGACAATAAGAAAGTTTGCCTTGAATATATATTTTAAAAGTAAGTGTCTTATTATTATTATTATTATTATTATTATTATTATTATATACCAAACTTCTTAACTATTTTTATGTACATTAACACGTTCAAAAGTACTGCACAGTATAACCAAATAAATGATACAATATTAAAAAACAAAACACCGAATTAAAACATCAATATTGCTCGAGTCAAAAATTCACAAATGTAGTTTAAAAAGTTAAAAAAGACCCACATAAAAAAGATACGTGTAAGACCTAAGAATCTGTTTAGACAGCGAGGCCCGTATAAAAATAATAAGTTAATATAAATCATTTTAAATAAGTGAGTTTTAAGTAATCTCTTTTATGTGTTTTCTATTTGATAGAACATTAATGATATGCTCTTGGTTACTTCACTCGCCGATAAATAATGTGCGCTTATATGATAACAAGAACGTGCAGGAAAAATTCCATATACTCCCTTAAAAATTGTTTTACGCAGTAATTATTTTGTTTTAAAAAATGTAACAACTGATTACAAAATCTTTACATAATATAGACCCGTTAAATGATCTCGTAAGATTACAATAGAAATATATATTTTATGCATAATTTATTTTCATATTCATTTTAAGGAACGCTAATGAAAATATAAGAAAATAACTTACATGTATTCTTTTGTAAACACAATTAAAGTCAATCCGTCATTATTTCATAACCCACAAGGTGACCCTTAAACTTAGTTTAAAATCAGACCGAATTTAAAATTTAAAGAACAATAGACTTAATCTCAGTCCTCAGTGTATACATTAATGTAACGTATATATTTTAGTTCCAATGCTTGTACGGTATATAAACTGTTTTATATTGAACTATATCAATCAATCTATTATATCAGTTTAAATCCTCAAATAGGATATTGTCAAACTAATACAAACAGTAATTATAATGCAAATTATGTTAATTAGCAAAACAAAATGACTTATATTGTTTTACGTGTAATATCAAAACCTTCAGTCTAGAATTCTATGACTTTGTCTTAGTGCATGTAACTTTAACCTCTGTAAGTAGATAATCAATTAAGTCTAGGATTCTTTCGCCGCTTTCTTGACAATTTAAATCAGTGGGTATTCAGACTATTTCCTCAAAGTACATCGTATATGATTCCTGGAGAGGAACTTACAACACGTATCTTTTTCAGTGGATGCCAACTGCTGTACCTGCTATGTACAGAGGTACGCGAGTAAATGACCATGTATCGTTTCCTTACAAAATCTAGGGAGTTAGATTGTGTGACGCGGAATTCAAACCCACGATTCAGGGTATTGTAGTAGTATACATGTAGTAGTAAAAGTAGTGTTGTGTTTTCAAAGAAAAGCATAAGTTGTCTCGAACGGAATTGATCCCAGATCACCTGATTCCATGTAAAATGTGCTAAACACTGCACCATAGAGTCTGATTTATATGCACTGTTGTAAGAAAGGGTATTTTATAGTCTTATTTTCATGCTTATGCACGTTCACCGACTTTACAACTATTACCCCTTGTCATCGAGCTAATGGTATCTATCTATCAATCTCCCTAGGGAGTCATTACTCCGCTAAGTGCAGCCGAAAAATTGACACAACGGATGTTGAACCACTCTCGCAGGTACCCATTTACTCCTGTGTGAGGTGAAGCAATCGTATGTAAATTTATTACTCAAGGAAATTAACAGTGCCTCTTGTGGGATTCGAGCCCGGGACCTCTCTAAGCGCACGTCCTGTCACTGGACTTATTGAAGCAATATGGGAAATGCGTACCAGGTTGTTAGCAATAATATTTCAACTTACACATACTGTGGGTGTTAAGAACTTCATCGTTTCTGGTTAAACTTATTTCTGACTTGCCAGATTTCTTGATGATTTTGATATCCAAGTAGTAAGAGTAAACATAATTCATGTTTAATAAATGAAACAGTAGCTAGTTATATAGTGTGTACATCTTGTAGTTTAATATTCATGTTATTGTATCGTGGTAAGCAAGGACTTTAATATGACCGGGTGTATTGTCCGGCGTTGCCACTTAACTTTCTGGTCATTCTTTAACATAAGACCAGCTTTGTGGTCATTCTTAAACATAAAACCAACTTTCTGGTCATTCTTTAACATAAGACCAACTTTCTGATCATTCTTTAACTTATGTTGGTCAGTTTTTATCATAAGACCAACTGTCTGGTCATTATTTAACATAAGACCAATTTTCTGGCCTTTCTTTAACATAAGACCAATTTTCTGACCATTCTTTAACCTAAGACCAACTTTCTGGTCATTCTTTATCATAAGACCAACTTTCTGGTCATTATTTAACATAAGACCAACTTTCTGGTCATTCTTTATCATAAGACCAACTTTCTGGCCATTCTTTATCATAAGACCAACTTTCTTGTCATTATTTAACATAAGACCAACTTTCTGGTCATTCTTTATCATAAGACCAACTTTCTGGCCATTCCTTATCAAAAGACCAACTTTCTGGCTATTCCTTATCATAAGACCAACTTTCTGGCCATTCCTTATCATAAGACCAACTTTCTGGCCATTCTTTATCATAAGACCAACTTTCTGGTTATTCTTTATCATAAGACCAACTTTCTGGCTATTTCTTATCATAAGACCAACTTTCTGGTCATTCCTTATCATAAGACCAACTTTCTGGTCATTCTTTATCATAAGACTAACTTTCTGGCCATTCCTTATCATAAGACCAACTCTCTGGCTATTCCTTATCATAAGACCAACTTTCTGGCCATTCCTTATCATAAGACCAACTTTCTGGCCATTCTTTATCATAAGACCAACTTTCTGGTCATTATTTAACATAAGACCAACTTTCTGATCATTATTTAACCTAAGACCAACTTTCCGGCCATTCTTTAACATAAGACCAACTTTCTGACCATTCTTTAACCTAAGACCAACTTTCTGGCCATTCTTTCTCATAAGACCAACTTTCTGGTCATTTTTTATCATAAGACCAACTTTCTGGTCATTCTCTAACATAAGACCAACTTTCTGGTCATTTTTTAACCTAAGACCAACTTTCTGGCCATTCTTTATCATAAGACCAATTTTCTGGCCATTCTTTATCATAAGACCAACTTTCTGGCCATTCTTTATCATAAGACCAACTTTCTGGTCATTTTTATCAGAAGACCAACTTTCTGGTCATTCTCTAACATAAGACCAACTTTCTGGTCATTCTTATCCCCAACACCAACTTTCTGGTCATTCTTTAACCTAAAAACAACTTTCTGAACATTTGATAACCCTAAGACCCTATTTCTGGTCATTTTTTAACAAAAACATAATACCAGCTTTGTGGTCATTCTTTAACATGATGTATAAAGTGTCTGTAACAAACTTTCAACTTCTTTAGTTACAGATAATATTGTGTAATTGTATCTTTAAAGCAGCCACTTAGGCCTAATATCTAAACAAGACGAAAACAAGCTGTCAGAATATAAGAATTTATTCTCATCAATAGCATAAAAGTAAAAACATAAAAACATTAGTGAAAGACAAAAAACAGTCATGTGATATTGATATGGCAACAACAGAATAAACTTTATTATTTTTCTTAATCTAATAAATAATCTCAATTTTCTAATATTGACAAAATTATCATGTCATGCAAAAAGCATGTGATTATTAAATCTAGTAAAAAATAACAAAACTTTGGTTCAAATCACATCTAGAGCTACCATATTGTTTTCTAGAGCTAAATAACTACTTCCTAGAACTGCAGTACTGGTCCTGAGGAACCAGGAAGCTGCCTTGACAGTGATTAGTATAAGTAATAAGAACTTGTTTCAAAATCAAGCAAATCAAAATTAGTATAAACATAAACAATTGTACAAGGTAAAATAATGATTTCATTAGATCATAAAACATGTATACATCAACAAATTGTTCAAAGATAGATATGTATAGCTTTCAGATTTAATCTTGCATTATATATACTCGGCGTCAATGAAATCTTACCAACCTACCAACCCTCACTTTATGATAACAGAATTGAAGTGCAGTAAAAACTTTACATAGGCACATTTTTGGCATACACATGTAGTCATTGCTGCCAAAAGAATCTAAAATCCATTTACCATGTTCGAGTCCCGGACCGCACGTGCAAAATAAGATTTTTTTGTAAGGACGACATGCATCAAGTAGTTTGTGTAAATCATATGTCTCTAACGAGAGTTAGTCGACAATTTAAGAAAAAAAACATCGATTTTTCAACAATTGCTATTCAAATGTTACGTTTAGGAGACACTCAACGTCACCAAGTATTCGGCATTGCTGACGCCGGGCTTTCATTTCGTGAGATTGCTCGTCGCATTGGCTGCTCCCATCACACAATCATGAATCTGGTAAGGAGACATGAACAGACAGGCTCAGTGAGAGGTAGGTCACGCCTAGGTCGTGAAAAGGTGACGTCAGGACGTACCGATCGTCAAATTCTCCTGCTGCACGCTGGGGTGGTGATAGTGTCATGGTGTGGGAAGGCATTTCTTGGAGGCACAATCCCCACTTATTGTATTGCATGGAACACTTACTGCTCATCGTTACATTGATAATGTGCTGAGGCCAGTAGTTCTTTCTTTTATTCAGACTGACGCTGACGTCAACCTTCTCCAGCAAGACAGTGCACGGCCCAACTCGGCTCGCGTTACACAAGATTTCCTGCAGGATAATAATGTCCACACATCGTATTGACCTGCATTCAGACCCGACTTAAACCCTATAAAGCATCTTTGGGACCAACTTGTCCGAAGGGTTTATGACGGCAGACGTAACGTCAATAATTTTCAGCAACGTATACAAGTACTGACTGAGGAGTGGGATGCAATACCAAATGACAGAATCCTGTGTCTGATACGGAGTATGAGACGTAAATGTCAAGCTGAGCTTGATGCAGAGGGTGGACAAACCTGCTACTGAGGTCCGTTACTTTCATTTTCGAGGTGGTCGTTTTGGTTTGCGGAGTTGAACCGTTTATGCTTAGATTCCGTACTTGCAAAGAAAATCCTATTTTCTAATATGATATTTAAAATCATGTAAAATTTTCATATTTGTAAGTGTTTTCATTTTTTTTAAAAATTAGGTTCATGTAAGTGGTAAGTTTTCATTTTGTTTTTGAACAAACCAGTTTTTGATTTTGGTTGAATGTTCAGTTTATACAAAATTAAAACCAGTTTCAACAGTTACATGTTTGTATTCTGGAAAAAATGTGCAGTTCAACTTCCAGGGCAACAATTGTTAACACTAAGCTAATGCTTTTGAAAAACTTTTCTTAAATTGTGTGCCACATAGTTAACCCTTAAAAAGTTCAAATTTAATGTCAAATCCCTGAATTTAATACAGATAAATACAACTTTCATGATAACTTTAGTACCAAAGTAAGACATTGAAGATGAGTTCACATCGTACATATGTTATTCATAAGCTACCCATGAGTTCCATTCATGAGCTCCTTCAAAACCATTTATACCTTTATAATAATCTTTATCAGCTTCTTGTATTTCTTCCATTGTATTCATCACCCAGGTACCTTAAAATATAAGTACAACAGTTCCACTAGACAAGTCACACAGGACAGTTAAACCTATCAGCAGATCTAAATGTGGGTCCAAAGTCTCCCTGCAACGAATTCCAGCAAGGTTTAGAAAAATATTCCTCACACCACAAACTTTGATTTAAATATAATCTAGACATTCAAGTAAGGATTGCAGTCAAATCTTTGTCCCTTTTGCTTAAAACTCATTTGATATACATGAATTGGTATCAGACTCATCAACTCCTAAACTTATAGTCCGATAATATTAACCTGAGCTTGACCTTTATGGAAGAATATTTTAAACTCAGTACTTACTGTCTATTTTTGTCTTAGTTTGTAAATTGCACTTTATTGGAAGATTTCGGCAAAATACACGAACTGAACAATAAATTTTGTTTTCATAAGGATAAATAATTCAAAACTGTGCCATAATATTTGGACTTGTGTTTCCCCATACACAGATGAATCTAAAATCAAAAGAACAATATCATGCCATGTTTACAAAATTTATTTGTATTTACATAGGTTGTTATAAACATGTGTATAATCATATACACGCATATGGAAACTCACAATTTAATATAAGTGAAGCGTGTAATTATCATAGTAAGGTAGTTCAAGCTCAGGTAAATATTGTCTGATTATAGTACAAAATTTAACACATATTCAGCAACAAATAGAACAATAAAAGGTACATAAATAACAATATAATATCAGTGTCTAATTTGTTCATTTGTAAGGCAAGTCAATTCTCTCATTGATTTTTTAGTATTATCCTTTTACAGCACTTGATTGCCATTTTGAAGCATTTTCAAAACCATTTCTAGCTGAACGATAATCATTTATAGCTTCCTGTATTTCATGTTGTTCATTCATTACAAATGGTCCTGAAACATAGTTGCATTATTTATCTAACATGAAGATGACAATAAGAAAGTGTATACATATGTTCCAAGGTTGAAATCTGTGATCCAGGGATCATAGTTATCAACTTTAAATATTATATTAACCCTTTACTGGTTGCGACATGTGTGAAAAGTAGCTATTTTTCACCATTACGCGCTAGGGCTATTTCAAGATGCTCTAATTTCATTACTTAAATATCATACAGATATGCAACTTGGCCAAGTTATTCCCTGGGTGAATGTCTTTCAGAAAAACCAAAAAACGGCAAAAATTGCAATTTTCACTCTTTTTCCACCCCACAGGTCTAAAGTGCCAGGTCTTTTCAGAGACTGAAAACATGTTTTCTTATCAGCATTTGGCGCCATTTCTCTGCACTTAGTGACCCGAATTTTTTTTCTGGCGATGAGGGGTGCTGACATATCCCTCCTTCAGAACCCCCTGAGGCATCTTTTGATGGGGGAGGCGCGCGAAAAAAAGCTCATTTTTGGAGACAACTATCCTTCAGTGAAATTTACTAAATCTAGTTAAAAAGCACCATTTTCGAGGCTGTGGCGGCCATTTAGGAGGGGAGGTCTTAACACGTCAAAATGCTTCATTGAGCGGTAAAGGGTTTATTGTATATGGCTTTAAATTCACTTTAAAACCTGAACTTATAGTTATGGCCTGAAGTTATATGGCCTGAAGTTATAGTTATGGCCTGAAGTTATAGTTATGGCGAGAATGTCAGTAGAAGATAGAGGACATGCTGTCGGCACAAGGTGGACACACCGCATTTTAAAATTCGAATTTGAAGACATCACCCCATGACACCAAATTTATTACAAATGCATGAAGTACATTCAAATTGATTTACAATGATAGTCAACTAATTAAACAAATCAGGTAGTAAAAAGATATTTTGTTAATAATATATTAGTGCATCACAGAAATATTATCAAACAAAATAAGTGTGGAGTTAGAAAAGTTGTTAAAAATATAATTGCTATGCAGAGTTCAGAGCTGTTAACAAGAAAGTTTCATAATCTTGGACTTAGGTAATCTTAAGCTAAAATAGTTCATTAAATGTATGAAAATCAAAACTGTTGATAACCCAGCAATTGACTATTTTTTTCATACAAACATGCGCAATATGACCTTTCTGTGTTGGTGGGCCGTAAAACCAAAACAAACAACCAAATCATACAAACATAATATCATAAAATAATAATATTCATTTACCATGTTGTACAATAGGCTCATTGAGTGGTTGACCAGCAATTAAAACAAATCTGCAATCTCCATCACTCTGTGAAAAAATACAAATGAAATTTCATAGATTTTATTTAGCATATGTGCATATTAAAAAACAATAGTTATTATTACCTAATGCTCTATATAAATGTCAATTTGCTATTTTTAACTGTTTTTCAACTATTCTGGGTGAAACCGGATTAAACCTGTTATGTTTTACTGCGCAACGCCACTGCGCATGAAACAGTTTTGACTGTTGCCCGTGCGTGCGAACTGTTGCCCTCACGTGTGAACTGTTTTATAGAGTGCAGTGCCAAGGGAAGTAACCGCATTAAAAAAACTCCAAGCGTCCAATGAGCGAGATCATTGCAAGCGTCATAAGAGTTACTAAACGAAAAGTAGAAAAAAGTAAATTCTGTTGAAAATATCTACGATTGAAGAGAGGGATCTCGAACTTTTGCTGAGAATCGGGACTCGCTAAGCACACGTAATGTCATCCGCTTCTGAATCTATCTTTATTGCCATGTTATATCTGTACTTGCATTAGGTAATAAAACACTTATTGCATGGGTGTTTGGGGAACAGTCAAAACTATTATCCCTCGGTATCAGGGACAACATTAAGAACTGTTGCCCTCGGCCTAACGGCCTCGGGCAACAGTTCTTAAGTTGTCCCTGATACCTCGGGAAAAAAGTTTTGACTGTTCCCCAAACACCCATGAAATAAGTGTATATTATCTGTGATCATCAGGTATTCGAAATTGATGATACCCACAGTTGCTGATTAAGCTCTTCTTGTGTTGTGAGTGGCAAGAAACCCATGGCTACCCAACAATGGACATATCCAAACCAGGTATTTCATAGTAATTTATGGTTAAACTGATTCCAATGGTATTTTGTAGTAATTTTTATTACCTGATTGCTTATAAAAGTGCAATTCGATATTTTTTTTACTGTTTTCTGAGTGAACTGTTGACGGGTCAATTGTTTTGACTGTTTCCCGCGCATGCTCTGACGTCACGCAATGTTATTTGAACTGTTACAGTACTGATATAAGGGGAAGTAACTGCTACAGGATTTTAGGTTTTACCAGACGCTTTCGAATGCATCAAGCGTCCATCGATCTTGATTAAGCAGACGTAGACATGTCAAGTACTGTTAAAATAGTAATTGATCAGGTAATAAAACAATTATTTCATGTGTGATTTGGGAACAGACAAACAGTTGTCCCTTGGTGTCAGAAATAGTGTTTTAAACTGTTTCCCTCGGCCTACGGCATTACAGAGTTTTCTATAGCATTCACTAAATCTTAGGTACAAAAAGTATTCAATAAGACAAAGGTATTGGATGCTAAAAAAGGTTATGTTACAATATTAAAACAATCCTGGTTGAGACTTACATTGTTTTTAACTTGTAAGGTATTTCCTGGTCCTAAAACAAGGGTATGGTGAGCTGGTCCTAACTTAGCTTTGTCTTCGGGACCTAAAAAATAAACAACAACAAATACAGCCAAAACTGTATATAACTATAACTGGTGGATACATATAATGCTACATTATTTTCATAAAGTATAAAAACTTATTTATAAGGTCTCACATGCTGAAGACCAAAACTTTTTTAAAAAGATTTTAAAAATATGTGTCTCTGCAATTTAATGCACACAGTTTAACATAAATTCAAATATAATTCTTCTGAAAAGTAAGTTATCAATTTATTAATTGTATCCACTATAAAGGCCTCTGGTTAGTTAATCCATATAAAACATGCTACGAGCACACATACAATACCCACCAAAATTTGGAGACATTTTCACTTTATAGGCAATACTGAATAGCTTCTAATTAAAATTTGATAACTGTTTATTTTGAAATGCCTCATAGTTTTGCTTTATTTTTTGGTTTTCATTATAATTATAACTGAGATTACAAAAATAGCATAAACATCATGATAAAGAAAATAAATACATTATACATGGTTTTCCAAGCTTTAGCATGTCAGATGCTGAATCTCACAGGCTGCACTCATGAAATTTGTTTTCATTTTATCACAAACTATAATTGCAATGTAAATATATTAGAAATCATTATTCTACAAAAATATCATCAAAATTATTCAAGAATTGAAGTGAATTTCTTTTGTCTCAAAACATTTGGTGGGTACTGTATGTTTGTGTACTGAAATCAGGGTGTAAATGTGTATATAATTTTCTTAGTTTCTATGAAAGTTTGACAATAATGTCAATTTTCCTGCACTAATAAGGAGTTTGGAGAAGTTTCCAGCCTTGTGGTAAGACTTTTTGTGAAAAGCACCAAAGTAACCCTAATGACCAGGGGTAATAGCTGTATCAGTATAAAACATTGACTTCAAAATGTTATCAATTTTTTACATACCAAACATTGCAGAGCCCGAGAGAACATAAACAAAACCATTCCATCCATCAGGTACAGCCTGTGTCAATGTTGATCCTTTTTCCATCTTAAAATCTAAATACATTGTAGGGGTTCTTGTATAAACAGGTGACTGAAATTAAATTTCATTATTATTCAAATAATCTTACTTACTTTTTATCATCAATCGAACATTTGACTTACACAGTTTGAAATCAGAATTTATTTTTATTATGATATAAGTGTTCTACTATAGTCTATAATACATCTAAATCATACAAATCATTTGATCGAAATAATATGTCAGATAAATACAACAAGTTAAACTTTATTCTATTTTTCAATCTCCTCTTTTCATATTTTGCTATAATACCAATCTCCGTAAACAGGTATCCTGTAGTGCATTATCATACAAGATCTCTAAGGCTCCAATGGAGGGTCACATCAAGATGACCTTTATGTCAATCAATCAATGCGTAGCTTTCATCTACACGAAACACTATTAATAGCATTTTTCCTAATTTCTAATTTTAGTCCAAGGTTTGCAAGCTAATTTGACAGCGGTATTATTCAGTCTGCCATTGGACGATTCATTCCAAATTGTTTGACATAGACAATGTAAACAAGTTACTATGCATAAAAATTTTGTCATGAATATAATAATAAGAAAAGGTGACCCTCATAAGAAAACGGCCAGAACTAAATTAGTGAAAAGGTCAGCGGGAAATTTTAGATCTGGTTTTAATCAGATTGCTATAATACCAAAATGTAAGCAGAAATAATAATATCCTAATCTGCAACCCCTCTAACAAACCCTTGTTGCCCCTTTTTTCTGTTGTCTTGGTTCTTTTCTTCAATCAAAAACAATTCCAATCAAATATGAATGACACATACCTTAACACCAAATGATTCTCCAGCAATAATCTTCACAGTAACTCCTCCACTAGTTGTTCTAGGTATATCTTTATCTAACAATTCTTGATATGCTGGTTTAATCATTTTATCTTTCTTAGCTAAATTGACCCAGAGTTGTAAACCATGTCCTAGTTCTTCACCCTCTGGCATCTCACAATGTAATATTCCTCGTCCAGCTGTCATCCACTGCATTGTGCAGATAAAAAACAATGTATTCATGAGCTCAGAAAACATATTTTTTTATGAAAGTCATAGCCACAAGTGAAAATAATGCTTTTTTATTCAGGGGTTGAGCTTAGAAGACATACTATCATGAGTGGCATAGCCACAAGTTAAAAAAAAAAGATTTTAAGTTGAGGATATTTCTGTTTCTTTCATGCTTAATTCTGTGTTTTGTTAGAGTTAGTTTACACAAATTATAACATGGCGTCATTTCTTCTCCAAGATGATGTCATTTACAGTGAAAACATAATATTATATTTTCACTACAATGAAAATATAAAGTCAATAGTTTCAATGTCTATTTTCATCAAATAACACCATGTTTCACCTTAAGCATGAAAGAAAACATCTTACATTCTTGTAGTGAAAATACATTGCATCTCCTCTAAATCATGTGTAACTCAATATCCATGCAAATGTTATGATATCTTGTTTCAATTTAAAACTTATTCTGTCATGTTACAGTGTTAAGTCATGTTACAGTGTTTAGTCATGTTACAGTGTTCTGTCATGTTACAGTGTTCTGTCATGTTACAGTGTTCTGTCATGTTACAGTGTTATGTCATGTTACAGTGTTCTGTCATGTTACAGTGTTCTGTCATGTTACAGTGATCTGTCATGTTACAGTGTAATGTCATGTTACAGTGTAATGTTATATAACAGTGTTCTGTCATGTTACAGTGTAATGTCATGTTACAGTGTTCTGTCATGTTACAGTGGACTGTCATGTTACAGTGGAATGTCATGTTACAGTGTAATGTCATGTTACAGTGATCTGTCATGTTACAGTGTTCTGTCATGTTACAGTGTTAAGTCATGTTACAGTATTTAGTCATGTTTCAGTGTATGTCAGGAAAATTTACTTACCTGTAAATCACCTGAATTAATTACACCTTTATGACCACAAAAGTCTTCATGTCTAAATGAGCCACTTATCATGTAAGTTACCTGAAACATAAATTATAGACAACCATATTGTTTCTACTTTATATATGTACATGTATCACCCCCCACTTCACATACCAAGAGGGGATTATTTGAAGCAATATGATTTATGACAAAATATTAATACATACAATGTAATGTATATATTAGAAATGTCTTTGAAAAATTACTAAAATGCATTTCAAAACTTTGGTTTCATAAATAGGAAATAATTGTAAACTTTACATCATTATTTGTATATAACTTCTTGCCACGTCATCTAGATTTCATACTTCCAATCAAGCAACAAGTCATACTCTTAACTTACCATGATAAATCAATCTTTTATGTCCTGATTTTCTTATATAACTTATTTGTATTTATAAGAAGTTTGAGTTTCAGTCTTGTTATAATTATGTTGCAGAAAGCCAATTAAATGAGTTGGCTCTAGTATACATAAATATAAATAGCAGAGACACAGATATCTATGTCTCTAATAAATAGTAATTAATTTCTTGAATGTCACAATATTATAGATAAATATGTATGTATAACTGATAGATAAATATGTATGATAATATATATCAAAAAAATATAGTAAATTCAATCAGAAATGAAACTTGGGGTCTGATGAGAGTGAATTCTTGAACACAAATCCATTGGTAAAGACAGCTTTTATACATTACATTTGTCTTGAAGGCAGATAATGAATCAACAATTAAATACATACATATACAGTCTATGAAATTAGGACATGAAAGTGGTTACTTGAACAGGTTGATTTAGCATCTATAACTATCTCCTGTTTGTAGAATTTTGGTCGCCCAAAGGACATTTTTGGTTGCCCAAACTAAAGACTGGTTGTCCCTGGCAACTGCACACTCACTAAATTCATAGACTGCATATACAATGTGGCCCCATGTGGGCATCAATGATACCATGATCCCTATAAATATACATGTATATAAAGGATCCTTGATGATACTCACAGTTTCAAAGCCTCTATGAGGATGGTCTGGAAATCCAGCTGGTTTCTTAACTTTAAATTCATCAAGTAGTAAAAATGGATCCAAATTTCTAAGCTGTGATCCTCCAACACTTCTTCGTACCCTAGCTCCCACCCCTTCATCTTGTTCACGGTTTTCAACAATTTTTTCAATCACTCTAGACATTGTTTTGTCTTTTATTAAATCTTGAGATTCCACAATATTCTTAGATTCCAAATAAGTTCCTGATAATTGGTCTAAATGTTCACAGTTTTCAGAATCACAGAATTTTTCTATGTCAGATTGTGTTGCACATAAAGATATCCCAGTTTTAAGAAAAGTATAAATACAGAAAAACTGTAGAAAATGCAGTCTGAAAAAGAAAACAAGCTAATATTATCAGAAATTACAAGTCAATAACAATGTTAGTATATTCTAATTAGTAACTGTCAGAATGTTAAATTTAAAATAATTTAAATAAATAGGTGCTTCTAGAAATAAATTACAGTAAACTCTACTCACAATTTAAAAGCCAGGTAATTAAATCTATGTCCCTAACATAACAATATAAAAATCTAGAACTTCATGTCCTAAATTTTAACCTGTCCCAAAAAACAAAGTAATATGATCTATGCAGGTTGTTGATATAAACATTAGACAATAAACATTGAATGCTCCATTAAAAGTCAATATTTAAGGTTTATACATTTTACCAATTAAATAAGAAATAATATTGAAATGGTATACGTTTATAACATTTTTCACTTAATGGCAGTATTGAGGGGGGATTTCATTATTAAACTGTTACATAACTTCAGTATGTCAGTTCCACAGGCACAAGAGCTTGACATTTTATATCATACGAAAATTCCCCTCCTACATATAATAAAACATGATATAAAATGTCAAGCTCCTGTGCGTGGTCAGTTCATGAGTACATATGTACGCATGACCTATTCAACAACCCGTAGCATAATGCATTTGAGAAATATACACAGGTGACTGACTCAAATTTTCCTTATTATAGTATATGTAGAGGAGGAAAATTTTAGTCAGTCACCTGTGGAAATATACAAAAAAATATACAAAAGATACAATTATACAGAGTTAAACATTTTCCATTTAAACATTATAATATTTTTTGCAGTAAAAACAAAACAAACTACAGTTAATTGTTTACATACCTTACTTTCATTTCAGAAATTGAGTCACTGATAAAGACTGTCATCCGTCTACAATCCGAAATCTAAATTCCCAACATAGTTATCGTTCCTTACTCTATTGAAAAATAACGAGCTCTAGTACTTCTTCTGAATATTTGTGTTGTCCCTGTACTTTCTATCAAATATCATTTAAAACAAGGACTCTATATAGGGTCCTTGTTAAAACTAGTACGCTATTTTAGTTATATAATTATCTCTTGAAAATAAATGCGTTCAGAGTAATTGATGCTTACTAGGGACCATTCTCGTACCCAGAGGCTATCAGGATTCTCGATGATAGTTTTAGTTAGATCGAGAATCTCGATTATCTCTGGGTATGAGAATGATCAGGGAGGGATCAGTTCATCTGTTGAAGTCTGTATTCTAACATTGTTTCTTAGTTCCAGCATTCAGTCACCTGCTCACTGGATGATTTGTGTGAGGGATCAACGGCATTGTCCAAAGATTTTTTCATTTTACATCGATTTTGTGTCTTATTTATTCAACCTCTCATGTATAGTGATTCGTCAGACAATGCAAAATAGCTAGAGATCATTACAGCACTTTTTCCTTGCTACCCCACTCTTTCCCGGATTGGATAGTTGGCTTAAAAGGGTAATAATTGACCAGTACATTATAGTCCGATGTATGTAAGTTGAGAAAAGCCCATTTATAAAGTATTGGCAATATTTTATAAATGGGATTTTTTTTTCAAATAATATACATGACTACCATTCAAGAGTAAATCTAATTTACAATGTTGTGTTCCATTGGGTGCATTTATTTGTAATTAACTTTCCTAAGCTTACTAGCTCGTAAAGAGTTTTTGAAATGCAAATAGTTCGGCATATAGCTTCGTATTATTTGAATAAACACCTCATACAATCGGTCTACTTCTTATTACGCTCATTTTCTGACTCATTGTCCTTATAATAGCATCATTACAAGTGTTCAACTTTGCGACCATTCTCGTTCCCCAAGGTTATCAAGATTCTCCATTTGAGAATCCTTCTAGACTCTGGGTACGAGAATGAATTTTTTGGGATAAACCTTTGTTTTATTTGATTCGTACCCAGGAAATTCTGTACTCAATATTGTGCTGTGTACGAAATGTTTAGGAACGAATACTTTTCGAACCCAATCTGATTAAAACCCGATCTAAAATTTTCCGCTCGCATACTCGCTAATTTAGATCTGGCCTTTTTCAAACGAAGGTCACGTTCAGGTGACCTTTTCTTTTCTCATCATAATATTCATGACGAAATTGTTATGATACGTAACTTGCTTACATCGTCTACGTCACGCAATTTGAAATTAGCCGCCCAATCGCAGACTGTGAATAACACCACTGCTAAATTAGCATTCAAACTTGGTTTAAAAATAGAAATTACGAAATCAAAATGTGATTAATAGAGTTTTCGTTTAGATGAAAGCTACGCATTGATTGGTCGACACAAAGTTCATCTCGACGTGACCTTCCACGGAGACAGTAGAGATCCTGTACGACAACGCTCTTCAGGATATCTGTTTACGGAGATTGTTTCGAACCCGGCAAAAATGACCTTGGTATTCATGAATCATAATGTAAAGAAAGGATTCGTCATTAAACTAGAGATTTCCCAGATATAAATCAAAGTGTAACGAAGGATCACCAAACTGTCCGCACACGATAAAGGTGTACGAAAATTTCTTGGTACTAATCAAAATATCAACATGGAATTCTTCCCTAAACTTTTCGTACCAGACAAACATTTGAGTACGAAATTTCTACGGTACGAATAAAAAATGTTTAATGATTTGTTCTCAAACTTTTGGCACCCGAAAACAGGAATAGATTTTTATACGACAGTTTAGGGACGAATCGGTCATTGGTTCAAAAACTAGGTCATATAGCTCAAATATGGAAAAATCTTGTAAACACTGTAATGCCCAATTTCTTTACTGGAGGATTAACTCCTAACAAATTCGGGGTTTGCTTACTCGCTATATAATCTTATGCCCAATTTCTTTACATTACCCAAGTGTTATATCGTGAATTAACACGAGATATAACACCCGGTGTGTTTCTTTACCTTCGAAATAGTTTAATCCTCAATTATAACCCCGTTAGGAAATGATCTGAGTGTATTTGGTAAAGTGAGTTTCTTTAAAAGTTCTCAGATTAACTCTGGGTTATTTGCCTATTGTTAAAATAATCCTACTATAGGGATGGTTTAATTCGAGTGTAGATTGGAATCGGAACTAATATACTGATTAATTTAATGAATGCTGCTGCTGTGGATCATAGAATGATAGGTAATCAACTGTTGAATTAGGGATATTATTACATAATGCTCTTTGAAACTTTAAAATTGAGTTTGTTAGATGGGTATGGTCATGGTGTGGAAGGGGAACGCTTTATATGCTAGCGTTCTCTGATAAAAGAATAAAATTCTAGGCTCCAAGCCGCGTAAATGTACAGCCATACCAAATGTTATCTAGTCGGTAATTTGTGAAATGAACACACCCATATCAAAACTAACTCTGTATACTGACTACAAAATATATTTATCCCATGGAATTGATACAAAGTGTTTTGTATAATTTCAAGTTAAAATGTAATTGTGTCTGAAAGTCTGTTAATGTTGTTTCTTGCATTAAAAATGACCGAAACCGAAAACAGAATTTATTCGTCGGTGCTAAAAATTAAAATTACGTTCGTCGTAGATACTACATACATATGGTTTAATGTAATTCTAAAAATATTTTAGATAATGAATTCTTGAATTTTAACAAAAGAACGGGTATATTTCTCCTTTTGAAAAGACACCATTAGAAACCAAGAAAAACAATTATTATAGTGCGAAGTAATTAGGATCATATCTGTATACCTCAGATTTCCTTAATTGAAATATATCCATAGGTTCACAAGGAGCACCAGCGACCTTTAAAAATGTGCGTCGATTTTTCAGTAAACATGATAGATAGTTTATTTGTGCTTTTATATTAATGATATTTATCAATGTATGAGGGCAAAACTATATAATAAAAGATGGAAAAACATGCATATCAGAAGAATACATATTGAATTAAAACAATTTACTGTATTATGACAAAATAAATTGTAATCTTAATTATTAAATTGATTTTCCATTAACATATCAATACATTCTTATGATGTCATCAACGTTCATATTGACAACATAGTCAGATGGTCACCTAAGGGAACCATTTTCAATTAATTCACGTGAACTTTGGTGAGTAAATCTATACTCGTGTCAATTATTTTCTACACTCGAATAAATCTCGGATTTGCTAATTTTTTAAAAGAAACGCAATAGAAATAACACCGAATTAAAAACAATCTAAGATTATATAGCGGGTTAGCAAACCCCGAATTTGTCAGGAGTTAATCCTCCAGTAAAGAAATTGGGCATTAGATTGTTTTGAATTCGGGGTAATTTCTATCGCGTTTCTTTGAAAAAATTAGCAAATCAGAGATTAATTCGAGTGTAGAAAATAATTGACACGAGTACGGATATACTCACCTAAGTTTATGTGAATTAATTAAAAATGCTCCTCTTAGGTGACCATGTCCATGGCTATGTAGTCAATACGAACGTCGATGACATCACAAGAATGTACTGGTATGTTGATGGAAAATATGTTTAATTATTAAGATTATTATTTATTTTGTCTTAATGCAGTAAATTGTTTTAATTTAATATAATTTATTCTTCTGATATGCATGTTTTGCCATTTTTTATTATATAGTTTTACCCTCATACATTTATAAATGTTATTAATATAAAAACAAATAAACTACCTATCATGTACATACATTTATCTTAAAATAATATTCTATCTAAATAAAATATATTCGATCCTCACTTTATAAATCAATTTTCTTACAGTATTTTAAGGCTCTCGTGGAAACGTTTACTGAAAATTCGACGCACATTTTAAAGGTCACCGATGCTCTGTGAACCTATGGATACATTGCAATTTCGGAAACCTTAGGTATACAGATGCGAACTACTTCGTACTATAATAATTATTCTTTTGGTTTCTAATGGTGTCTTTTCAAAGAGAGAAATATATCCGTTATTTTGATAAAATTCAAGAATTCATTATCTACACTATTTTTAGAATAACTTTAAACCATATGTAGGTACTATCTACGACAAACTTAAATGTCTTATGGTCGAATTTTAATTTTTAGCACCAACGGTTAAATTCTGCTTTCGGTTTCGAACATTTTTTTAACGCAAGAAACAACATTAACCGACATTCAGACAAAATTACATTTTAACTTGAAATCATACAAAACACTTTGTATCAATTCGATTGGATAAATATATTTTGTAGTCAATATGCTGTTAGTTTTGAAATGGGTGTGTTCATTTTACAAATTACCGACTAGATAACATTTGGAATGGCTGTACATTTACGCGGCTCGGAGCCAAAACTTATATTATTTTACCAAAGAATGCTAGCATATAAAGAGTTCCCCTTCCACAACATGACCATTAGGGTTTCATAATCGGAAAAAAATCATAATCGATCATCGGAAATAATCGGACAACCCTTTTCGATCAATCTTCGATTATATAATCGAAACATTAACAATAACAGTAAAATTTCGCACATCAATAGAATTGGTGACAGATAATTGTATAAATGCAATATTACAACTTATTAGTAAGCTACACATGAGGGTTAAGGATTGCCACTTCCACTCATGCAAAAAGGTGAACTATCATGTTTGGGATAACATTGCTTCATTCTTGTATTTATTCAATGTGTTCAATATATTTGTTTACAGTGTATTCATAATCCATGTTTTTTTTTAATGTATGACATAAATGAACAATATATATATATAACAGTTTATAACAGCCATCATTAGTTTGAAATACTTTTGCTCTACTAGAACACCAAATTTCATTGAACTATAACCTAGTGATCACAATAGATTTGCTGATGTATTTCTTTTCCAGTATATTGTTTATTATATGCTGGTCAAAGCAATAAAATTATGTGACTTGTTGTTAATTGTATCTTGAATTCATTTAATCTATTTGTACTATGCAAATGAAAGCATCTTTCAGTGACTTTGTGCCTTCATTAGCTAATAATTGTATTGAAATCATTTCAAAGATTAAAATGCAATTTTACCTAATAAATATTATTGTGTATCAGTCTTCACTGCTACAGTGAAGTATTTATCAATTCAAGAATATTAGTGATCAAATTATGGTTTTAATTTGTATTTTTGTACATATTTAACTTTGCTTTAATTTGATTTTTTTTTCACTCAAAAAATATAACGATCGGACCCGGGTACGAAAGTTATCGAGGACGAATGTTTCACGAGTCCATCGCCTTTTTTCAGGTCAAATATATGATCTGATCAATTGTGTAATTGAGAAATCATTGTGAAATGAACTGGGTTTTAATTTCTGCATTTAATAGCCACAATATATCATTATATAGTGTACTCTCGTAATATTCGACTAGTAGTGAAAGAACGGACTGTTAACGGAAATTAACTTAATTCGTTTCGTCCCCAATATGAGACAAATGGAATTGTTTGTAAACTAAAATTTGACTGCTTTGCTAATTGAGTGATAAGCGTATCGATTAATGTGTGAACTGGTTACTATTGTCACAAATAGCGAGCGCGTGGATAGTGTCCATGACGTAACGAATCTATTTTTAGTAACACTTTTTGTCATTTATTGTTGTCGTTTTCAGACTAAACACTTAAAATTAAACTTTTTCTTCTTTTGATAAAATACGCGGCAAATGATTTTACGAGGGGAAAATGGTATGCTAGCATTGTTTTGGGAACTTGTAAAAACCTCGCTTCCACAAGCCTTTACCCTTTCGCATGGCCGACTGCACATTGTATTGTTTAAGTTAGGGGTACAATTAGTGGGTCAAGCGTGTTATTTAATCCTCGCCGACGTGTCATAAACATAATTAGCTAGTCACGGTAATAAAACTGCCTAAGGCAACGTTTTACTGGAGTCTGCTAGATTATTACGTACCGTCGATCCTGATTGGCTAATCGACTTTCGATGTTTAGAAACGACGCTCTGATTTGCTGTGGGTGTAAACTAGGCAGAGCGTAATAAATAATTGACGTCCTCACGATATTATTCAATCGCCGAAATCGGAAATACTCGGCGAAGTGGACTTATCCTTGGTGTTTTGACAGGGCGATATAGTAACACACAATGCGACATTTTCGCCCTCGCGGCCGAGCCCTGCGCGGCGGCGGCAGTGTGTATATATAATGGAAATAAACTACCAAAAACTAGCGACAATCGATTATTATATATTAGTAATCGATTGTCGCCGATTCTCCTGCAAACGATCGATTTTCGATTATACTCGATCATCGTTTAATCCCTAATGACCATATCCAGCTTCCAAACTTAATTTTAAAACTTCAAAGAGCATTATAAGTACTAATATCCCTAATTCAATAGTTGATAACATATCATTCTATGCTCCACAGCAGCAGTATTAATTAAATTGATCAGTATTTCAGTTCAGTTTCCAATCTACTCTCGAATTAAACCACCCCTATAGTAGGATTATTTTAACAATAAGCAAATAACCCTGAGTTAATCTGAGATTTTTGAAAGAAACGAACTTTATCAAATACACTCGGAGCATTTTCTAACGGGATCATAATCTAGGATTAAACTATTTCGACGGTAAAGAAACACACCGGGTGTTATATCTCGTGTTTATTCACGATATAACACTTGGGTAATGTAAAGAAATCGGGCATAAGAGCCGCATTTTTGCCTCAATAGTCATTTATTTCCCCTTGTATACTCTTCAAAAAGGTAGGTCCAATAAGTTGGATTACTCGGATTTTACCCTTACTTTCAATGTCAATTTGCCAAAATTAATTAATAACATTTGTGGAAATCATTTAATTTGTCTGAAATTCAAGCTAAGTATTTTTAGGGTAAAGAACTATCTAAATTTCACCACTTCTGGTAATATCTTTATCAACAGGAAAGATATTAGATGAAACATTTTGTTATCCTTACATAGGACTTCAATGATAAAATCCGAGGATTCCAACTGTAAGGACTTACTTACCAATTAGATTGCTTCAGGGAAAGATAACTAACTAAAGTCCCTATAATAGTCCTTAAACTTGGTCCGGTAGCTTGTCTAAATATTTGCTTGTGTGAATACAAACTTTTGTCACCTGGTGTCAAAAACTAGGCCTCACAGTCCAAAAAAGGGAAAACTTTGTGGTCACACTATAGTGGTCACATTTTTTGCTTCAATTGTCATCAATATTGGTCGGGATGCTTGCCTAGGAAATTGCTCGGATGAGATCAAACATAAGTCACATGGGGTAAAAAAATAATTCCACATAGCTTATTATGGGAAACTCTTGTGCACACATTCTTTTCATTTGCCACCAAACTTGATGCACGTCTGGGTATTGAGTAACTACTAGAACGAGTTCGGATATGGGTCATTTTGGATGCAAAACTAGATCACGGTTGCTAAAAATAGAAAAAATCTTGTTGACAATTTTTTCATCGAAACAAGTTTTTGACCCCACGTGACTCATGTTCAAGCTCATCCAAGCAATTAACTAGACAAGCATCCTGTCCAAGTTTGATGGCAATTGAGGCAATTATGTGATCATTAGAGTGTTCACTAACAAATGTGGACGGGCGGAAGGACAAAAGGCGATCGCAAAAATCTACTCTGTCACTACGTCCTTAAATTGAATAAACAATATATCAACAAATAGTTTTTATGTAAAATTGCAGCTGCAAATTGGTGGACTGTATGACCACTGATATTTTAAGTTACTGGACCGACGACAATGGCAGTGGACTAGGTCCACTGGCTAAATACGAAGACTGCTTTCTAGTAATATTTTATGTTGGGTTTATATCAAGAATTATATCACTGTACGATAAACCACAAACCATCGTCCCACCGTTTACATACAGTGTGTATTTATCTGTATAATACATGCGATTCATGTAGTCATTGTATCTATAAACTTAGCCGGGTTCAATCATAAACTTCAAGTAATACAATGAATGACTGCAGTATTATTACATTACACAGTTACAGACACTATTAATATATTAATCATTTTATTGCTCTTACTTCATAAACTTTTCAACATGGAATGTAAACCTTTGATTTGCTTTGGTTATTATCAAAAGATTTAACGCTAGATTGATCCCTATGTATACTGCTCAGTGTTATAACGAGATTTTACTACGACCCTTTAACGCGCTTCTCTATATAAGTAAACACCTGTCACTGATCAGTGAAACAAAGATGAGTCAGATGACTGAACTACTTTTATCACCTAGAAATTGACTGCGTAGTTAATCAGAGACACATGTATCACTCCGCAGGTTAAACTGGTCAGGCATTTTCGATTTGTGGTATAACTTAAGCCTTTCTGCGAAATCGCCGAAAGTCTAAAAACAATACACATGTATTTAGGTGTGAAATATTATAACAAGTTAATAGTTTAGTAACTTTGTTGACATTCTATTTTATAAAACTTTCAATGTTTATTTGTACTGTTTATAATAATTTTGAATGTCAATGTAGTCTGTTTATACATCAGTGAAATAATGAACGTGCATCATCATAGTTTCAAGTACATCATGCATGGCCTATATCCGTAAACAGATAACCTATAGACTCTATATGCCTCTTTCTGGGAAATCTATAAATATTTATTAAAAGGTCAATTCATTCGGAATATCTTCGTAGATGATCACCGAGGTTGTTCCAAATGAAGGTCTACATGTACATTGACCTTTTCCATTATCATTGTTTAATTAATTCCTATAATCATTATTAGTATCATTGAATACCACATTGCAATGAAAAAGTAAATCGTAAGTAAATTTAATATTATCATACCTTTCTACAAGTATTAGCATTTCCATAAATGATTGAAATCGCCGTTTAGTTGTGTATTCTCCTTATAGTAAAAACATTCAAGCAATATGTGTCAGCGTATTAAACCGTCCAAGTCTATTTATAGAATACCAGGAATTAGCGTGCCCTGGTAACGATATGTAAAACCATTGATTTAGATTCGCCCCGCAGTAGGGAAGATAGGTTTGCATTTTTTCAACAATTGCGAGTTTTTTTTAAAAAAAGCACATTTTACAATAAGCTATGCATATTTTCTGGTCTTATATTGCAACTTTCTTGAAACTGGTACTAGTTCATTCATTTATAATGGTCTTTTCTGGTAATACAAACAGGTAACCCGACAAAACATGGCGTCGACGAGTCAATACACGCACCTCTATTTTGACTGTTCGGCGTCCATTTTTTCATCATGTGACCTCAAATGCATCGTTTTGATTGGCTTAAGGCAACCGGTGTCGACACAAAAATGCTCAAATCTTGATAATTGTTATTATCGCTGCCTAGGCAGCGATAATAAGCAACATGAAATGTCTGCTTACATGTAACCTTATATGTTGATTGTATTAGTAATGTCAATAGTCTATGAAAGATAACTCTACCAAGTTTATTGTAATTGCCATGTATTAGTAACATATGTTTCTCTCCCTCTATCTGTATGTATATATATACTTATATAGATCTATGATATTTATATGTTGTATCTCCGTACTCATAAGCTGTGTTTTTGTGATCTCCATTTATCATAAGATTGCGTGTGCAATAACGATTCCTGTAAGAAATCAACATGGTGGCAGCGGTGTTCTCATCTTAGATGAACAATAGACATTGATGAATTCGCTAGACAAGCGAAAATCAAGGACTATTAATTAAGAATCCACGAGTGAGATCGCGAAAACGTATAACGAACCTGTTAGTTTCGTGTTGGATTATTTTTAAAGAATTTTTAAACTCTCAAAATTCAACGTATTTTGAAATTTCTGTGTAGAATACTAATTTCTGGAATTTAATTATGGCTGAATCCATGTTAAAACCGCCAACTATTTTGGACATAACTGACGGTAATGTTGCTGAAAATTACCGCAAGTGGAAGAGACAAATGGAAGTTTACTTGGCTGCAAGTGGAGCTAGTGAAAAATCTGACAAAGTTCAGACTAGTATAATACTTCATTGTGCAGGGCCAAAGGTAATAGAAGTGTACGATCAGTTTGCTTGGACAGATCCAGCTGACAAGGACAAACCAACTAAAGTGCTTGATGCTATAGAAAGCTACTGTAATCCTAGAGTTAGTGAGGTGCTTGAGTCGCACAGGTTTTGGACTGTCAAAATAGACACGTTTACATCGTTTGAACATTTCTTAACAGAACTGTGCAAAAGAGCAGACAATTGTAATTTTACTGACAAAGACAGAATGTTAAGGGACAAAATAGTGTTCAGTTCAAGCGGTAAATTACAAGAACTACTACTTAGAGAAGAGAAACTCACTCTTGATAAATGCTTGCATATATGTAGAGCATATGAACAGTCAAACAAACATGTCAAGGAAATGCAACAAAATGACAGTCCTGTATATAAGTTGAACAAGAATTCAGGTGCTAAACCGAAAGGTGCTAAACCTAAGAAAACAAAATGTAAATTCTGTGGATATTCGCATGAACTTGCAAAAGAGAAATGTCCTGCCTGGGGAAAAAAGTGCAGTTTGTGTAGTGGTAACAACCATTTTAAAGCATGCTGCAAGAAAGTTCATGCAGTAGAAGAAGAATCTGGCTCAGAAGATGAAGTTTGGCTTCAATGTGTTAAAGGTGGTATACATTCAAGAGCCTCTGCAAAAATGCTAGTGAATAATTGTGACGTCAGATTCCAGATAGACACTGGGGCTGAAATTAACACAATTCAAAGTAAATTTGTGCGGAAGACACAAGGAGTAAAAAAGTTTACAAAGCTCAAAATGTACAATAAATCTACGTGTACATCACTAGGAGAAGCAAATTTAGAAATAACAAACCCACAGACACAAGAAAAATTCAAAGTTAATTTTGTTATTGTACCTAATGAACTTGACTGTCTGCTAGGTTTACAAACGGTTCAGAGATTAAATTTAGTTACAATTCACGCTGAGAACTTTATCGGTAAAGTTGAGACCGATTTAGGTGACCTAGGTGAAGTAAATCTACAGGTGGACCCTGAAAAGGCCCCTCGAGCTTTGCCAAGTAGGAAGATACCACATGCTATCAGAAACAGCGTGAAAGAAGAAATTGACAATCTTGTGAAAAGAGGGATACTTACTGAAGTAAGCGAGCCGACTAAATGGGTGAGTCAGATGGCTGTTGTGAAGAAACCGAATGGTAAATTAAGAATTTGCATCGACCCGCAACCACTTAATGAAGCTTTAATGCGGGAACATTACCGACTACCAGTATTTGATGATATTCTTCCAGAGTTGAAAGATGCAAAACTGTTTACTAAACTGGATGTCAAGGAAGCTTATTGGCATGTTAAGTTGGAAGAAAAGTCAAGTTTTCTTACTACAATGATCACGCCATTTGGTCGCTATCGATGGCTCAGACTACCTTTTGGACTGAAAGTTTCAAGTGAAATATTTCAAAGAAAGCTACATGAAGCTCTGAATGGTCTTGACGGTATTTTTACCATAGCTGATGACATTATAGTTGCTGGTTGCGGTGAAACTGACGAATCTGCCAAGAAAGACAACCAAGAAAAACTAGACAAACTGTACCAAAGATGTCATGAGCGTCACATTGTACTCAACGATAGTAAGAAAGTGGTAGGAAAAGAGATAAATTTCCATGGACACAAAATCACAGACAAAGGCATCCTGCCAGATGAAAACAAAATCAAGGCTGTACTTGAAATGAAAACTCCCGAAAATGTCAGTGATATTAAACGTCTGTGTGGATTAGTCCAATACATGGCGAAATTCTTGCCACACTTAGCCGACACTCTAGAGCCACTTAGAAATTTGACACGGAAAAATGTTCCATGGAACTGGGATACTGACTGTGAAAAAGCATTTGACAATGTTAAAAAAATGTTAACTCAAGCTCCTATATTAGCCTATTACAATCCGGACAAAGACCTTGTTGTTCAGGTGGATAGCAGCCGAGATGGTCTTGGAGCAGTACTTCTTCAAGATGGAAAACCACTCGAATTTGCATCTAGATCTCTAAAACCAGCTGAAAGAAACTGGGCTCAAATTGAGAAAGAAACTCTATCAGTTCTGTATGGTCTGGAACGTTTTGATCAATACACCTACGGACGTAAGGTTATTATCCAAAATGACCACAAACCGCTGGAAACAATTCTGAAGAAACCATTAAGCCAAGCTCCGAAACGGTTACAGGATATTATACAGAAGCTGTATAGATATGACATTGAGTTCGAGTATGTTAAAGGCTCTGACCTAATAATAGCGGATACGTTAAGCCGAGCTTTCAACACAGATGATCAGGGCGAGCTGACGAGAACAAGGGTTCTTCAAGTGGACAGTTTGCAAACTATGCCAGATGCTCGAATCGAAGAAATAAGGGCTGAAACTGCCAAAGATTCAACATTACAGTTACTGATAGAAGTGATACAGAATGGATGGCCTGAGAATAGAAATAATCTATCTAGCGAGTTGAAACCCTACTTTTCAATGAGTGACACTCTAAGCCAGCAAGACGGAGTGCTATTGAAAGGTGAAGCGGTATTAGTACCCAGGTCACTGAGAGAAAGCATGAAAAAACGCCTACACAGTGCTCGTCTGGGGTACGATAGTATGATGCGTAGAGCCCGTGGTGTGCTGTTCTGGATTGGAATGGCAAAAGATATAAAACAAATAGCTGAGAACTGTGAATTATGCATGGAAATGAAACCACACAACCAATCTGAACCTTTAAAACAACACGATGACGGCGATTTTCCATGGGAAAAGATTGGACTTGATCTGTTTGAAATTCAAGGTAGACAATATCTGCTGTCTATAGACTATTTTTCAAACTTCATTGAAGTTGACTTCTTGTCTACTACGACTTCTCAGCAAGTGATTGACAAACTGAAAAAAACAATTTGCTCGTTTCGGTATTCCTAATAGAATAGTTAGTGATGGGGGACCACAATTCACCTCCCAAGAATTTCAGTGCTTTGTGAAAAACTGGGGCATTCAGCATCATGTAACATCTCCTCACCACTCAAAGTCCAATGGGAAAGCTGAAGCTGGAGTGAAGAAATGTCTGAAAGACAAAACTGACCAAAATGAAGCTTTGCTAGAGTTGAGAAACACTCCCAGACAAGACACTGGTTTAAGTCCAGCTGAAATGTTTTTTTGGAAGACATACACGTACCATGATACCAACTAGGCAGCACAAGTTTGAAATAAACGGAAAGCGCAAATCTCGCAAAGAAACTGTTAAAAAGCACTATGACAAGCACGCGAAAAAACTACCTGAAGTTCAGGAGAACCAAAATGTGTATTTCAAACGACACATGAACCAACCATGGCAAAAAGGGAAAGTGAAAGTTGCTAACAATCCCAATTTCACTATAACTTCTACGGACGATGTTGCGTACAACAGAAATCGGGAACACATAAGACCAACTTCAATTCCAGTGTTCATTCGAGACCAGTCACCAGGACCAGTGAGACATGATCAAGATCGTGACGAGCGTAAAGAGCCACAAAACGCCGAAAACTCGAATTCCGAAGTCACAAGTTCGAATCCCGAGCCAACACGTGCCATGAGACCACGTCGGGAGACCAAAGCTCCTACTTATCTGAAAGATTATGTGAGATATTAAATATGTGCTGTGATGGGCATAATAATTCCCATACATGATATCATGTGCTAACTGATTGGGGCATAATAAACCCCTAAGTGTATATAGTGTAAATTCGTGAACCTTTTCTTAAGATTTATATTTTATGTTTTTCTCTGGATATTATTCCTTTCTAGTGTTCCAATCAATTTGACTGGTGGAGTAGACTAGAATTTGTACAACCAGCGTAATAACTGATAATTTTGCATTATTTGTATGTGAATGAAACTATGTAATTTGATATCGTGGTTTATTGTAATATTCTGACTCTAAAGTTTTCATTTAAAGCAATTATTTAGACTCATGTACAAATTCAGAACGGATGTATTTGTTTATTATAAATTTACATGACTATACAACTAGAAACTTCGTGTTGATTTGGCATTTATACCAGTATTTGATATTTAGAGATGTATGACATTTAAAACATTTCCCTGTAAAATATTCGGTAACTTGATCTGTTTTAATTATATCATAGCCGCAGTGTTTCTGGATCAAAGTGTTTTTTTAAACGTTTAGTGAATGTTATCTGTAAAACAAATTTCACTGACTGCTCTAAAACTTAACTGTTTTAAATATGATTTGATTTTGTTTTGTTTGAGAAGAAAGGATGTTGATTGTATTAGTAATGTCAATAGTCTATGAAAGATAACTCTACCAAGTTTATTGTAATTGCCATGTATTAGTAACATATGTTTCTCTCCCTCTATCTGTATGTATATATATACTTATATAGATCTATGATATTTAAATGTTGTATCTCCGTACTCATAAGCTGTGTTTTTGT
Organism: Mactra quadrangularis; assembly: GCA_025267735.1. Taxonomy (NCBI): domain Eukaryota; kingdom Metazoa; phylum Mollusca; class Bivalvia; order Venerida; family Mactridae; genus Mactra; species Mactra quadrangularis. The sequence goes on along the minus strand of CM046300.1, from coordinate 36,976,342 downwards.
GATCTCCATTTATCATAAGATTGCGTGTGCAATAACGATTCCTGTAAGAAATCAACATTATACATCTGCATTAATCCATGTATACGTAAAGAGAGGGAAGTTTATTCTTCTTTTTGCATTATTAAAGAAATACAAAACATACTAATATTACAGAATATAAACATATACTTCTTTCACAAACATTCTGAGAGACTCCATGGTCCCTCGCTAGCATAGATAAAATGCAGTTATTGTCCTTAAACTATTTTTGACCCTATACAATAGTATATTGAATATAAAACACTACCAACACATTTTAATACGTTTATTGTTGTTTACTTAAAGTTTTACGACGTTTCGCCATACGAGACTTTTTCATTTATAAACATCATTTTTTGACTCTATACAACCAAACCTATGACAATTTTAACAGCATAAAACGCGCAGCATACGAAAATGTAATTGATTCCAACACTTGGTTTACTTTAAAGGGTATAACTACACCGGCGAGAGATCATTGACCGAATGTTAAACTGGAATGACCATACTGTATAGGTGACAAATTGTTGTATTTGTTATTTATTTGTATCATCATAAAATTGTATTTAAATGTTAAACCCATGTCTGTTTGTAACTAAAACATGTTCAAAGAACCTTGTGACACCAAATAATAGCGTCTGACCTCATATTATATTTAGTCCATTCCTCACGTGATACCAACTCCCATTTCTTATCCTTCACTAATTTCTTCATTAATGGTTCCAAGTTCTCGTGTGTTCCACCGGGTACCAGCACGTTACATCTACTTATAAGAACAATCACGCCACCTGGTGAGAGAAACTAATATATCATACTTTTTATAACTTACATACATACTTACAAGTTATATGGATTTTCTCAGAAATTTGCAACAAAATATCTTGTTGTTGTCTCGGAATGATGAGACTTTTTTTCAAAAGATCGGCGATTGAATTCAGATAAGGCTAACAAAATATACAGCAACTAGATATAGTTCTATTATATAAACCTGTCACATCTGAAATAAGAATCTGTTATTTTTAACTCCTTTCAAACTTGTTGTTTTTCCCCATATTCAAAATCGTTGCATATATAGTTAGATTATCAATAATTTATATGGATCGGAGGCTCAATGGTTAAAAAGAAGTTAAAAAAACACATTCAGTGACCGTGTAATTATTCAAATTGTGACAGGGTAATATAACTACATTTAATGTTAAATAAATGTTTGTTTGGTTTTTTATTTAGTACGTGTTCTGCCATATATATTTATTGCGCACACGTGCTTTTCTATACATGTATATATCTAATATTGTATATACGCCATTTGTAAAATACTGCAGAATTTTTTCTAGGCAATGAACACATATGTTATATCAATAGAATATTTTGCCTTTGACTAAAAGACAAATAATGATTAGTTACAGGCACTGACGTTCGCCATGATAACAAAGCTGTGTCATGTCAGTCAACTTTAAGATGTTTCATCGCTCAAAATGATAATCAGCACCGTACTGTACTGACACAACCCGGGTCGAAAGCGCAGTTAGTAGCGCGCCGGGATTTGGAATCTCGTGCCCGAGGGGTGCGGGTTCGAATCCCACCCGGGGTGGTCATACCCTTCCATGAAAATTTGACAATAAAGTCGATTTTCCTCCATTAATTTGATAATATGGAGAAGTTTCCGGCCATGTGGAAGGGTAAGTGAGTACTGGTTATAGACAATGGTCCAGGGAAGCCAGGTTAGGTGCGCTAGACGCCGTGAAATGACCTTAATTGTGTTGATACGGCGTTAAATCCAATAAATAAAATAAATAAATAAACTGTAATGACACAACCATGTATCATGGTTTCAATGTATCATGAGCACATAGTTCCAAACAAAATACATATAGAGACTATAGATGAATAACATAAAGATATATTTACCAGGTTTAACTAATCTTATCATTTCAATAATAGCCTCATTTGGAACATGAGCACTCTCTACAAATATACCACTTCCTGTTATTGCATCGTATGAGTCTGAAACAAATACATTGTATATCATAAAATTGTTTTGCTGCTGTTGTATAAAAATTGATCAAAATGAAGAAATTCATCTAGGGCGTACGTAGAATTAAACCCTACGTTTTACTTGAGTTGGCTTATACATTCAATAATTAGGTCGAAATAATTACCAAATAGGGTTTAAAATTTCAAAAATTGAAAAGATCTTGTTTAAACAAAGAGCTCCGCTGGGCGAGGCATTATACACCCGTGTGCAGTCCATGCAGTGTTCTATCTCATATGAAGTCCCAGTGACCTTGACCAATGACCCCGGGACCTCAGAATAGGTCACATCCTTCACTGGAAGACTATCCAAAGCAACGATTTTGAGAACCTTGGTACAGCCGTGGTTGAGTTATCACCGGCACAAAGTTTTCCCGAATAAATTTCAAGTGACCTTGACCCTGGGGCCTCAGAACCAGAAGTTCACACTCTTGATCCAAAGAGTATTGATACATAAAATTTGGTGAACCTAGATAAAGTGGTTGTTGAGTTATTCTCTGGACAAGGTTTTCTTTATGATGTCCTTGCGACCTTTACCTTTAACCCAGGGACCTCAAAACCAAAGGGTCATATGCTAGACATATAGGCTATCCTTACATAAAATTTAGTGAACCTATATACAGTCATTATTGAGTTATTTTCCAGACAATGTTTTAATATAAATTTAGTCCCAGTGCCTATGACCTTCGACCCTGGAGTCTCAAAATCAAAACGGAACATCCTCTACCAAAGGGCTATCAACAAATAAAATTAAGTGAACATAAGAAAAGGGGTTGTTGAGTTATCCTCCGGATAAGTTTTTTCCATATGATGTCCCTGTGACCTTGACCTTTGAGCCTGGGTCCTCAAAACCAAAAAGGCACATCCATGACACATGGACTATTATCACATAACATTTGGTGAACCTAGGTACAGTGGTTGTTGAGGTATTGTCCGAACAAGGTTTTTCTAAATGATGTCCCTGTGACCTTGAAATTTGACCATGGGGCCCCAAAACCAATACGGCACGTCATATGACATACGGGCTTCTCTCACATTAAATTATGTGAACCTAGGTACAGTGGTTGTTCAGTTATTGCCCGGACAAGATTTTTCCACATGATGCCCGCGTGACCTTTACCTTTGACCCAGTGGCCCCAAAACCGATAGAGCACTTCCTTGACCCTTGGGATATTCTCACATCAAATTTGGTGAACCTAGGTACAATCGTTGTTGAGTTATCATTCGGACAAGGTTTTCATAATTTAAGTCCCAGTGACCTTGACCTTTGACCCTAGGATCTCAAAATCAGTAGGGAAACCCCTCTATCCAAGGGCTATCCACCCATTAAATTTGAGGAACCTAGGTACATCCCTTCTTGGGCTATCATCCGGACAAGCAATTGTCCACGGACAGACAGACGAACAGACGGACGGACGGACAGATGGACAGACGGACAACATCATAACAAAATACGTCCGTTTTTTTCAAAAAGGGCGTATAAAAACCTGGCGATAAAAATCATCGTAAGTCAAAAGCAACAAACATTCATAATACAGTCACTTTTAGTCGATCAATTTAAAATCTATACTATTAAATTTGCGAATTTCCTATTTTGTGGAAGAAACTGCGCAGCTTTGAATAAATCTTTTGTTTGTCGCTGGAGCACCTATGTACCGGCATATCAAGCCTCTTGATATGCAAAAACTGCCAAAAATCAACAAAAATAGTGGGTTTTTTGTGTCTAAAAATAGTTCTAGATAAAACTCAAAATAGACACGTCAAACCAAACTACCCGCAGCGGTTATCTCCCTTTATCAAATCAATAAGCTAGCAAATCTATTAAGTAGCAAAGCGTGACTTAAGCACTGTGAGAAGTTTGCTTAAGTCCGTGCTTGCACGGGCTCCCATCTAGTATTATTGAATTATGTAGAATTAGTGGAAGGTGGTGTATTAATTTTGAATATAATATCATAGTTATGTTTATTATCCTTCTGACTTTGAACTGCAAAATTTATGAAATTGACTTATGATAACTTTTTTTCACAAGATTGTTTTAGAAGAGGTGCATTGTTATTATAATTAACTTGTTCCAGGTGATTTGCAACAATTTGTGCAATTGACATAACTGCATTAATTACATATAGCTAGTAACTGCAGCGTGGATGATTTGGCTGTGTTCTTTTTAAAATGAACCAAACAAAATAGATATATTAATACCAGAAACCACCAAACTGCATAGAAATGATTCTAATTAACACTTACTTTCTGGTATATCGAGTGGAGATCCTGATATATAGTCAACTATGTACTGTTTATATAAGTTGTCAATCTTAGCTTGATCTAACATTGCTTGTGAAGGATCTAATGCATCAAGATCTGTAAATCCTTCTTTACGGAGCTAAAACACAAAATAAACATATTTGACATATCTAGATGCAACCTTTGCATCACATGCCCAACGATCGTTTAGGGGTGATAAATGTCTCGTATTTTTTCCCATAAATGTGAAATGCACGATTCAATGATATCCACTGAACGATATATAGCCACATATATAGCATAAGAAATGTATTTACAAAGCCTTATGTGTTTACGACAAGAATAATTTTTCATAACCGTTACGTGCTTCGCCTGAGCTTCGCCTTGCGTATGTAGTAAAATGCAATATTATTGGCGACCCCCATGAATCCTTCCGGGATAATTCAATTCAATACCCAATCTAAAACTGAGGTAATGTTACACGTCAATTTGAGTTCCTATATAAAATCATGACATTTTCCAATTATGATTCCGTTATACATGTGTTCGTTGTATTTGAACATCATAAAAATACATTACTATTACCTGTCTAGCAACAAGCCCTGTGCCGGCACCAACATCTAGTACACGTGTAGAACTTCTTTTCTCAGGTGGTATAACTTCACATAGTTTCTTACAGACAGCTATGTGTGATGAATATCCATATTTTAAAACATCCTGTGAATGAATAATAAAACAAGCATTAGTTAAAACGATTTACAACTCAACCCTTCAAGTAACCTCGTGTAGTTGATAATTATGTAAAATATCTGAAAATGCAGCCAGGTAAAACTTTTCATTCTTACTTTCAACTGTACCATTTCCTTCATAACGACTTTTCCAAGGTAAAATATTTGCTAGCACATTTGATCTCGAGTATGAATCTCATTTGAAATTTAGTAAGTGTATGTGTACCACAGCATCAAAGTAAAACTCATGCAGAAGAGTGTTTAAATTTGAATGGTAATTAATAGTCCAGTCAATACAGCTTTTGACCTAGACAAAATTGCAACAGAATATATAAATATACTATGCGAAAGAACATCAATACAATAACACACACAAAAAAGTTGCACTCAAAAAAAGAGGGGAAAGTGATGAAAAATTAATTTTAAATAATGCATTTTCTACTTATATTACAAGGCGCTGCAACGCTTCCGTACTTTTCCGTGACGTTTCTGTCCCGCAGTGAATACAGCTTTTGGGTCACAAAAAGTAATGGATGCTGGTAGTATTTTGCTTCTGAGTTGACTTTCCGATGTGAACATTACACTTATATTTAATATATTTATATATGACAGTAAATTAATTAAAAATACCGTTTTTGGTGACGACTTTGACAAATAGAAATATTTTACTACGGTAGCGCATTAGGACTAAAATTGATCATGTTTAGTGATAAATTTGTGTCACGATATTTTTGCTGTCTGAGTGCTGAGTACGAAACTTTAAACTCCACAAATTAATGTTATCTCATAAAATTGTTTTTAAAAAACGAGATGATAACCAAGTTAAGCTTAATTCACTTGATATATTATTTGTTTCATTTACTCATGAAAATAGCATCACACTATATATTTGAGCTTAAACGATTTTTTACTTTTTTGTGTATGAGTTACGTATAGCTTTTCCTCCGTTATAATTAAGATTGATAAACTGTTGTTGGTTTTGTTGTGCCACCGTATTAACCTGTTTGACCAAAACATTGTCTTCAGGTCTGACAAAGTAAGAAAGTCGAGCACGGGATTTGGCTAAATTAAAAAAGTCCCATGCTGTGTTTACTTCTCTTTCTTTCATGCATACCTTAATTGGATGCCTGACAGCTTTAACATCATTTACATTGTAAAATGAGTAATTTTAAAACTTCCCAGAACTTACACCGAGTTCAAAGAAGCCATTTAGTCAATGCAACATCGTGCGTGCAAACTTAAAAGCTTGTTTTAAACATTTGACGCAATATGAAAGGACAACACAGTATTAAATCAATGTGAGTAGGGATGTGAGTCTGTTATTGGAAATGTTCAGCCTGTAAAGACTGAGTTATAGTCTGTCCCCGAAGATATCTTAAAGTTATTCGATGACGGACTTGTGTGTTCAATCATTTGCACAGTGTTAAGATCTAGTCAAGCCTCTGATAGCGAAAATACCGACAGTGACAATGATCAAAAGCTTAACCTCAGGTTATAAAAAAACAGAACGTAATTAAGTACATTCCGTAACAAATGTAAAAAACTATACTGTTACAACATTTCATGTATAAAAACAGTTACAAAAGTAACAAATGATGTTTTAAATATTTATTTATGTAATACCTATTATTCATCTGTATTATATACGTGTAGTAGCATGAACTACAACACTTGTTTGGAAGCATTTGTTGACTATCAATTCTGCTTTTGTAATCGATACACGAGAAGCTGATTCCAAAAATTCATAGTTTCAGGTATTGTGTTGGTACTTAAATCACATTAGTTCATGAAATGATAATTACATTCATATCAATGACATTTAAACCCTTTTTAGACACATTTGTAGTAAACTAAAAGTTATTATCATTTATGATTTTTGAAAATTGTATACGATTTGATTCCAAAAATTCGCACTAATAGATATTATTTTAGTACTTTTATCCCAAAACTGAACAATTATGTCTCTTATTTATTATTGTTATACTAATAATAGTACAAGCACTAGTTATAGTACAAACGCATGAAAGATACATGTAAAGCAGATTCCATATAAATGACTCGTTTTAAAATCTTTTTTGACACATTTATAAAATAAATAATAAAAAATGACCTGTTTGAATTTTGTATTTAAAAAGAATTTGAATAATAAGTTGTACTTTTACAATTGTTTTCATTCGTAAATGATAATGGATAATTATAAAGGGAGCTAATCCAAAATGATTTTTGTTTTGTATATGACAAAAGATAGTTGTAAAGGGAGCTAATCCACATTTTTGATCATGTTTAACGTTTTTGTCCAAAAAGGACTTTCCCCTCGAATTTTTGAGTGCAACTTTTTTTTGGATATTACTATGAAAACGAACTTTCACATGGTACAAAAATAAATTCTGTTGCAATTTTGTCTAGGTTAGCCTATTTTTTAGCTGTATTGACTGGACTTTAAGGACGTTTTGAAATATATGCAATTGACACATTTCTTTTTACATATAACTAACAAGTAAAAAATTGCTGCTAAATGCAGCAAAGGGATTGTCACGGCAAACAAAAAAGAATGATTAAGTATAATCTAAAGGTAACTCAAAAGAGCATTATATTGAATTGTCATGTTAAGGTTTTTCAGTAATTAAAAGGTAACTTGTCATAAAACGTTTTTCTGTTCAAATGTAACAATCTCGTTCCAAAAGCCTAGTAAGATTCTCGATACTAGTTAGATTTTTCATAAACTTTTCATAATTAAAAAAAGTCTGCAAAAATAATCTTACATCTGCTCGATCTATAACCAGAAGCAAGTTCAATTACACAAAACGCTACAGTACGTTACATAACGATGCATTCGGAACTCCTCGGTCATACATTTGTTTACTTTAACGCCGGACATTTCAAAATAGCGTCCAAATATGTCCGAGATTATTCGCAGCAAATGGACGAGGACTTCCGAATGTATCGTTGCGGAACGTTCTATAACCTTCGCAGTTACTGAACTCAACCCTGGTCCGTAACTCTTATGCTCTTAAAATTAACTGGTCCGCTGCACTTAATCATAGTTAGAAAAGATCGCCAATAGAGCTCAGTAAGAGTAAGAATTAAGAGTCAATGTTACACGATTACGCTTCTTTATTTATACAGTCGGCTAATAAGAAAAAAAGGTATATTATTAAAATATATGAATCATATCAAATTAGTTTTCAAATGATAAATGCTCTAACAGTTGAAATATATAATATTTACAACAATATGTGATGAAGCAATCGACGATTCTTTTAATAGTTCATAGTGAAAGTTGTGGTTTTTACATGTACTTAATAAAAAGCAGGTGCTACGTTGTGTTAATTCAGTCTTGCAGAACAAGAGGATGAGAAAACGCAACTTTGTAGCACTTTTTCTTAACAAAAATTCCATTGTAAACATAATGTTGTTCATTCATGTGCATTAAGCTGCTATGAAATAATTATCTGTACTCGTAGTTATTAGGGATTAAAGTATCACGCATTGCATCAATTTAATCGATATTGAGTGTGCATACAAATACATAAACAAAACAAGAACATCAGTAGAATGTTGCCATATTTCATCAACATAGTGACATTGAATAGTATGTTGAATACAGATCACGTACATTTCCATATTCTTTAAAAATAAAACGCTGGCAAGATTCCAAACTGATCTCAACTGCAAAGTTCTAGCGCGGATAAAGCAACATTTTATCTTCGCAAACATTATTTATATATATTTAATTAAGTGTTTATATTTTACCCCACTTTTACATTTGCTCTTATAGTAGCTGTGATCCATCGGCATCATAAGCGCAAATGGATCTAAAGGTAACCGTTTCAAATTCAACCTGTAGAACTGATTATTCCTTCAGCAAGAAATGTACATGCAAATATTCACCATTGGTAAAATAGTACTAGCAAGGGTAGTTAAATGTTATGGTGCTATTTTGTCTACAGATACAAAGTAGAATGATTTCCCAAGGAAATTGGTCATTATCAGTAGATCTAATCCCATTGGAAATAAGAATATAATCCGTGATCGTGCTAACTCGCGATAACCAGACTATAAATAAAAATGTTCTGACTTAATTTTGCAATCTCTTTGACTGCAGTATACACTATATATGACAATGGCTGTTATCGTTCATTATATTGTTAGCGAAAATATATTGTATATATATTTTCAACATAACATAATCCTATTTTTTCGATACTGATTATAATCTAAAAATTCAGTGTAAGTAATTCATCATGCACTGGCAATACCACGTGACAATGAAGAAAACAGTAAAAATTCGCCTGGACTCAGTGTTTTAAATATCTTAGTAAGGATAATTCTTGTTACCACTGGCACCAGAGTCCCCTCACTCGTTAAATACGCACACATATAATACATGTACTGTGTCAACAAACACAATTAAAAATCGGTCCCGTATACATTACCGTGTACCAGTTATAGCTATACATTCATTATATAATATTTACATGATATTGAACCATTTTTAACAGTAGGTACGGTCTTGCAGATTAGTTTTACCTTTCGGAATATATTTGAATGCAAACATTTCTTTATAAAACTGACTATTCAAAAACGTTTTATCTAAATGGTTGTCATGAAATTAATCGTAATTTCAATATTATCATTTTGCAGCGATTGTGATACACTGTTCACTTCCGGTTTAACCATGACGCGTTAACCGGCGTAAACTAATTGGTTGATAAACTCCTTGAGACTTTTCCCGTACCTTGTCAAGGTTCACGCCAAATTTAAATCCATCGGAACGCACTGCCTAGATAATCATTTACGTGTAAAAAGTTTTATAAATAGAATATACACGTAGTTAATTTAGCTCAGGGAATCACTGTTACCAGGTTAAGTTAAACCGGAGTCAGTAGTGTCGTTGAATCGCTGCAAACTAGTGATATTGAAATTAATATAAATTTTATGAAAACGGTATTAGATACAAGCACGTAATTTTGCATGATGTTAGAGGAATGTTTAATCTTTAAATCGAGACCGATATTTTCTATCAGATATAAGTCGAATTAAAGAAAAACGGTTAGGTCCGTACGCACCGTGGAAAACGTTCGATACCATGTATATTATATATAAGGTAGTGTACATGTATGTATGCACAGGGAACTATATATAGGGTAGTATATATTATCTTAATGATCATAAAATATGGACTCTGGTGCCAGTGCTTGTTTCTTATTCCAAAAAAGGCGACGATTTGTCACAGTAGCGCGCTGAAATAATTTTCAAAGGTGTTAGCAAAAGGTATTTAAATGGATTTGGAGATTTAGTGCGCAGCAAATATTTTTACACTTTTCTGCTTAGCCTCTCGTAGGTATCATTGAAATCTGACAATAATTTAAATACTTACAACTCTTTCAAACTCATAGTCAAGGTTGAATTGCTAGACAAGTGTTAAAGGTCGGTATCGAATAAAAAATCACGGGTTTCAAATCGAATCGGCACCTTTGCAATCGATTTTTGATGTGCCGAATCGGATCGGTGCATTCCTACTTAAAACATAAATGAAGTTAATACGTAGACCGATAATTTAGCCAGATTCCCGACTATAAATCATTTCAATTCCATATTGATTAAATCAAGTTATATGCTCGGATTGATCGCACGCTTTTTCATCTGCGTTCCTATGGCAATATAGCAGCTTGTTACATTATCAGTCGAACGGGCTGGTTCTAATAAGGTTGACATGCATCAAGGCAACATCTTTCACTTATTATTAACATAAATGTCAATATTAACTCCTTTCAAATGTTATTTGCATGGTTTTAATTGTACTTGTATTCGTAAATTAGTGATGTGCTATGTACAAATCCATTATAAACTATAAGTTGACTTACCGCTGTGATATGACTTATAAAATGTGTTGCTACGGCGTAACACCCAACAAAAATATATACAGTATACAAGGATATTTGAATATTATTTAATGCTTTACTAGTATATGGCGTCTTAGTTTAATACATGCATAATTGTAACTTCATAACATAATTGGTTTGCCTTAGGTATAAATTAGTAGAGAAAATGGTGATTAATTATCAAAAACCATTTATTCCACTCGCTTTGTCATTGGCATTAAATCTCAAGTGATTTGAAATTTAAGTTATCACTGAATACACTTGAATTCATGCCTTGGAGCACAAAAATGCATGTCAATCAATCAATAAAATCATACAATTATTTTAAGCTATAATTATATCAATATGTATTCAATAATTATTTACCCCTCCTTGAAGATGAAGTATGTATATTATTAAATGCTCGATTTATTATAATGTGCTATGAAATGACCGTGTACATATATCAATATAGAACAAATGGCATTTAGTCTTCAAGTTCCTAGATAATATAACTGTTAAACAAACAAAAGGAACCATCGAAATGCTACATTTAACTAAATTGTTTAATACATTTAGATATAAAACCAGTCTAATGTGCAGTGAATGCACCAAATATAGTATTCACTTCTGATGGTGATATTTTACAAAACGTAAATTATTAAGTACATAAAACAAATAAGTTCAGTTTAGTCTGCAACCAGTCCATGAAATATCACCTGTTACTTATAGTCACTTATTTATTCATAATCATTTATATGTATGTATTCATAGATGTTAGCATATTGTTACTTTGTAGACTGTAAAAAATAAAATATATGTTCTGTCCTGTTCTGTTCTGTACTCAAGTATGATAAGGTAACGAGTTAACGATGCTAACACATGTGTAAGGCGAAAAAAAACTTCGCATACATTTATCTTGGGTAAGGAATAATAAAATATCATTGTTATTTTACCACTAACTGATACATGTAGTAACCATTTCGTAAGAGAACATATGGATATCTATTAAAATTAGATGTAGACGTTTGCAATAGTGCAGCCAAGTTTTGTTTTAGAAGTTCGATGTTTATAAACAAACGAAAATCTTGATATTTTTTCCGATCAAAACATTGTCCAATAAGTTTACTTCTAATTACGCGAATACATACATGTTCATTAACAACAATGATTTCATCAATAATAAATCTTATATTATATGACTACAAAATGAATGACAGGTGTTCAAAACTTGTTTAGCAATTGTCATACTTTATTGACATCTATTTTAAAAGAATAACACTGCTAGTGAGAAACATACTTGCTGTTTGATCTTGAAGGATATTACGTTCTTAGGTCTGTTTTTGTTGTCCACTAAGTCCGGATAGATGATGATATCAAATTGCTAATGCTTAAAACTAACTGTCTTCCAAATTCATGATACCTTGGCATTCGAATCGACACAAAATCACTTTAAAGTGTGTTATCGTTTGTTCAGAAACATTTTGGTAAGGTTATAAATAATTCAATGGATGTTGTTAATAAACTGCTTATTGCATAATACGTACAGACATTTATTGTCTAAGACGATGCATCAGGACGTATTGATAATGAAAGAGCAATAAAGGCTTATAAATGGCATAATTTCCATTTAGATAGATCAGCAGTTTTTCTATATCTTATATGCATTGTTTTATGACACTTCATTAGCATCGTATGGACATAAAACATTGTTGGTGTCACATATATAAAACACATTTGGCATCTTTTAGACTGGACTTAGCTAATTTACATTGGTACTTCCTTATTGATGCACAAAACAAAATATTTTGAGATAACACTTGTAAGGCAAAATATACGTCGTATAATAAATGTTTGTTTTCTCTGATACCAGTTTAGTTCGACACTGAAAATGTCTAAATGTTTAACATTTTTCTATTTCAGCTTCAGTGTGTGTTCAGTTTTTAAATATCAAATCTCCTTTGCGCTAACTATAACATTGATTTAAATCAAAGTTCTGACAATACTGATAGAACGTTTAATTCTTAAATGATTTCCAACAAAGCAAGTTGGGTTTGAAAATAAAGAAGACTTAGCAGTAGATCTACATAAGTAGAAGATGTTTGCAACATTTTGATTGAGCCAAATGAAAGCAAATGTAGCCATTCGCATATATATTACTTTAAGAAGACATCAAAAAGGAATTTGCAATATTTTTGTAGAACAAACACGATAGGCCATTTTGATGTGGTACAAAGGATGCCATTTAAGTAATGCATAAGTAATTAATTAACTTGGAAATGACGTTGATTATACTATTGTTGAATAATGGCTTTAGATAATTCTCATTACTAAACTTGTAACAAGTAAATTATCCAAATGAACATTGTTAATCTGCATGTAGCCATTGTCAGTAGCGCAGTTGGTAGCACGCAAAGACAAACACAGCTATACATGTATGTATTCATAAATATATTACCCAATTAGGGACTTTAGTCAGTTATCTTTCCATGATAAAATCTGAAGCAATCCAATTGGTGAGTAGGTCCTCACAGTAGGAATCCTCGGATTTTATCATTGAATTCCTATGTAAGAATAACAAGATATTTCATTTAATATCTTTCTTGTAAATAAAAAAATATTTACAGAAGTGATAAAATTTAGATAGTTCTTTACCCTAAAAATACTTAGCTTGAATTTCAAACAAATTAAATGATTTACAAAAAAGTTATATAATATCAATTTTGGCAAATTGACATTGAAAAGTAAGGGTATAATCCGAGTAATCCAACTAATAGGACCTACCTATTTGAAGAGAATACAAAGGGAAATAACTGACTAAAGTCCCCAATTAAAACTTTTTCATTGAAAGTTACTAAGGAAATGAACTTGAGTTAAATATGCAAGAGCTAAATTGGAGAAACACTACAACAATCAGATATCTCAATCAGTATAAACAGTTCGTGATCTGTGTGAGAATTGATCAACTTATCTGTATACAGGAATGAACTGAATATTGGAAAAAAGATACATTAATCAACGTGACACAATTACATGAACCACTTTGGTCATAGGGGATAACACAGTGAAAATATCCAAAGTACACTTAATCTCTTAACGTTTGTTTTTATAATAATTGCTAGGCGACTTTGTTCATCAGACTCATTCAATTGCCGATGATTCCTCGGTTGTAAGTCAACATTTAATGAATTGTTAAACGAGACTGTCAAAACACGGGTATACATGTACATGTACTTCATTGTAAGATTATTATCCATGGTAACTCTTGAATTACGAGCTTTACAACAAGAGCTGTCCGTAAGTCAGCGTGCTCGGCTTTTCTCAGTTCTTAGGAATCGGTGTTATGGGTTTTGAATCAGAGTTAAAGGAATTATTTATTTGGGTAAACGCTTTGATATTAAATAAGTTTAAAGTTTCAAGTTAAAAGCTTTGAAAATATTGAAAAAGGGGCATAACTGTGTCAAAATAATTCAAAGATTATCTGTCTTGCTGGTGTGGGTTCCCCTTTTAATAGTGAACAATTACTCCAAGATTGAGATGAGTAACTTTGATATTATTGAAGTTATTTAATTTTGAACAAAATTTAACCTTGATGTTTGGTGTAAAAAAGGCGCAAAACTTCTAAAACAGTGGAGCCAGAGTTATGGGCATTGATAGTAAGGTGGAAGTAGTGACGATGAATAAGTATTCCAAGTTTGAGTAGAATATCTTTGATAGTATCGAAGTTTGTAAAAATTTTAACCTTGATTTTGGATGTTTTCTAAGTAAAAAGGGGCAAAACTAAAAAAACAGTGGAGCCAGGGTTATTGGCCTTGATACATTGTAGTAAGGCGGAAGTAGTGATGATTAATATGCATTCCAAGTTTGAGCTAAATATCTTTGATAGTATTGAAGTTATTTAAATTTGTAAAAACTTTATCCTTGATTTTGAATGTTTTCTATGTAAAAATGGGCATAACTCCTAAAACGGTGAAGCCAGAGTTATGGGCATTGATAGTAAGGTGGAAGTAGTGACGATGAATAAGTATTCCAAGTTTGAGTTGAATATCTTTGATAGTATTTAAGTTATTTAAATTTGTAAAAACTTAAACCTTGATTTGCAACGTCGACGCCGACGCTCGGGTGACAGTAAAAGCTCTCATTTTCTTCGAAAAGTCGAGCTAAAAAAAGGTAGAGATACAATTGACTTGTCGAGTCACTCTTTGGGTAAATACCATATACCACATACTTTATGCGTATTATGCATCAACTTACGGTGCTTTTGATTATTGCTATAAAACTGATGTTAGAAGCCGAATGCTAGATTTCTTTCACAAGAATTGATAGTAAACTTGATAATTATAAAGCATTATCATAAAGTCTTGTTCTTGTTACACTTTGGTTTTTACAAACGTTCTAAATTCTGTTCTTGCTGACAAAATATACTAAAATGTTCGTAAAAGGCATTAACATGAAACTGGCTGATTTTCTTAATGCAATTAAATAATTTGCGTTACCAGTTTAGTAATGAAAACTATCTGAATTGTGTGTCATAACCTTTCCAGTTTTGTCAACTGCTAAAACTGTATAAAGAACTGTACATAAGCGGTTTAATGCAAGAGTGAACGAAATATTTTCATCAGAGAGGCAAATGTCAGATTATCTGAGCTTTGAAAAAAGTGAACAGTTGTTTCAATAGTTATTTTTACCTAACTGCAACAAAATATCGTCATAAAAAGCCAATAAGCTAGACCTTGAGCCAGTATATGGCATTGCTCCCCCCCAGGGGGAATTTTCAAGGGTATGATTTTCTTAACCCATATGGTGGTAGGCATTCACTGATGAAAGTTTGCAAAGTTCTGTTGGGGCTTTACAGAGTTATGGGACTTTGAAATATCACCCATTCTCATTTTCTGGTCAAATCCTTAACAGACCTTGAGCCAGTATATGACATTGCTCCCAACACGGGGAATTTTCATGGGTATGATTTTCTTAACCCATATAATGGTAGGCATTCACTGATTAAAGTTTACAAAGTTCTGTTGGGGCTTTACAGAGTTATGGGACTTTGAAATATCGCCCATTCTCATTTTCCAGTCAAAACCATCATATCTTTGAGCCAGTATATGACATTGCTCCCCACATGGGGAATTTTCAAGGGTATGATTTTCTTAACCAATTTAGTGGTAGGCATTCACTGATAAAAGTTAACAAAGTTCTGTTGGGGCAATACAGAGTTATGGGACTTTGATATATCGCTCATTCTCATTTTCCAGTCAAATCCATTATAGACCTTGAGCCAGTATATGACATTGCTCCCCACACGGGGAATTTTCAAGGGTTTGATTTTCTTAACCCATATAATGTTAGGCATTCACTGACTAAAGTTTACAAAGTTGTGTTGGGGCTTTACAGAGTTATGGGACTTTGAAATATCGCCCATTCTCATTTTCTTGTCAAATCTATAATAGACCTTGAGTCAGTATTTGACATTGCTCCCCACATGGGGAATTTTCAAGTGTATGATTTTCTTAACCCATTTAGTGGTAGGCATTCATTGATAAAAGTTTATAAAGTTCTGTTCAGGCCTTACAGAGTTATGTGACTTTGAAATATCGCCCATTCTCATTTTCCTTTTAAACCATAAGTGCTTTAAAAGCAAGTTTTAGACATTGCTCCTTCCTGGGAGTAATTATCTATGGTATAGTTTTAAACCCACATGAAAGTAACAGTTCACTGATAAAAAGTTTGCAAAGTTCTGTTGGGGCTTTACAGAGTTATAAGACTTTGAAATATCGCTCATTCTCATTTTCCGGTAAAACCCATAAGTGCTTTTAAAGCCAGTATATGACATCGCTCCTCCTGGGAGTAATTATCTATGGTATGATTATTAAACCCACATGGTAGTTGCAATTCACTTATAAAAGTTTGCAAAGTTCTATTGGGGCTTTACAGAGTTCTGGGACTTTGAACTTCATGACCCCCTATGGCCATTTTCTATGCCAAAAAGTTCTTATTACTGTCCTCCGGTACTTTATTTCGACGCATCTTAATTACGAAGCCATTTTGTTTTTGACAACGATTTGGATCTTGAGTTACCCTGTAACGTCATTCCTGTGCATTTCCGATAGTAAGCAGTACGGTGATTTCTTAACACCAATATGTGAAGAGTCAGGGATTTTGAGGGACTCTTTTCATACCTCTTTTCAACACTGAAAAATGGTGCTTTTTTCTATTACGTTCTTAGTTTAGTTTTGAAAATGTCGTTTTTTCTAAAACAATAAATATAACAGACAGATTGGCGTCCCTTATTTCTTGCTATTTTAAGAGAGTCACGTGACAGGTAGAGTACTTTCGTTTTGGCAAGATTAAGAATAGAAACAAATCAAATGCATCGTTTCTCTGTTCTCTTATGTCAGCCATATAGGAAATCTCCACTAGACATATTTTTATTTCTTGATTTTAATGATAACTTTCAGTTATTAATAAAAGTTATACAAGATGGACAAATGAATAAAGTATTTACAGGAAGGGTCATTCGTTAGTCAGACTAATACACATATTTGAATACAAGCACCTATTTTCTATGGTAACGTATGTTTCTATACGGACCACACTTTATTTTTTGTCTGTATTTGTATGTTTGTCTATGATTTAAGCACTTTAGGAAGGCAAAGGGTTGATACTGGAAATACATACCACAAAATGATAAATTCAGAACGACCCTTCGCACAAATATGACTTAAATTTTAGATCAACTTAGGAAAAATTACAGAAATACATTTATAAACCTTGATACAATGACTTTCAAACTTGGAAAAATCGAAAGAAACTTAGCCGTGAACAGTCAAAATCAATGAATACATTTTAAAAGTTATATACTTAACTCACTGAAAAGTTCATAATTATAAATGCCTAAATAAATAAATAGGTAGTAACGTATGTTACAACAACACTGTTTAAACTATCACATCCCAATTTTATCAGTCACACCCAGTTCAACAGTTTAAAACATTTAATGGTAGCACAAACTATTTTCTATGGACTATGTCATATCTAAATACTGTTAATTATATCAATAATGATTGCCTTCAAAATTAAGTGAAAACATGTAAAATTTAAGAGTTAAAAAGGTTACGAATTAGTCTCAGAAAAGCATAACAGATCAATTGTGTTCAAAGTTCATGTAGTAATTCACTTTGAAGTAAAAATCAAAACATTCTCCTAGATATTCCATGAGGTACTGGCACACTTATTTCATATAAAAAGTCATTTGTCACCCAAAATTACATCCTCAAGGGTTTGCCATTGGATAAGAGATCGGCGTTGTTGCATGAACGATGTGTTTGCTTCCTTATCATTATCGATTTGTTGTACCATGATTATGTACCATGTTCCCTTAAATATTTCTGCAACAAAATCTTCCGCGACGTATTATAGTTCATCTACGACAAAAATAAATTCCGATATAAATTATGCTGTTTGTGTTGTCAGGAATTACAACAACCGGTGGTAACGTGTGTTTATAAAAGTCCAACTACATTATTTCGCTGCTGTTAAATTCAACAAACATGTTGTGTTCCTTTACACTCAAAGACATGATATAAAAGAAACATTCAGATCTTTAACGTTTCAAGTTTCCAAAAAAGCGAAACATTGTGAAACAAGCAAACAAACAAAAATCAACTATGATACATTTTATAATTATGAAACATACCTTACCAAACTGAACGTATGTTTCAATTCATAAAACCATGTTTTAATGAATAAGAAGCGAACAAAGGACGCTTTGGTTACATTTGAGATTTGGTTACATCTAGTAAGAATTGAAGTAACAAATGAATTGTAAAAATATCGATTTGAGTATTGCTATGAAGGATTCTATGCTTACATTGCATGCAATGTTAAAAAATCTTCATAGTTTAATTTATCAAACCCATTGAGACGCACACAGTTTCATGTTTTTTTCACAGTCTGGTTGAAGATGTCATATATTTTTCAATGAGATAATAACGACTTTATTTATTGTGGATAACATTTTTGGTGTAAACCAATTTTCAATATGTCATCGTTTAACCCTTCGCCGCATTGTAAGATCGGTATATCATTTTAACGGTAACGTATGTTACATCACGTATGTTACATTTGATACTTTAGACAGCATTATCTCTGGACGATCCTGAGGAATGGCAAAAGTAGTAATCATAAAATGAAGAGTTCATTAGAGAGACTAATTAGTAAACGTGAATTCAACTAAGATATTTAACATTAGTTGAAAAACCATGGTCACGTATGTTTCATTTTTAAATGTCTACCCGAAAATTTTGGTAAAATGTGAAATTTAATGAAATGTCATTGAATACTTAATGGCAATCGTTTTTGTTTCATATATATACATATCTGATCTTATGTTTTAAAATATTTTACAATTATAATATCTTTTCCAATTTGAAAAAAATGGATTTTTTATGGTCATGTATGTTTCAACACTCTTGGCGACAAAGTTTAAGAGCTGTGTGTAAGTTAATATTTCTGAGGAGCAAGATAAAAATCTTATTCTTACATACAGCAACATTGTATATCTTAAAAAACAAGTGTATTATGACTACTTTATGTGGCTATGTTTCATAGTCTGCGCGCAAAGGCACAGTAACGTATGTTACATTTTGAGGTACTTATGAGATCAGTATCAACAGCAATTTCCTTTATAAAACACAAAAGACACATTTTCTTTTTAATTGACAAACAATATAATGAGAACTTGGTGTTGCAAACATGATTAAATGGTTTTTGCAAAAATAAATCGATAAAAATGGAACAAAAATTGCTATTTACCTCTACATTTAAAAGTTGATTTTCTCAGCAATGCCCCACTGGAAACTTGCAAACTTTGTACTGTTGTACTCAGGACAGATAGGGGAATAAAAAAATATGGGTCTTGAAAATTCCCCCTGGGGGGGAGCAAAAGTGTATCTGGCTCACGGCCTAAGCGTACATGTAGTGAAATTTGTAGAATTACAATCACCACAGACGTGACTCAAGAAATAAGTCGTTGGTATCCAAATAAAATGTTCCTTTGAATGGGTAAAACCTGAATTAACTTTGATTATATTTGTTTCGATTGAGGTTTTTGAAAATAAATCTTTAACATTCGTAAAACAGTTATTATTTTAAAAAGAACATATTAATTTATAAGATATACACTGAACTTTGTCTATAATTATTTTGTGAATACAAATAACAGTGGGCTTACTTTAAAGGGGTTAGTATGGAAATGGCACTAAAATGTGTTTTATTCATTCTTATTTCTCTAGAATAAAGATATCTCATTTCTGATTGGTCTTGGTGACTAGTTATACATAACTGAATAAATACACATGGCATACACTGTCTTGAAAACGAAAGTAGTTAGAAAACAGCCGAAATTGTTAAAAGTTATTGAAATATTTTGGAAAGCTATGTAACAGTGTCCGTTGCAACCCAAATTATACTTGTAATATAAAAATAAAAAAAACCAGCAATATTGGAACTAAAAAATTGGTTTACAAATCCCTTTCAGTTCGCCATTATTCTTCCATCAACGTATGTCGTTGGCTTTATTCTTACTCATATCGTTTTAATCATATCAATGTTTTTCATAATTAAGTAGCAATTTATATCAACAATTAATTTGCCACAAAATCGGAAATTAAGTCATGTTCTGTTTGGTATTTTCTTATTGATATGTCTTTACGACCAGAACAGTAAAATGTTTACATGACAAACTCTGTTACATGAATCCCAGAGGAAATTTCCAGTCGATAGAACTTTACTGGTGTTTTATATTACATCTACTCGTGGCGTGAAGTTGTGGCATTTATTGTTCCTAAGGACATTGATGTTTCCATGTGACATTTAGAAGCGTTCAGTAAAATCGTATTTACTGTATTATGTCACCTTGATTTTATCAGGAATAGTCGGCGCCATAAGTTTAGGGAAGCTAAAGAAACAAATGTTATCAGCATGTTTCGCCATTACCAGAAGTAATAAAAGTTCCAACATGGGTCATAATGCCAATTAACTAAATAACAGCTTTGACTATAGAATGGTATTTATCTAGAAATGAATGACGTGTTTTCATTGTCAGCAAATGGTATTACCTCTTCCAAACAATTGATTGTTTCCATAAAATTACAGCTACAATTCAAGTAAGAGAAACAGTTATTAGAAAGAAATCCGGGATGGCAAATGGTAAATTAGCCGAAAGAGAATAGTTTTCTCTGTGCTGTTCGCATCAACCAATCAGTATCCTAATTCAAGGTTAATACGTGGTCTTCAATGACAAGTCATAAAGTGAACTGACATTTTATACTCACAAATTTATCTTTTTCCACATAAAGAATGAATGGCATCAAATAGCGCATAAGATAACCACTTTGTTTCTCTATCCTTAAATATGCAATATTATCCCCTGACTTTTAATCGTAAACTTATCATTCTCTGCCCAAAAATGGCTCTAGTGGTAAATTAGGTGTTTTGAATGTATATTTCGTGTAGAAGATTAAAACTCTTGACCATTTCCATTTTTTAAATCATCTTAATACATTTTGAAGGTAAATAAAATTAACACTATTTTCTTATCCGAGGGAGTTAGTAACTAATTATTAATAACAGTTTTCAAAAAATAAGTTTGCAATTCTACGTTGTATTGTGAATATTCACTTTAAAAATGATAAACTCGATGAAATTAATAAAACATTTCTAGATTCATAAACAGTTTTAAAAAACGTGTTCCCGTTGTGATGTACATTATGTAAATTCTATCTCTCTTTGTTGTTAGTTTTATATCAAGTTATAATTGAGTTGTTTAAACGTAAATAACCTCAACAGCTGTTCTATCCCTGAACAAATACTAGTTATAATGTTGTAATTTGACTTTCGTTAGTTTTTTTAATTAATTAGCAAAAACAACTAGATGGTAATTTTATCACTGGACAAACATTTTAATACCATTAACATCTATATTCATTTATCACACGACCATATGTTGTATCTGAGATTGGTAATCAATTAATAAAATGCAGTTTGTAAATTAATTTTTTCACTTAAAAAACTAATTTTATATTATTTTCACCATTTGTGGACATATCTGTTAATTCATCGAGATGACCATGTTTGTTTTCAATATATCATATTGCTGTTTTCAATAAATAACATAATTATTGTCTGTCCTACTTACAACTATATACATGTATAGGACGTGCTGTTGTATTGAATGTAAGAAAAGTAACAATGGACTTTCGACTAATCTTTTTTGTCCTAGAAAAACTACCATATCTCATATGAAACGTAGACACGCATTCTGAACTCGATCGAGTTCGTCCCATTATTTGTCTAGTCACGAAAATTGCCGGGTAGTTACGATTGTTGGCCACGATACTTTACATTTTGATTTAAGACATTTTTTTTTCTTCCGTGCTGCTCATGTAATAATTTGATCATAATTTTATTAATGTAGAACGTTATATAGAAGAAGACTGTTACACCTTAATCGTATTAATACAAATGTAACTATTGCACGTGATGTGGTCTCGAGAGCGTACGTGAAAAAAATCGTCTGCATTTGATCGTCGATAAGCATAATAACATAATTATGTTTTATATTCATTTTGGGTTTACTGGTTTACTTGGAGTTTGCAATTTTATTTACACTTAGTAAAAGTTTGTGGTACATCTGCATTAAGCTGCGATAAATAATTATCTGTACTCGTAGTTATAAGGGATTTAAGTATCACGTATTGCATCATGTTAGTCGATATTGAGTGTGCATACAAATACATGAACAAAACAGAAACATCAACACAATGTTGTCATATTTCAGCAACATAGTTTAAAGGCATTGAATATTATTTTGAATATAGCTCACGTACATTTCCATACTCGTTCAAAATAAAACGCTGGCAAGATTCCAAACTGATCTCAACTGCAACTTGCGATGATATAGCATCATTTCATCTTCGCCGATATCAATTTTATATTTTTAATTAAGTGTTTATGTTTTATCCCTCTTATATATTTGCTCTTAAAGTAGCCGTGATCCAGGGTATTATAAGCGCAAATGGATATAGAGGTCACCGTTCCAAATTCAACCCTGAAAACTGATGATTCCTTTAGCACGAAATGTACATGCAAATTTTCACCATTGGTAAAATAGTACCAGCGAGGACAGTTAAATGCCATGGTGCCATTTTGTCGGCTGTCACAAAGTAGAATTATTTCCCAGGGAAATAGGTCATTATCAGTAGACCTAATCCCATTGGAAATAGGAATATACTCCGTAATCGTGCTAACTCGTGATAACCAGACTATAAATGAAATTGTTCTGACTTTATCTTGCATCTCTATGGCTATGTAAATATACACTATATGCTAGTAGTATGACAATGACTCTAATCGTTTATTACATCGTTAGCGAAAATATATACATACGAGATATATGGAGGGATTGACGGAAAACTGTCGTAACTCATATTTTCAAAAAAATACGGGAGAAGCAAACAACTGTACATCATTTTCCTCTCATGTTATTTTGTATTCTTTTATTAATGAGTAAGAAATAACATGTCTTATATAATTACACTGTGCTAAAAAGTGATTATTGGGAATTTACGAGCTTTTTTTACTGATAACAGTTTTTCACTAAAATTGGAACACGGAACTAAGTAAATTTATGTACTTTTTAAATGGAATATTTTTATGATATTTGGTTGAAACATGTGTTTGGTATTTCTAAAGCCAAAATATCAAATAGTCATTTTTGAAAAAAATGTTAGTTACGACAGTTTTCTGTCAAGCCCTCGATATGTACATATATCTACAATATAGCATAATCCTATATTTTTTATACTGACTGTTATCTAAAAATTGGTAAAAGTAATTTATCAAGCACTGTCGTCACGGTGGCATTACATGTACCACCCGACAATGAAGAAAACAGTAAAAATCCGCCAGTGTTTTAAAGAGCCGTTGGTATTTTAAGTCTTGTCTGATTTACATGATACCTACGTGAGACTGAACAGAAAATGGTAAACTATTTTCTGCGCATTACATCTCCAACGCCAGTTTTATACTTATTCTAACACGAGTAAAACCTATCAAATGTTTTTGGCGCAGCAGTCTGAGCCGACTTTTGGCCTATAGCCAGTTTGCTCTACAATACCTGTTTGTCCAATAACATTTTTACAGTATAGATAATTGAATAAAATATATGGTACCATTGGTTAGTTGCGATAAACAGATGCGTAACAAGGACAGTAGTTGCTGACTATTTACTTGGTGTTTTATGGGTGATCCACTATCCTACTTGTTATACTTTCGTCACGGTACGCTCCTGGCAGTATGATTAAACAGCAAATATGGCTATTTATACTTAAACAAAATGAACCCTGCTTAGCGCCGAATATCTTATAATAATATTTCTTGTTTCATAATATTCTCAAAAAGGCGACGACTTCTCGATGAAGCACGCTGGAAAGAAATGGTTTTCAGGGTGTTAGCAATTAGTTTTAAAATGGCGTTGGAGATGTGATGCACAGCAAATAGTTAACAATTTTCTACTTAGCCTCGCGTGTAATGTATAATTGAAATCTGACAAAAATTACGTCAGACTTACAGCTTCTTAAAACTCTGAGTCAAGGCTGAATTTTCAATGTTTCTTCTTCAAACCGTAGCTTTTGTGATGACATAGCCACACAGTATTGCCACCATGATTGTACTAAAACAAGTCATTAAAAATTTAAATTTATTTCTTTGCAGTCCTACATAATACATCCGTGAAGTATGTTGACTAGTAATTTAACCTGATTCCTTACCATAAATCATTTTAATTCCATAGTGATTAAATCAAGTTATTTTTATCATCCGATTAATCACATACTTTCCCATCTGCGTTTTATTGTTCATCGTTTCCATGGCAATACATAAGCTTCTTACGTAATCAGTCAAACAGGCGTGTTCTAATAAGGTTGACCTGCATAAGGTCAACATTTTTTCTCTTATGTCAATATGAACTCCCTACTAATGGTATTTGTTCTATTTTAACTGTATTTGTAAATTGATGATGTACTATGTACAAAACCTAGCAATCATATCGGAAAAAGCAACAGTAAAATACACAGTCCTACCACATAGTCAAAGGTTGTTCAAAGGTTCAAGAATAAACAATAACAAATTGTCTTGGTAAAAAAATCATCAACCCAACCTTCAATAGACCATGTTTGTGTGGGAAAACACAGAAACCCATACATACCAAAAGGTTAATGCTATTTTCAAGATGAAAGTCAAGTACTCAATAACCTTAAAGGAATTGCAAGGCAAAAAAGTTCAACTTCATATTTCCTGATTTTGAATTATATTTTTTATAACTGTGAATGCAATTTCAGACACACTGTTATACTACTTGGCAAAATATTTCTTATTTTTCTCGTAATATTTGGGTTTTTTCTAAAGCTACAGTCCCATAAACATAAAAATAGCCGTGAGGGCACCGTACGGGCGCCGTGCGATCAAGCTTCGCAAGGACCCGTACGAACTCTTGGGTACCCGTACGAACTGTTACGTTTTTTTCAGGGTCTGTGAGATGAGCCCAGGGTACACGTATCAGTTTCAAAGTCAAGTCGTGAACAAAATCGTGGCCGAGTATGGATTAAACATGCATATCTCCCAGCTACGGCTCCGTACGGGTGTGTTGTATTGTGCCATGTGCGTACCGTCACCTTAATACGCAAGGCTTCCCACGACCTACGGCTGTCTGCACGTACGGGTCCGCAACAAGCCACGATTTTATGGGACTAAGGCATAACTAGACCTACGTGGGTCAGGTAAGCTAAAAGTTAGATTAGCGTTAAAATATGCATCTACTGATGAGAAGATACTAGAGCTTGTTATTGTTCAACATTAGTATAATTCAATTAAAAAGATATCCTAACCGCATAAGAATGTTGAAAAGACAAGAAGCGACCAATTAAAATGTTTAATTTCAGCAAGTACGACATATAACAAATCTATCAATAGCTTGGTGATTTCCTCAGTATCATACTTTCGTTTTCAACAATGTGTATGCCACATGTTTTAATTCGTTCAGTAGAATGTTGTAAGGCCACAACAAATTGATCATATGTTCTATGGATTTTGTCCGAAAAAAATTGGAGCGAGCGAGCGAAAAAAAAAAAATATTTTTTTCCCACATTTTGCATTTTGAGGAGCGAGCGAAAAGCGAAAAATAAAAAAAAGTTCTATTTTTATGAATATTCATTTACTTAAAGTCAAAATGCACTTAAATGCAGAAAAACTTAAATGAATAGCATTCTGTATTATTTCAAAGTGCATATAAGCCACAATAATCACTTAAATTATAGTTGTGGATATAGACATGCTTATTTAAATATAAAACATGGATTGATGCTGTACTACTATGGATTCATTCTATTTTTCTTACATGATACAATTTTAAAAGCACTGCATGTGTTTATTATTTTTCTCTCAATTATAGTTTCATATTTAGTCTTTTTCTTGGGTTTTATTATCTTGACCTTGGATTACAAGGAAATGTCTGTTTAGCTCTGATTATCTTGTAGTTTCTTGTAAGAAAGATTACTTGCTAATATTTATAAAAGAATGCTTTTAATATGATACATACAAAATAAATATTTGTATTTTGTTCCATTTGCATGAACTGTACTATATTATTATACTGTAAAATATATTGGTTTCATTCAATATTGAACTTCAAAACTTTTAAGATCATTGTAAAATTTTAGAATCAGCACTTCTAAAATTATAAAGGACCAAACCTGGTGACTTTTTATGTAAAATAAATCCCTATATTAACCAAATAAATAAGTGATGGAATCAACAACAAACAGCTACTCAGCAAGTTTAAATCCTCCTGAATGAAAAGTTTAGGCTCTGTACCCCTATAAAATGATGGACCAAACCAGACTTTTGGTGTATAAATAAAGTTTTAATATTCAAGTAAATAAAGGATGGGCTCAAAAACATAAAAATTATGTATAATTATATTCATATACTCAGTATACTTAAGTTCCTGAATGAGAATTTTAGAATCAGCACCCCTATAAAATGATAATGAAAAAAACCTGTTAACTTTTAAGTGCATAAATACAGTCTTATTAATTAGGAAGAAGAAGAAGATTATTAATTAACCAAATTATGCTACAGACTAAACAACATACTACTGCTAAGTATACATAAGTAATCCTGAAGGAAAAATAGAATCAGCACCTCTATAAAATTAAATGGACTATACGTTTTGGTGTCGAAAGTATAGCCTTTTGGTAATTAATACAAAATACAACTTCATTTTAAATCAGTCTGTTCGAATATCTCCCCAGCATGAACATTATTAGAAAAGGAAATCTTCTATCCTGTCCTACCTCAATTCATAAGACATGAGTCGACCTCTATTGTAAATTATTTTACACAGAAGGTGAACATATGACGTCACACATCCAGATCATCTTTGTAGGGTTGATGGAGCCGCTCTGTCTACGTCACTGTTCAACTTCTGTGTGTATCAAGAGTTAAAGTTTATGGAAGTTAAGCATTGCATTTATTACGTGTAAATTTAGTATAAATGTGTTAAAACGTGTACTAAATATAATTTAGGATTTAGAAATACAAAGGAACAAAGGATCGACACGATCATCATAGTGAAGTATGTAAACGTGAATACTTTACTGTTTTGTTACAAATATAGCAATGTCATAGTGATAAGCTTTGATATTTAGACCAAAAAGTATTGATTTTCTCCGTAAAACTTCTTGGTTGAGTGCCAAAAAAAATTGACTTCAAAAAAATCTTGACGCGGTAAAAATTTTGAAGTGCGGGAGCAAAAAAAAATAAAAATATTTTTTTTTCCATTTTCGG
This sequence comes from Mactra quadrangularis, assembly GCA_025267735.1. Taxonomy (NCBI): domain Eukaryota; kingdom Metazoa; phylum Mollusca; class Bivalvia; order Venerida; family Mactridae; genus Mactra; species Mactra quadrangularis. The sequence continues at coordinate 36,948,555 of CM046300.1, read as the reverse complement.
ATTTTTAGGTGCGGGAAATCCGACGAACAAAAGATCAATTTGTTGTGGCCTAAGTGACAAATGTTATTAGTAAGTGATTTCTTACGTTCTTAATACTGTTTTAAAGATTAAACTTGGTTCTATACTTTTGGCACAGTCATTTGCCTGTATATCCTTAAAAAAAAGACCAGATCTTCTGAAGTAAAAAAAAAAAAAACAAGAACACCGTGACACGAAAGATTTATAAGATAAATGACCCCAGTTAATTATAGCATGCAAAGAGCATTTGATGGAATTTCGAGATAATGAAAATATTCAGGAAATAATTGATGTAACTGAATAAAGCTACAGTCCCATAAACATAAAAATACCCGTGAGGGCACCGTACGGGCGCCGTGCGATCAAACTCCGCAAGGGCCCGTACGAACTCTTGCGTACCCGTACGGATTGTTACGTTTTTACCAGGGTCCGTGAGATGAGCCCAGGATACACGTAACAGTTTCAGTCTCAAATCGTGAACAAAATAGTGGCTAAGTATGGAATAAACATGCATATCTTCCAGCTATGGCTCTGTACGGGTGTGTTGTTTTGTACCATGTGCGTACCGTCACCTTGAATAGCAAGGCTTCCTACGGCATACGGCTGTCTGCACGTACGGGCCCGTAACAAGCCACGATTTTATGGAACTGAGGTATTACTTTCATAAAGATAAAACTATTAGCCACCTTTGGTCTAGAGAAAGAATAACTCGAGATAAGAACAGTCGAAATAACAAGATAAGATATACATACAAAACTTCGAGATGGGCAAACACAATGTACATTCGTCTCTTACTATATATAACAAAGCTCTTTGAACGTACTCTTTATCTTTTGCAATTGCATGTACTTGCTGCGTTCAATTGCGTAAGTTCTCCGGGTTGTAAGAATTTCTTACCCATTGAGTAATTGATAATCAAAAATCTTCCGTCTTTGTGATATGAAGATATGAATTGTAACCACATTGAAATATATGTGTCGCAGAACCGCTACAGTTATCGGCACAATACACTATTTGAGGCAATGCTCAAATACGTTATTATCTAATGTGCTATTGCACTTATTCAACATCAAACATATTCATATACCATAAATTCAACTCCAAAATACAAATCACTGCAAATTGCAACCCATGTATTTGAAAAATGAAACAAATTGCCGCTTTTTACTGGTCAATAAATGCCAACTATATTTCACATTCTTCATTTACAATTTTAGTTTGGTATTAGCATTAATACAATCATAAATAGTTCAAAAGTCATTGAAACCCCTTATTTAGTTTTTATTGACTTAAAAAGAGCGTTCTTTTCCATATGTTAAATTTGCATATTTTCCTGTATAACAAATATAGACCCTAATAAGCGTTGGATCCAAAAGCACGTCGTTACATGTCATATTTTATATTCTTTGTTGGCCAATGTTTAACGTTTTGTATTGATCAACTATCTCTTTTAAATCAAACTGACATTTTTTTACAAAAAGCGGGTCTTTATCAAATCGGAATTTGACCATTTGAAATGTATGTGACATAATGTATGATATATACAAGTATAATGTTCTTTAAGGCTACAACATATCATCGTCGGTTATCCCACGATACATTACTTCGCTTATGATGCGTTATGTACCGCGGGCCATTGAGTTAAAAACATCTCGTATAGTCATGAGTAATAATAATAATAATCATATAAAAATAATAATAGGTAGTTTCATTGGTTTCGCAATGAAACTAGCCAATGAAATTACGTTTTATATCTAAGGTTTGGTTTACCATTCAAATATCAAAATTTGTTTAAAGCGGGTGATGTATGACGTTGATGTATGACGTGAGATTATTTAATTGTAACATGTGATTTCATTGGAAAAAGATTGGTCTCCCCTGCCTCATGCATATTCATGAAAACGAGATTTTGCCAGACAAATTGCCCACGGTACTTATGGAGTGTAACGGAAGAAAGTACTATGGTTGCCGACGATGCAACATATATAAAATACATGTACATGTAATATATAAGTACATACAATAATAATATGTTCAACCCTGCACATGAATAAATAAGATGGTTAATTGCCCCGGACATTAAATTAAATAAGATAATAAATTGTCCCGGACTTTTCTACTTAACCTTTGGAGCCGTTGGTTTGTTTTTTTGTTTTTGTTTTTTTAAACGTCGTATTCAACACATATTTAGGTTATATATATGACGGCCAGCCCTTCCTACTATAGGTTTCCTGGACACTTTTCTATCACCAGTACTAACTTACCCTATCACGAGGCCGACAACTCATGTATAGGGAATGACCTACCGCGAGCGGGTTCGAACCCGTGATCTCCAGATTCGAAGTCAGACATGCTAACCACTACGCAACGGCCGCGGTTGGAGCCGTTGGAACAACAATATGTCAAGTCGCCCCCACAAAAAGAGAAGACACTCAGTCTATGATGTATGAAAGATTACTAGTACTAATGTTTGAAACCAAAGATGACAACATGCAGACTGTAAAAATCAAGGCCACATAACCCTACCGGACGATGTAAATATCTTATGCCAAAATGCATTTTGCAATGTCACTCGTTCGCAATACTTTAAATTATAATATATGCACAAACATTATAACATCAGAAGTAAACGATGATCATGCAATGTATGCACCTTTTTAGGTTGTTCCAACATGACCAATGACGTCATACAGTGTTTAAGTATCCTGTAGTTCAACATGTCCTCATATTAGATATCAACCCATCAGAATCACGTCTCATAACAACACGTATAATCCTCTCATACTTTCCCTGACATCACTCGATTTGAATTGCCTTCTAGAGCCAGACTACATAGACGTCGTTTCCATAGCAACCGTTCCATTTGAAGTCGATAACTAAAGCGACTGAATGCGGAAGAAAATCTCACTAGAAATTCCCAGAACATACAGGGTGGAGAATAAAAACCAGTTCGTATCACTCAAAACGTAAACAAACGGACGCCATTTTGGAAATTTTCAGGTAATTTTTCTAATTTACTCTTTTATTCGTCCACTAATGAAAAAACGAAAATTACTATAACACGCTACTCATTTTTCCGCTTCTAGTGATGTATATTACCTACAGATTCAATTAGAATTTAAACAAGTTATCCCGGACATTGGAATCGAAGTGAGCAAAAATTGGATCGTATTTGACGGATGCGAACTGGTTCAAATTCATACTTTAGCCTAGTTTATTACGAAAAAAGCATTTATTCTCGTTTAAATTGCTATGTAAAACCCACGGAACACGTATGTAGTCTTGTAGTACAGTATCAACTCCTCCAGATATAGTTTGGACATAAAAATAGAATTTTTGAAGAATGATGCGAACCGGTTCAGATTAATACAATGATACGAACCGGTTCAGATTTATGATATTTTACTTTTATACCTCATTTGCAAACGTTCTTTGTCGATGTCTGTTTCACGGCATTAATATTAAAAACAAATCGTCATTCTGTACACAAACGGTCTGACTGACCTTTGTACGGAGACGCCGAGCATCATGGGTAAAACTGTTTATTTACCTAAACACGTGGCAATGTTTACATTCTAGTAATTTCCCCCAACAAGTATACTCAACAAATAAGAGAATGTATTTTGTGTCTACTCAATAAAATTTTACTATCCAACCAGCTTTCCTCATTAAATGAAACTTTTTAACCAGTAATTAAATCTCCGTCGTAACGTGTTTACATCTGTCATTCTTTACACAGACATTTGAAATCGAAAGTAGAATACACAGTTTAACTATGCATCTGTACCTTTCGATGTTTAAATGTTCTTTGAATACATGGATTTATATTCCTGTAGCTATAATGGATAATTTATTTTAAATTTTAACAATGATTTTGTCAAAAACCGAAAGATTTTGTCTTCATGCGCCGCACTATATTCTGTTGCGTACTAAAACGCCGAAATCTGGGAATGTTGTGCGGGTTAGTATACGGGTGATATCTTCACCATCTATTTATAGAATGCAATGTCGTTCATTTAAATGTCGAACAGTATTGTACCATAATTATTTTAGGACCAAAATTAAAAATACACATGTTTTCCCTTTCTCGACCGACGACCAAAAAACCCGCCCACTCAAAAGTTTTTATTGCCGAAATCAAGATTTTTTTTCAATCCAATCTGGATGTAGGACTTTTAACAACGACTTTTTTCCGACCCGGCGTTCAAGTAGTGATTCATTATGCCGTGCGTCATGCGTTAGAGACGCAAACTTTGAACCGCGGACATGCGTCAATAGATAAATGATAACGTGTTGGCAGTTAATTTATACATAGAAGGTTAGGTGATAATTAGCACCGAGTAATGACTGTTTTAGTAAAATTTGTCGTGATTTTGACATTTTTTATATTTATGAATATCCATAAAATATCGTAATATTTACGGGCATATAATTTTTTTATCCGAGTAAGAACAAAGCTCTAATAATAACGTCGTTAAAATCAATTTAATGTGAGTCGGCTCTGTGTCCCTTCGAACTTATTGTTAATGTATATCAACTTCTTTGATGATAAACGCCGACCTTAATTATATAATGATGGACGATGTCTTTTTTATTGATTTGAGAGCTGTGTGGTCGGTTGTAAGTGAGAAATCGGCCGCGAGATTTTGTCTTTTCGCCGAAAAATCGGCCGATCATCTCGATTTCGCCGGATAAATCGGCTGATTTTTTTCAGATTTTGCTCAGATTTTTTTAATGCGCGTTATACCCGTAAAATTAAAGTAAACCTCAGCTGAAAACTACGTCCAAGCGATACAGCGTTCTGCAGTATGACATGAAAGGTTACAATCGAATATTACGAATTTTACAGTACATGTATATTATAAATGTTTGTGGCTAATATTTTAATAGAAATTTAAACCCACATCATTTTATGATGATTTAGTAATATGTATATAATTGATCAAACCATTTACTTGACTATAAAAATTAAATGGCATCGTGAAATTTAACATATGTCCATAATAATTTTGTATACGTGGCCGATTGTAATAATTTGTACTGTGGTGTGTGTAAAACAATTCCAAATTAATCCAAGTTAATTAATGTATATAGAAATAAAAAATTGTAATCATTTAGAAATAAATAAGCTTAATTGATAAATACTTCACAATGACAGATAATGACTCAGTCTGCAATTTATCATGAAATTATGTTTTAACATTACAAATGATTCACAAAACTTATTTACTAATGAAAATGAATGTGATAATATTAATATAAGATACACCAAGTCATTGAGACTACACAATAATATTGAATGAAAAATGATTGTTTAAAAATTATGCATTATTTGAAGGACATGCTTTAGCGACCAAAATCTCCAGATTCGTTGTGTTTTTTTTGGGTGGGACTCATTGTTTCAAAATATGTCTCATGGACTAATGTTTTCCAGCTTCAAAATAAATCACTGCGCAAGTAAAAATGTGCTGTTGGTCAGTGTTTTTCACGTCGGATATTTTGAGTTTTACAAAATGAATACAGACAGACAGTCTAAAGTAAAATTAACCAGTGATAAACCAGATTTTGTGTTTGTGTAAGTGTAACCACTGTCTCCAGTCCCCAAACGTCGAAATTGATATATTTTCAAAAAAAGCCGACATACCTACCTACATATATGTTTTATTAGTTATTTTTAGAAAAGAGGAAACATAAATATTTTTATTGTTAAATTAAAATTTCGTCAGCTTGTCATGCACTTTTCGATTCGTAGTTGAGTCTATCAAGGAGTAATTTTAGTATGTATTTATAAGGTTTCAATGTGTACGAAAGTCTTTCAATACTTTGAATAACGAATTGTGATCGTCATTTTGACTCAATTTAACAACTTTCGCAAACGATTTGACTACTTCGAGATTTTTAGCTGAAAATAACTTTATACTTAACCGAACACCATCTCTATTTTTTATGATAAAAATGTCAACGTTCCATTCGCATTTACTTTTCTCCACCTGACCATGCATAAAAGTAACCGATGAGTTATATGGTACATTTGTAATATGAATTCATTTTCAGCTAAAACTCCCGAAAAATCAGATTGTTGTAAAACGTTTTGAAATCGAAACGGAAACGAAATAAAATTGTGTAAGTTTGGAAAAATAATGCCGTGAAACTCACATCGACAAAACCCGGGTCGATAGCGCAGTTGGTAGCGCGCCGGGATTTGGATACTCGTGCCCGAGGGGGTTCGAATCCCACCCGTGGAGGTTATACCCTTCCGTGAAAATTTGACAATAATGTCGATTTTCCTCCATTGATTAGATAATATGGAAAAGTTTCCGGCCTTGTGGGAGGGTAGGTGAGTACTGGTTATAGACAATGGTCCAGGAAAGCTAGGTTAGGTGCGCTGGACGCCGTGAAATGACCTAAATTGTGTTGATACGGCGTTAACTCCATTAAATAAATAAATAAACACATCGACAAAGAACGTATGCAAATAAAAATAAAATTGCAAAATACCATAAATCTGAACCGGTTCGTATCATTGTATAAACCTGAACCGGTTCGCATCATTCTCAAAAAAATCTATTTTTATGTCAAAACTAAGTCAGGAAGAGTTAATACTTTTCTACAAGATTACACACCTGCTCCGTGGGTTATACATGGCAAATTTAACGAGAAAAAATGCTTTTTTGTGATAAACTAGGCAAAAGCATGAATTTGAACCAGTTCGCATCCGTCAAAAATGACCTAATTCTTGCTCACTTCGATTCCAATGTCCGGGATAACTTATTGAAATTCTAATTGAATCTGTATGTTATATACATCATTAGAAGCGGATAAATGAGTAGCGTGTTATGGTAATTTTTGTTTTTTCATTGGTGGACGATTTAAGGAGTAAATTAGAAAAAATACCTGAAATTTTCCAAAATGGCGTCCGTTTGTTTACATTTTATATGATACGAACTGGTTTTGATTCTCCACCCTGACATAGAGTGTAGCCAAATGACGGAACCAAAATATATCGATAAGAGTTAGAATCAAGCAGACGACACATTTATAAATAGGATAAACTGGACGCTTGTTAAGTGGTTATCCTGAGTTAGGCATCACTTATGATTGGATGCAACAAGCCTTATCTTCTGAGACATTAATTATATATATATATGTACAGATATGTGCTTGAAATCTCACCATGTAGCTTAATGTAGTTAGTGTTGAGATAAGATAATTATAGAATTACAAACTAAAGTCATTGTTTTGTCATTAAATAACATGTAGGCACGAGATTGTTTAGGCACTAAATAACAAGTTCGCTGCATTCAGCGATTTCAAAAGTGACTTAATTTGCGCTAACAAAAGAGTATCTGAGTCCATGACAATTGTAAGCTATTTGCAATAGGAACATTGCAAAATATAACGTTTTTCTGTAGAATAATGTAAAAGGTTCTACTACTGAATCTAAATCAATATGAACAGTTGTCAGTCACTGACGGAAGTATGAGTCCAGTAACTAGTTCATTGCTAAATCCCGGAGAGATTAAGCCTTCCCAGGAACAGTTTGTAGGTTGTCTGACCGCCGTAATATGATCATTCGCCAATTTCCGTAACCCAAGTCGCTTACAAATACAATCGTGTGAAACTGAACATGTATATCTTCTATTTCAAAATCAGAAAGGGACATTTTTATCATTTATTTATAGTACGATTAAGGTCTGCGTGATTGATTATTGATACGAGACACGGAATTTCGAATCTTGTGTTCCGAAGTGGATATGGGTTCGAATCCGACCGGGGTGTTTAAAACCTCCTATGAAAATTTGACAATTATGTCAATTTTCTCCTATAAGGTATATGGAGAAGTTACCGGCCTTGTGGAAGGGTAGATGCGTATTCATTGTAAACAAGTTGAAAAACGTAGCATTAGATAAATCATGTTTATTGCAGGTTTTTTCATAATACATGCAAATAAAAGTATGCCATAAATAAAGTAAATAAAGCACAACAGAAAAAGCTCGCGATTGTAGCTAGTTTAGTAATAAAGGGAAGTAATTCTAATTGTAGCACAGTCGTTGTTGACTTCAATTGTCTCCCCTATTATTTGTTGTTGTTCTTTTAAGTTGAGCCTGATGATTATTGTTGTAATAGTTATTAATGTTGTTTTGTGTTGTTGTTGCTATTGTTAAAAAGTGTTGCTATTGTTTTGGGTAATGATGTTGTTGTTCTGTTGTTCTAGGTTGTTTCTGCTATTGGTTATTTTGCAGTTTTGAGTTTTATCTGTTGTTTAGAGTCGCTCTTTGTAACTATGTGTCGATGTTGTTGTTTTGAATTGACTTAAGTTTCTTTTTCAGTTGTAGTTAGTGTTGCTATGACTTGCTGTTGTAATAGTTTTAGTCGTTGTTGTGGTTTTAAGTAGTAGTTGTTGGTTTGAATTGATGTTGATCATTTAGTTGTTTGGAGTTATCATACATGTTGTTTCGAGTTTGTTGTTTTTTGTTTTTATATTGTTTTTAGTAGTTGTTTCTGTTTGCTTTCCGATGTTGTTTTTGCTTTTAGTTGTAATTGTTGTTTTTGGTTGTTGTAGCTGTATTTGTTTTGTGTTGTTATTTTGTGATGTTGCTTGCTTTTTTCGTTGTTTTGCTGTTTTACATGGTGTATTTGAATATAAGTTGTTGATTTTAGTAACAGTAAATGTTGTTTTTTATTAGTACAAAATGAAATTGTTGTTTTGTTTTAGTTGTTGGTTTTAATTGTTGTTGATTTGAGTTTATTGTTATTTAAGTGGATGTTTTTTAAACATTGTTAACGCAATCAATGTCAAATATGGCAATTTTGTGTTACTTTTTATTAATTGCCATGGCAAATTGTCGAATCTGTTTTTGGTTGGTTTTACGCCTATCAACACATTGTTTATATTATATAACGGCGGACAAATAACCTACGCACTGTTCCCAGAAAGGCTAAATCTCAGACTTCAGCGGTTAACCGGTGACCAGTTATTTGGCACATACTTCAATGACTGACAATTGGCCTACATGATTAAGAATCAGTGCTAGGGGCGAATTGTCGTAGAACTTATTTCATGACCAAGTTCCACGAAAGTATGCCTCTGCCCGCCAGTCTGGAAATCGAGCGTACGATACCTCCACCAGTAAACCTGTGTGCAACCAACTGAGCTAGCCGGGCAGCTTAAAGACGAAAGGTTTACAACCTGCTATGAAGTTCATTACATTTGATAAAGAAATACCAGTACAGCTATGTCTCGTTTTCCAGCCGAAGAGATTTTCTCTGATATGGAACATATGGTCACTTTTTAAGACCACTCTTGGAAAAGCATAACATTTGTTTGTTAATCTGGAAACATCGTTATTTCCTTAAATAAGTCAATTTTGTGAATGGCTAGCAAAATAATTGAGGAAGTTTTGCTGGGTTCTATAGATAAAGACTGTATTTCCCCGACTGTTTACATTTGGTCCAGGAAGTTAGCTAAGAGTGATTGATATGGGGTAATATTTTGGGTATTTACCTAGTGGTAAATGTGTACAGTCAAACTTGTTCTACGTGAGCACCCATAGAACTATCAAATTCAATGTATTATGGTGGTTGATAAACATAATTGTCTCATGCGAACAACGTAATATTTAGCAGATGTAGAATAGCAGTTGTCAACAAAACATAGCTTCATTCAACCATTTAAACCAATAGGGCACGAGACAATATCAGAGATAATCAAAGGAAAGCTTACCCATGGTTATGAAAACATCTTCACAGGGACAATGGTTTCAATAATAACAGTGAAAAGTCAGCCTAAGTTTGAAGAGATGTAAGTCTTTAATTATTTAAATGTCAATGATACCTGTTCGAGGCTAAGCAGAAAAGTGTACACTTTTTGCTGGGTATCACATCTCCAACACCAGTTTTATACTTCTTGCCCTTTTCAGAGTGCTACAGTGACAAGTAGTCGTCTTTTTTAATAGGAAGAACGTTGGTAGGTTTTCAAGGGTGTTTGCTAAATGTAAAAATACTAGCGATGGAGAAGTAATGCGCAGTGTATACTTTCCTGCCTCAAGTAGATGTAACGTAAATCTGACAATAATTAAAAGACTTACAGCTCTTTAAAACTCTGATTCGATGGGGATTGTTTTACTGTTATCTTTTTAATACCGCAGCATTTGTGATGTTTTAGTCACGTGGTATTGCCACCATGAACTTTATCTGTATAAATGTTTTATTGGACCGAGTTTATCATTGACTTCATGTATACTATATACAACGTCTGTCATCTTTGACTATAAAGTTTTTTTATCTGTGCGTCATTCTAGATAAGCGCACCCAAGGCCAAAAATATCCGCATTCTTTATTCTTATCTAATGAGAAAGGTACACAAACAAAATACCCGGATTAATCTATGACGAAATAAACGAGGAAATGGTTTTCTTTTATGAACATTGTATGAACTTACATTACCTATTGGTACACTAATTTATTAAGCTCGATTGTGACACAAGTCCTCACAACTTAGATATATCAGTTTCAAGTCCGCTTCCTGGTCCCCCAGTTCTGAGCTAGTAGGATAAAGTTTTTTTGTTCAAGGAACAACGGGATAGGTTTTGAATGGGTTAATTTCTTGAATGTCAATAAGGCCACAACAAATTGATCTTTTGTTCGTCGGATTTCCCGCACCTAAAAATCCGAAAATGGAAAAAAAATATTTTTATTTTTTTTTTGCTCCCGCACTTCAAAATTTTTACCGCGTCAAGATTTTTTTGAAGTCAATTTTTTTTGGCACTCAACCAAGAAGTTTTACGGAGAAAATCAATACTTTTTGGTCTAAATATCAAAGCTTATCACTATGACATTGCTATATTTGTAACAAAACAGTAAAGTATTCACGTTTACATACGTCACTATGATGATCGTGTCGATCCTTTGTTCCTTTGTATTTCTAAATCCTAAATTATATTTAGTACACGTTTTAACACATTTATACTAAATTTACACGTAATAAATGCAATGCTTAACTTCCATAAACTTTAACTCTTGATACACACAGAAGTTGAACAGTGACGTAGACAGAGCGGCTCCATCAACCCTACAAAGATGATCTGGATGTGTGACGTCATATGTTCACCTTCTGTGTAAAATAATTTACAATAGAGGTCGACTCATGTCTTATGAATTGAGGTAGGACAGGATAGAAGATTTCCTTTTCTAATAATGTTCATGCTGGGGAGATATTCGAACAGACTGATTTAAAATGAAGTTGTATTTTGTATTAATTACCAAAAGGCTATACTTTCGACACCAAGACGTATAGTCCATTTAATTTTATAGAGGTGCTGATTCTATTTTTCCTTCAGGATTACTTATGTATACTTAGCAGTAGTATGTTGTTTAGTCTGTAGCATAATTTGGTTAATTAATAATCTTCTTCTTCTTCCTAATTAATAAGACTGTATTTATGCACTTAAAAGTTAACAGGTTTTTTTCATTATCATTTTATAGGGGTGCTGATTCTAAAATTCTCATTCAGGAACTTAAGTATACTGAGTATATGAATATAATTATACATAATTTTTATGTTTTTGAGCCCATCCTTTATTTACTTGAATATTAAAACTTTATTTATACACCAAAAGTCTGGTTTGGTCCATCATTTTATAGGGGTACAGAGCCTAAAATTTTCATTCAGGAGGATTTAAACTTGCTGAGTAGCTGTTTGTTGTTGATTCCATCACTTATTTATTTGGTTAATATAGGGATTTATTTTACATAAAAAGTCACCAGGTTTGGTCCTTTATAATTTTAGAAGTGCTGATTCTAAAATTTTACAATGATCTTGGAAGTTTTGAAGTTCAATATTGAATGAAACCAATATATTTTACAGTATAATAATATAGTACAGTTCATGCAAATGGAACAAAATACAAATATTTATTTTGTATGTATCATATTAAAAGCATTCTTTTATAAATATTAGTAAGTAATCTTTCTTACAAGAAACTACAAGATAATCAGAGCTAAACAGACATTTCCTTGTAATCCAAGGTCAAGATAATAAAACCCAAGAAAAAGACTAAATATGAAACTATAATTGAGAGAAAAATAATAAACACATGCAGTGCTTTTAAAATTGTATCATGTAAGAAAAATAGAATGAATCCATAGTAGTACAGCATCAATCCATGTTTTATATTTAAATAAGCATGTCTATTAAGTAAATGAATATTCATAAAAATAGAACTTTTTTTATTTTTCGCTTTTCGCTCGCTCCTCAAAATGCAAAATGTGGGAAAAAAATATTTTTATTTTTTTTTCGCTCGCTCGCTCCAATTTTTTTCGGACAAAATCCATAGAACATATGATCAATTTGTTGTGGCCTAAAGCTATGAACGTACTGTAAATTTAACAATTTGTACTTATATGTAATTGCCAAAGATTGTGGTTTAAAACACGGTTTTAATTCTCCCGATTCCGTACTTTTAGGCTAGAAATTGGCCACAGGAATTTTTGTCAGCAAACACGTTGGTTTAATTAATGTAAAACTGAACTTCATTGCGAGCAAAATCTCTGCACAGGTTCAGTTTGATAATCTTGTTTTGCATTTTACATGAGCGTACGCAATACATTCGCTATCCGATCGTGATAAAAACTCCGTGCTTCCTGAATGAAACTATTATTCGCCTGAAGGGAGCTCAAATATACGTACCTTATACAGCCAGTCGTCGTCATTTTATGATTTATTTACTCTGTAACAGACATGTGTGGATGGAGCAAATTCGATAAAAAGATATCTTCCTCAGTAATTGGCAAGTAAAGGTTGAGATAGCAATTCGCCTTGAAGCAAGATGGTTTCAGTTTGATACTGTCGCCTGTGATGTCGTCTGCCAAAATAGTTGGCAAATATACGTAGAGGTAGGGATTTGCCTTTGAAGCAGGTTAGTTTCAGTTTAATACAGTTGCCTGTGATGCCAACTAGGATGTTTCGAAATCGTGATCAACATGATAAATTATCCTATTGAAATATTGTTTGTACTCCCTTTAACTACATGCGCTTTCAAGGCAACCATTAAAAGCTCAGTCACTTGAGATCAACAAATTTGAGATAACGTAGGATATAGAGGGGTAAAACAAACTACACAAACTGTATGTAACAATGTATGAGTATACAAGTCTGAAAGGTTTCAATATAGATTTCATGGGCGGATCTAGCGAGGAGGGGTCGGGAGAGGGGTCGGGGAGGGGGGAATGGGGTCCGAACCCCTAGAATTTCCAAAATGTACCTAACCATTAGTGATTTTCTTTACTGTAAGTCATTTTTAAGTAGCATGAAGCAATTTTTCTCTGTGCTTAACATAGATTGAATGGTTTTGTAGTTTTGTTATTAATAGGTTGCATTATTTTACAAAATTTGTACAATGTGGTTGTGGTTCGAAAGTTTGGACACTCCCTAGAAAAAGTTCGAACCCCCCCCCCTTGGATCCGCCCCTGGATTTCACATGACACGTGGAGTTTAAAAAAGAACAATAAAATACAAATCTAGATACACGATAAGAAAGCTTAATATTCAAACAAGCAAATAAGACCGAAAAAAATGAACCATAAATAATCAAAATGTTCATAGTTTCATTTTATTTACTCATTCAGATTAAATTTCGCTGTGGCAGATGTCAACATGGCCGCAGTTTTTCTATTTATAAATCTCACTATGGAAGCTTGTATACAAACATTGGACAGAATAGGTATGTGAAGTTGGCGTGTAGATTGTGCATTGTAATTCAACTCGTAGTTCGCGAATTACTAGCTAGCTAGTAGATAGGTATTCAACTTGCAGTTCGCGAATTACGAGCTGGCTAGTAGTTGGGTATTCAACTTGTAGTTCGACCCGGACACACCAGCGTAGGTATCTTTTGAATTACAAGCTAGTAGATGGGTATTCAAGTTGAAGTTCGACCCGGACACACAAGCATACGTATCGTTTGAATTACTAGCTAGTAGTTGGGTATTCAACTTGTAGTTCGACCCGGACTCACCAGCATAGGTATCGTTTGAATTACTAGCTAGTAGTTGGGTATTCAAGTTGTAGTTCGGCCAGGACACACCAGCATAGGTATTTTTTGAATTACTAGCTAGTAGATGGGTATTCAACTTGTAGTTCGGCCCAGAAACATTACTATACATAACATTTGAATTACTAGCTAGTAATTGGGTATTCAAATTGTAGTTCGGCCCAGGTACTCTAGCACAGGAATTGTTTGAACTACTTGCTAATAGTTGGGCATTCAACTTGTAGTTCGACCCAGACACATTACTATACATAACGTTTGAATTACTAGCTAGTAATTAGGTATTCAAGTTGTTGTTCGCCCCGGACACACCAGCATAGGTATTTTTTGAATTACTAGCTAGTAGTTGGGTATTCAAGTTGTAGTTCGACCCGCACTCACAAGCACAGGTATTTTTTGAATTACTAGCTAGTAGTTGGGTATTCAAGTTGTAGTTCGGCCAGGACACACCAGCATATGTATCTTTTGAACTACTAGCTAGTAGTTGGACGTTCAACTTGTAGTTCGACCCGGACACACCAGCAAATGTATTATTTGAACTACCAGTTAGTAGTTGGGTATTCAACTTGTAGTTCACATAAAATACATCAACATTGGTTATACTTGAATAACTAGCTAGTAATTGGGTATACAACTTGTAGTTCGGGCCGGACACACCAGCATATGTATTGTTCGAACTACTAGCTAGTAGATGGGTGTTCAACTTGTAGTTCGACACAGATATTTATTTTTTGGATTTAACGCCGTATCAACACAATTTAGGTCATTTCACGGCGTCCAGCGCACCTAACCTTGCTTTCCTGGACCATTGTCTATAACCAGTACTCACCTACCCTTCCACAAGGCCGGAAAGTTCTCCATATTATCTAATCAATGGAGGAAAATCGACATTATTGTCAAATTTTCATGGAAGGATATAACCTCCCCGGGTGGGATTCGAACCCGCACCCCCTCGGGCACGAGTATCTAAATCCCGGCGCGCTACCGACTGCGCTATCGACCCGGGTTCGACACAGATACACAAGCAAATGTATCTTTTGAATTACTAGCTAGTAGTTGGGTTTTCAACTTGTAGTTCGACCCAGACACATTACTATACATAACATTTGATATTCTAGCTAGTAATTGAGTATTCAAGTTGTAGTTCGACCCAGGTACTCTAGCATAGGAATTGTTTGAACTACTAGCTAGTAGTTGGGTATTCAACTTGTAGTTCACATAAAATACATCAACAAACGTTATACTTGAATTACTAGCTAGTTATTGGGTATACAACTTGTAGCTTGGCCCGGACACACCAGCATATGCATTTTTTGAGCTACTAGCTAGTAGATGGGTGTTCAACTTGTAGTTCGACACAGATACACCAGCAAATGTATCTTTTGAATTACTAGCTAGTAGTTGGGTATTCAAATTGTAGTTCGGCCCAGGTACTCTAGCATAGGAATTAATTGAACTACTAGCTAGTAGTTGAGATTCAACTTGTAGTTCGACCCAGACACATTACTATACATAACATTTGAGTTACTAGCTAGTAATTGGGTATTCAAATTGTAGTTCGGCCCAGGTACACTAGCACAGGAATTGTTTGAACTACTTGCTAGTAGTTGGGCATTCAACTTGTAGTTCGACCCAGACACATTACTATACATAACGTTTGAATTACAAGCTAGTAATTAGGTATTCAAGTTGTTGTTCGCCCCGGACACACCAGCATAGGTATTTTTTGAATTACTAGCTAGTAGTTGGGTATTCAAGTTGTAGTTCGACCCGCACTCACAAGCACAGGTATTTTTTGAATTACTAGCTAGTAGTTGGGTATTCAAGTTGTAGTTCGGCCAGGACACACCAGCATATGTATCTTTTGAACTACTAGCTAGTAGTTGGACGTTCAACTTGTAGTTCGACCCGGACACACCAGCAAATGTATTATTTGAACTACCAGTTAGTAGTTGGGTATTCAACTTGTAGTTCACATAAAATACATCAACATTGGTTATACTTGAATAACTAGCTAGTAATTGGGTATACAACTTGTAGTTCGGGCCGGACACACCAGCATATGTATTGTTCGAACTACTAGCTAGTAGATGGGTGTTCAACTTGTAGTTCGACACAGATATTTATTTTTTGGATTTAACGCCGTATCAACACAATTTAGGTCATTTTACGGCGTCCAGAGCACCTAACCTAGCTTTCCTGGACCATTGTCTATAACCAGAACTCACCTACCCTTCCACAAGGCCGGAAACTTCTCCATAAGGACCATATTATCTCATCAATGGAGGAAAATCGTCATTATTGTCAAATTTTCATGGAAGGGTATAACCTCCCCGGGATGGATTTGAACCCGCACCCCCTCGGGCACGAGATTCCAAATCCCGGCGCGCTACCAACTGCGCTATCGACCCAGGTTTTTGTATTCTGATCGGAAAGTATTTCTATAATCGATAATCGATAATAAAGATACGTACTCTCATGCCCCTCGGCGCAGCTACAGCTTATATGTATAATATATGATATTATATGTATATATATAATATATATATTATTCAAGAGAAATATATATAATGCCCTCGTGATGCATACTGTTTAAAGTTGTTCCAGAAAAAAATACTGCATTTCTTATTTCTTGTATTTTGTATATTGTCTTTTTATGGTTTTGATATTTAATATAAAGAGATAAAGAAAACGCAGGGATGTTAAATTAAATGTAAATGAAACATCTTTTCAGTGTCTTGCCATCAAAACAAAATTTGACTTTGAATACAGATGAAACTCGAAAGTTTGGTCAAACATACAATACCTACATAGTGACAGATGAATAACAGTCACCATATTTTTGGGGTTGAGAAAAGTGTACAATAAAGCAGCTCAAACAGCATTTGACACATTGCAGACCATAATGCATGATTTAAATGAATCTTACATTGACCCTAATAACAATGTTGGGGATAAGATTATTTCAAATATTGTCAACACCATGTCAGACAGGGCTAGTACCGGAAAGGCATTTAATGGTATTTTAGAAACTTATAGAAGAAGTGTTCTTCCAACTGTTACGAAAAGAGTGTCAGAAGGTTTAAAAATTAGTTATATATAAATTGTGTAGCATTGAAACTTATATTATAATTTGAACGTTTATGTTTAGATATAATACGACCAAACGAAAACAAACGGCAGGTATTTAAAAATGTGGAGATAGAAAATTTTTGAGTTTATCTATGTCTATGTATAAATGTATATCTAAAGTATCTAAAATGTCTAAAATTCTTACCTCGGTATAAGTATTAGCCCACTGAATATAACCTTGTTGAGAACGTTCCACGGAAACGTTGTCACCGGCCACTTCTTTTTGATAAATCGGAGTGTACATAACTTTCGTCCTAGATAAAACGTGGCTAAAACGTGCTCTTAGTGCATATAACATTTCCAAGGTCTTAAAAATCAAAAGGAATTTTTTGTGTTCACATCTTGGAATCTAAGGCAAGAGCATTTGCAAGACTTGGGATAATACCTCGCCTACTTGAGGAAGATACGCCTCCTACATAAGAGGCGGAGTTAACAAAAACTGACATATTGACACTAAATTTTAAGTGAAATTATGCCTATAATTCTTGATTTATGTTATACTTAAGTTTATGTTTATTTAAAGAACATGTTTGATATTTGTTTAAATATGAGATATTCACCAAAAATATCAAGGAAAAGTTACAATGCAAACTAAACATGTTTACAAAATATATGAAGGCATCGCCTATGTAGTCACAATTTGTACGCGTAGCTGAGGTCGCTTGGTCAAATACCGAATCAAATAATGTACTTTCATCGTTCAATCAAAAATACTTTTTATCAAAATACCAGGATTCGATAAATCGTATTTTTCAAAGGACAAAGATATATAATAAAAATATAATTCATATCGATACAATATTTGAGAGAGGAAAAGTAGGCATTACCATGAGAATAATTAAATATCAAAGCGCTGACAGTACTAAATCATAATTCTTTTAAATTATCACTAAAATGGTCTCAAATGAACAATGTAACGGATAACGAAATTATTATTCCTAGCGAACTCATGAATCTTATGAGAAATAACTTGATCGTAACCTGTTTTCCTTAAACTGTGTGAATCTGTTGTCAAAAAGGTACTAATGAGAAACTAAATATTTCACTACTAATTGGGTATCAGAAGGCATTAAATATCACTGGTATGCACCGAATTGTCAATTATGTAAGAGCAAGACTTGATATGTACCACTGTATGTGGAAAACGTCATTCTGTATTGCTAGTATTGGTGAGAATATGTAACATTTAAGTGCAAGACTTGAGAGAATATCATGATTAGCACCATTGGACGTGTGAGAAGTATTGGTAAATATATGTTATATTTAGGACCAAGACTTGAGAAAATATCATGATTAGCAACATTTCATGTGAGAAACGTCATTTTATATCGCTAGTATTGGTATAGGTAAGTAATATTTAAGATCAATACTTGAGAAAATATCATGATCAGCAACATTACATGTAAAAGAAGTCATCTCATATCGCTAGTATTGACATAAATATGTTATATATAAAAGCAAGACTTGAAGGAATATCATCATTAGCAACATTATATGTATGAAACATCATGTTATCTCGCTAGTATTGGTGTAGATATGTTAAACTTAAGAGCAAGATATGAGATAATATCATGATAAGCTTCAATGTATGTGAGGGAAGTCATTTTTATATCGGTAGTATAGATATAAATATGATTTTGTAGTAATATTTTTATAAGCTCCATCGATGTGAGAGAAGTTATTTTATATCGCTAGTATTGATATAAATATGTTATTCTTAAGAGCAAGACTTGAGAGAATATCATCATTACCAACATGTCATGTGTAGACATCATTTTATATCGCTAGTATTGGCATAAATATGTTGTATTTAAGAGCAAGACTTGAAGGAATATCATGATAAGCAGCATAACATGTTAAAGAAGTCATTTTATATCGCTAGTATTGATGTAAATATGTTATACATAAGAACAAGTCTTAAGGGAATATCATGATTAGCAACATAACATGTTAGAGAAGTCATTTTATATCGCTAGTATTGATGTAATTGTGTTATATATTAAAGCAAACATTTTGGGAATATCATCATAAGCAACATAACATGGGTGAGACATCATTTGCAAACTGCGACATATCTATACCAAAGCTAGCGTCATAAAATTACGTCTCACATATAATGTGACTAATTATGATATTACCTCAAGTCTTCTCTTTAATGTAACATATTAATGCCAATACTAGCTAGATAAAATAATGTCCCTCACATTGAATGTTGCTAATCATGATATTCTCTCAAGTCTTGCTCTTATATATAACAGATGTATATTAATACTAGCGTTATAAAATGACGTCTCGCACATGTAATGTTGCTAACCACGATAGTTCCTCAAGTCTTGTTCTTAAATATATAACATATCTATCCCAATACTAGCGATGAAAAATGATTTCCCTAACATGTAATGATACTAATCAGGATATTCCCTCAAGTCTTGCTCTTAAATATAACATATTAATACCAATACTATCGATATAAAATGACGTCTCTCGCATGTTATGTTGCTAATTATGATATTCTCTTAAGTCTTGCTTTTAAATGTAACGTATTTATATACATACTAGCGATATAAAAGGTCTTTTCTCACATACAATGTTGCTAATCTTGATATTCTCTCAAGCTTCGCTCTTATATATAACATATTTATACCAATACTAGCGATGTTATATGGCATCTCTCACATAAACCTGTGCTTATCATGATATCATCTCAATTGATTTCATATATTTTTATATTAGGGGTAATTTCCTCAAGTATTGCTCTGATTTAGCATGTTTGAACATCTCTATATACCATAGTTTATGTATTTTCCTTTATGTAGCTATATTAAGCAAAATATTTCCTATATTAAGCAAAGTATTGCTCTGAAATAACCTGTTTTAACTTTTCAATATACTATATTTTATGTTTTTTTCCTATATGTAGTTATACAAAGCGATGCATTTCCTCTAATGTTGCTCTGATTTAAAAAAAAAACCTTTACATATATTCCATTAAGTATTGTTCTGATATAACATGTTTTATATGCTTGTAATAATCATCTTTAATGCATTTTCTTTCATTATAACGTAAAGGGCTCACTATAAATCATTTTTCAAAACATGGCATGTAACATATGTATTGTACTTAAGATTTTGCATTCATCCATTTATGAGGGATATGCATGAATCCACACTATCGTGTGGCAGTTTCTAAGTACAAATGTGTGTATATTCTTGTGAAAACAAACATTATTCGGTACGTGTGGCTCAGTGCATAAGAGTGTAGATATTACTCACTAGTTTTATGTAGAAAATAAAAGTATTTAAATTTCTGAATATATTTACCCAACTTTATTTTGACAGTTAAACTATTATTTTGTTAAATCGACGCGCCAAGTTAAAAACTCACTTTTATACATGATTAGTATGTATTTGTATCTCTACTAACAAACATGTAACACTCAACTGTCCTTAGTAAAAAATTGTTGTTAGAGCACTTAAACCTTACTTAAAAATAAAGTGCATTCAGTGCTTTGATTTTACTTAGACCTTAAAATAAGTGTGCCGACCCCTAGCTTTATGTACAACACTCAAGCAGATTTTATGTGTACAACATTCAAGCAGGTACCGCCCCGATATCACTAGTTTATTTAACCACGCCACATCACCTCACTGTTTATGAAATAAGACTATGTAATTTTACCTTGCTGGTTACAAATTAACGGGTCTATATAAAATAAAAACACTGGAAGCTCATATATATGTATTTATCTGAACCATTTTAACTCCATTAATTGTTTAAAATAAGCCTCTATAAACATGTAATTGAAATCAAAGTTAATAAAGAGTACCTTGTTATTATTGTTTGTATCGAAGGTGTTTGTGCATATAAGAACTTAATGACATTTTGTGTCGCAGTTTGCAAATATTTCTCCGTCTTAAATTAAAAAACACCTCTGCCTTTTGTAAGACGGGGGGGGGGTTTAAGCTCCTGTTGAAATTTTTATGATATATACTGATAGTATTTTCTAGATTGAACTTTCGTAAATCTAGTCGCTTGTGAATACAATAGAGAATCGAATTTATTTTACAAATTCATACATACATGTGTGATATAGTGCGTACAAATTGACCCCGACCTTACCTTTCACATTTGCATATAATTATCATATACACATATCCCGGCGAAAATCAATACCACGCCTACTCTATACTTCGGCTCGTTACGTATTTAAGATAGAATATAAGACATGTATAGAGTATACACAGCCCACATGTATAACAACTCGCGATTCAAATGCATTCAATCGGAAAACTCGTGTTCTTACCTTTTTGATTACAATTAATAAAAAAATGGATGGGGGATGGCGGTTGTTGGGCTAAAACCCACAACATTTGAATAGGTAGCTAGCCTCATCGTATTATCCTCTGGTCCGGTCTATGTGTAATATACACTCATTGTACGCTTTAAATGTACTCCTAACATTAATCCCTGTGTTATAATTACATTCGAGCCTTGACGATATAATCCGATTGTTATCGACTATTAATACTACATTCCTATTCAATGTAATGAATATTATTGCATAAAGGTCAGGTCGGGGTCAATTTGTACGCACTATACCCCTTCTCTGAAAAAAAAAACATTTTGTCGGTATGATTAGCAAACGTGTTCGTCTGCATTTCAAGAAATGAAGTTGCACGAAACCTATTATATTTTCGTTATATATCGGCTGTAACAAAAACAATAAAAATACAATTTCTTGTATACACAACTATATCTGTCCTCAATTATGTCATTTTATAAAACACGACACCCCTGCATGCATCTATTCCAGAGGTAGGCAGTGTCGAAAATAAAAGTATTATTATTAATTTTTACAAAATTAGTTTGGCGGATAAACCACCACCCGTTAGTCAATCATGCTAGTAATGGTGCCATTACACCGACAAGACACTCATAAAACATGTTAAAATGATAATATGTTATTGTCATCCTGAGCGGGATCTATCGTGGATTAGTTCATTGTAACGTTTACATAAAAAGAGTTTTTTTATACGCTCTATATGTAGCTGTATAATTAGTATTATTATTTCACCCAGTCATGACACACTAGCATATTTGACAGTCCTAGTTTATTCATACATATATGTTACGGTAAACCATTCATACGAATCATACTTAAACATTAATCTCTAAGAAATAGGGAACTTCTTTGCTCATTTAGGATATGCTTCCATCAACTGAGAATAGAGACAATCGGTACTGAAATAAACCAATGGATCGCTATCGACGTACATGTAAAATAAGCAACACATTCAACCAAACAGTCATGTTTTCATGTTAACATACGTTCTAAGCTGATAAAGTTGTATTTATATAATGTACTCTAAGAATATATTTTTACACGAAAAGGATTTGTACATTTTTATTTTAGAAGAGTTTTCTTCCACATAACATGTATATTTACATGTTGCGGTTGTACCTTGTTAAGTCTATAGCATAATTTGCCCAAATGACAAGCCTGTATTTGTGCACTTAAAAGTAAAAAAAGTTTGGTCCATTATTATCTTATAGGAGTGATGACTCTAAAATCCTCATCGATGATGACTTGAGTACTCTGAGTAGTAGTTTGTTGTTGAGTCAATCACTTACTTTACAATAATATAATAACTTTATTTCTACTCTAAAAGGTCAACAGGACTGGTCCATTTATATTTTAAAGGTGGGCTCATTCTCAATGACTTAATTATCGTCGGTCCTGTACCGACGATTTAAACAATTATCAAGATTTGAGCATTTTTGTGTCGACACCGGTTGTCTTTAGCCAATCATAACGTTGTATTGAGGTCACGTGACGAAAAAGATGACGTAGAGTAGCAAAAAAGGGGTGCGTGTATGGAATCGTCCACGGCGTGTATTATACGGTTACCTGTTTGTAATACAAGAAAATATCATTATCGATATATGAACGAGTATCAGTTTCAAGGAGTTACAATATAAAACCAAAAAAAAACATTCATGCCTATTCGTAACATGTTCATTTATTGAAAAAAAAACTCGCTTTTGTTGAAAAAAGCAAACCTATCTTCCCTACTTCCGAGCGAGTTTACATGTATTAGTAAATATGAACGTTCGATTAGCTGGTGGAATGTAGGGCAGAACATGTTCTTGAAGCGAATAATTTGGTTTGCTTATCAATAAAATGTAGTTTCTTAATGTCAAATGGACAGGTGAATTATGAAGTCTACCATAATAATTTTGTAATTCGATGGTTTTATCTGGCCTTACAGTGTGTAGAATTAATCAAACGCTCTGTAGTCTATAAATAGACTTGGGACGGTTTAAAGCACTGACGAATACCTGAATCTGTAGTAATACGTCAGATGACCACTGCTGGTATTTATATCCGACGGGGATGGACGCGCTCTAGTCGAACTTCTGAAGGGCTGATTTAAAGCCCTCTACTGTAAAGGCATGCACTGTTTGATCTGCATATTGCTTGAATCTTTATTCTCTATGGAGAATACACGGCTAAACGACGATTTCAAGCATTTTTGGAAATGCTAATACTTGTTCTATTGAGCAGTTGCATGTTTTAGTGTCCATCATTAATGGTGATCTTTAATTCGCCTATGAAGAAACTACACGTCCCTAAATGGTATCAAATTGATGTGTACGTGAATATCTAACCAAAGGATAGCAAAATACTACAACAGAATACATACAAGGGTTCGTTTTTGGCAAATCTGCCTGAGTGTTGTACGCTCAAATCTGCCTGCGTGTTGTGTGCGAAATTTTGGCTATTTTGACCCTAAATTCTCTAATTGAGCAACTACACGTCCTCAAATGGTATCAAATTAAAGTGTGCGTGGATCACTAACCAAAGGATAGCAAAATACTACAATAGAATACATTTACGGGTTCGTTTTTTGGCAAGTCTGCCTGAGTGTTGTACATAGAAATTGGACGATTTCTTGGCACCATTTTGTCAATAATGCAGCTACAAACTTCAACAAGGTATCAAATGGAAGCGTAGATAGATCTCTAGCCTTTAGTAACAAAAAAAACAGCAATAAAATATGTGCACGTATACGTATTGTTGAAATCTGCCTGAGTGTTGTGCACGAAATTTTGGCTATTTTGACCCTAAATTCTCTTATTGAGCAACTACACGTCTTCAAATGGTATCAAATTAAAGTGTGCGTGTATCACTAACCAAAGGATAGCAAAAAACTACAATAGAATACATGCACGGGTTCTTTTTTTTTGGCAAATCTGCCTGAGTGTTGTACACGCAAATCTGTCTGAGTGTTGACGATTTCTTGGCACCATTTCGTCAATAATGCAGCTAATTACTTCAACAAGGTATCAAATGGAAGCGTAGATAGATCTCTAGCCTTAAGTAACCAAAAATCAGCAATAAAATATGTGCACGTATACCTATTGTTGAAATCTGCCTGAGTGTTGTGCACGAAATTTTGGCTATTTTGACCCTAAATTCTCTAATTGAGCAACTGCACGTCTTCAAATGGTATCAAATTAAACTTTTAAAGTGTGCGTGGATCACTAACCAAAGGATAGCAAAAAACTACAATAGAATACATTTACGGGTTCGGTTTTGGCAAATCTGTTTGAGTGTTTTACGCGCTAATCTGCCTGAGTGTTGTACATAGAAATTGGACGATTTCTTGGCACCATTTCGTCAATAATACAGTAACAAACCTCATAAAGGTATCAAATGGAAGCGTAGATAGATCTCTAGCCTTTAGTAACCAAATATCAGCCATAAAATATGTGCAAGTGTACGTATTGTTGAAATCTGCCTGAGTGTTGTGCGCGGAATTTTTGCTATTTTGACCCTAAATTATCTAATTGAGCAACTACACGTCTCCAAATGGTACCAAATTAAATTGTGCGTGGATCACTAACCAAAGGATAGCAAAAACCTGCAATAGAATACATGCACGGGTTCGTTTTTGGCAAATCTATCGAGTGTTGTACATAGAAATTGGACGATTTCTTGGCACCATTTCGTCAATAATGCAGCTACAAACCTCAACAAGGAATCAAATAGAACCGTAAATAGATCCCTAGCCTTTAGTAACCAAAAATCAGCAATAAACTATGTGCAAGTACACGTATTGTTGAAATCTGCCTGAGTGTTGTGCGCGGAATTTTGACTATATTGACCCTAAATTATCTAATTGAGCAACTACACGTCTCCAAATGGTAACAAATTAAATTATGCGTGTATCACTAACCAAAGGATAGCAAAAAACTGCAATAGAATACATGCACGGGTTCGTTTTTGGCAAATCTGCCTAAGTGTTGTACGCGCTAATCTGCCTGAGTGTTGTACATAGAAATTGGACGATTTCTTGGCACCATTTTGTCAATAATGCAGCTACAAACTTCAACAAGGTATCAAATGGAAGCGTAGATAGATCTCTAGCCTTTAGTAATAAAACATCAGCAATAAAATACTGTAAAAAATTCAGGACATTTCTCATATTTTGTATTTTTATATATATTTAATACGCGGAAAACCCGAGCGGAGCCAAAGGCCCCGCGAGGGCTTTGAGCGCTTTTAGATAACGTGTATGACGTACGTTAATTCTTTAAAATTGAAAAAAACTGATAAAATCAATGAAAAATTAATATACCTGAGTATATGAGTATGAGTTTGAAAAATATCTCTACTAGTTACATGGGCGCCGCCATTTTCATCAATTTTATCAGACGCTTAATCAAGCATCTGCTTATCAAGATTAAAGGCTGGTTTACGCTTTACCTATTGCGACGCTCTATAGAAAATTGCACAACAAGCGTTCGACAATACGGATCAATTAATAAAAAAAACTGTTCAGTCTTTTCAAGCATCTGCTCATCAAGATTACATACCAATGACGTAGTATTCTACGTCACAGTTACAGACTATAACTAAAATACGCAATGCCTTATGGAGTATTTTTGGCGGAATGAAGAAGAAAAATGTAAGTATAAGTCAGCTTCTTTCCGCGTCTTGTGTAGCACCTAAACCCATATTAATAGCGAGCTCGAAAAGCGAGCTTTACGGTAAACGCGAATATGTTTCTGTACAGTATGGTATCTTGGCAATTAAGCGGAAGTTGATTTTTGAACCGTTCTTCGCATCCAAAAGATTCAGACAGGAAGTTTTAAAATGGGCTGAAGCTATTGGCGTCTTTTTATTGGCTAAAAATATTTACAGCTTCCTCATGGCCTTTTCCACTTACGAAATAATTTCAAATGTGCTTTTTACGATGCTTATTCCATGATAACAATTCAAAATATATTTGGTCGTTTTATTCATTCATTTCCTCATTAAAATATTTATTTATGATTTTTACAACGGAATTACTTACCAACGCACCGTTTGTTTAGATGACGTCGTTTAGAGATGTTAAAACCGGCACGTTTCCGTCACTTAATGGTACCGGGCATTGTTTAAACAAAATAAACCATCTTTATCTTAAAAGTCAAACGTTTTATCGAGAATTATTCATCTCCATCTCAATGCATGTGATAAAGAAAAATGTACCATACATTATTTTTGAAATTGAAGAATGATTCTGACATGAAAGTATGAGATTTTGTCAGAATATTTTTTAAATGAAATAACTTACGCAGTGATCTCCTCTAGCTTATTTAATATATTCCTTTGAAAGGACCTCAATAAGATAAACACAGCAGCTGTTTTATATAAGTTTTATTTATTAAGGTATCAACTTTAAACTTTAAACATATGTTCCTTATTATCAACCACATCACGTGTGATAAGGTTCATAACTCCAAATACATTTTTTTCAGATTTATCTCCCCTTGAACTAAGAGTTTTCTTTAAAAAGTATATTTGTTTTTACTGCAACTGTTTTATTTTAGGTATCAACTTCAAACTTTTGATATATGTTCCTTACTATCAAACACATCTCATGCGACAATGTGCATAACTCCAAATGCATTTTTTTTTCAAAATAGTCTTTCGTTTTCCGCGACAATTTCCAGTAACGCTAAAACGGCCGTGGCACAGAACGACGTCATTTAAAAATCTGCTACGGCAGCGAAAGGGTTAAAGATTTCAAGGAAAAAATGTTTTGTTTGTTTTTACTTTATAAGGTTATATTTTCAAATTTTAAAATATGTATGTTTCTTATCATCAACCACATCCTCATGTGACGCATACTAAGTTGAGCATGCTTTCTCTACTGACAGCTCTTGTTATTATCAAAATGTTCCATTTTTCTGCAAAATGTGTATAATGTGGTTGTGGTTCAAAAGTTTGGACCCCCCCCCCCCACTGGAAAAAAATCCTGGATCCGCCCCAGGTCATTACTTTGTGATGTGACACTTTGTTTGGGTACAGTTTAACACATAGAATGTTATGAATCATTTTGCTCCTTTTATTCTCTATTTGTTTCCAGCTTTCCGCTTTTATGGATTAAAAGTGGAAAAAAGCTGGCTAGGTCCCTGTATATAAGTTAAGATTCGTCGAGCTCGCGTTGAGGTTTTGTCTTAGCCATATTATACTCTTTATTGAAATTTTCGGCTTTGAGAAGCCTTCTTCAGCAATTTTGAAAATGAAAACTTTTGACGTTCACATTATGACCTGTTTTTAAAATCCGGAAATTACAAAGTGAAACCGGACGTAACGTCAAAATTTGTATCGTGACGTTACGCGCCAAAAATCAATAGAGCGAACAGAACACTTTTCTAAAAAATCTTATGAACAAATTAACAAAAACCTGTGGTATATATGATATATGAAAGTATCTGAATGACAAATGTGAAAGGGGTCAATAAAAAGTAAATAAGCAAAATTTCCGTTACCGGTATTATTAAAAATACCAGTTATATTGAAACGGTATAATGTCAATTAATACATCAATTGACTATAGCTGTTCATGGATGATCGAATAATTCTTTGTTTATAACATGATAGAGCTCAAACGACGTAATTTCAATACGAA
This sequence comes from Mactra quadrangularis, assembly GCA_025267735.1. Classification (NCBI taxonomy): domain Eukaryota; kingdom Metazoa; phylum Mollusca; class Bivalvia; order Venerida; family Mactridae; genus Mactra; species Mactra quadrangularis. The sequence continues at coordinate 36,920,395 of CM046300.1, read as the reverse complement.
TTAAAAATTTCCGTCATTTAAATTACCGTTACCATGTTTGGTATATTAATCATATTTCCGTTACTATGTGGTAACGGATATTTTATTTTTTTGTAAGTAAGACAACAACATGGTAAGTTTGAAAATGGTTTCAAGTCAATACCATTGTTACCAAAGGTTAATGACAAACACGTAGAAGTCTCAAACAAGTTCACCAAATACCATAAGACAATGGCTTATAGCAGATTTTTTACATTTTAGCTCATCGGAGCACGAACTTTATGGATGAGCTATTCTGATCGGTGTTGGTGCGTCGTACGTCAACAATTTCTTTGAAATTTAATAATTTTATAAATACATGTTTATAATATGATATAACAAAAAATAGTACTGACAAATTTTTAAAGCCTGTAGTTACGAAATCCTGCACAAATCAACTCATAAAGGTCCTCAACAAAGATTTTTCAAATTTTGCCACTGGGGTCATAATTGACCCCGCCCCAGTGGTCATCATATTACATATTGGCCCACCCCAGGGGTAACAAGAATAAGCATGAAGTTATGTAAGGAAATATTTATTAAAATAATTTCTTAAATTGTATGGCCTAGTGCTTAATTTTTTTGCATTGTGAACTCTAGGTCACAGTTTTTGCACAGCTAAATAGGAAAGTGCTAAAAGATTGTTTCAGATGCCCTTAGAATCTGGTGTTTCGTGAGCGATCAGGCTCCGTAGGACCCTCTTTATACCCTTTTTATATTACATGCACAAATACATTAGTTTATTGAATTAAGATAAACGTCATTTTGGTTAAATAATTTTGCAGAGATCAAACGATGTCAGGTGGCAGAAATCTCCGTGAACAAAATTTCCGTTACTATGTTGTTGTTTTTGCGAATAAGCGCTTTTTTACTGATTTTAATCTTCCCCAAGCTTAACTAATGTCGTACTTTTTAATGTTCCAACTGAACCTCGTCCTCTGTTTGACCAAGATAATTGGAGTTTTCAAATTTATGACGTGTTTGTTATGTCAGTATTTAGGTAGTTTTCCTGTGTAGAACAAATGATATGAAAATGATAATGTTGTATTCATGTTAGCTGTTGCAATGAAATGCAACTAAAAAGTAACACATTTGTTGGTTCAATTTAAGTCTTGACGGGTTTGACGATATTTTAAACCTACATAATCAATATAAAATTTCCGTTACCATTGCACTTGCTCTTTATATATGTACATGCCGTCTAAGTATGCAGCTAAACACAGATAATATGAACATTGTTCGTATGGACAATGGCAAAAGTTAAGTATACGAAACAGCAAGTTATCATAATGACATCCACAAATAATTAAAAACAATTGGTTTGTCACCAGTGATTACACTCTTGATTTCATCATTAAAAGTGTTCCCAAAGTTTATTGCAGTGTTATGACATTAAAAAGAATCCATTGAAGTCGTATTTTTGATTTCTATACAAAGATATGTATAATTGTTGAAAATCAAACCAGTTTTCTGGTACGAAAGTACATGTTTGTGAATACACCTTTATTGTCTTCAATGAGGGTACAGCATCGGATAATCAAAAACGAATAGTCAAATGTTTACACCTTACCCTCTTCATATAGTCATAGCACTAGTAATAAGATACTTATGCATTCAGAAACTTAGATTAACATCCTTGATACATGCATAATATCGAACAAAACATTTACAACTGATTTGTTTGAAGTTGATTTTTCACTTATTCACAAACCCAGATGGACCTATCTATTGAGAATAACCGAATAGTAATCAAATCGCTGAAAGCGCCTTCAAATTTGGGCTTAGTTGCATTTATCTAACAATGTTAAATTTAAATAGTGCAGAGAATCAATCACTAGCAGATTATTTGTCTGCTTAGCTAAATGTTCGTATGACCCAACATGGAAATAACTAATAATTATTTTAATGGAAAAATATTTGGGTGGCTACACCACAACTGAAATGCAATAAATTCAAGTAAACCACATGAAGCATAGGTAGTTCTCGTGGATTAAATGTAAGCTTTGAAGAAAACCATTTGCAGCAAGATTTAACATACTAAAACTAGATTCTTTATAAAGCAACAACATAAGCATTTGTCACTTGTTGATTAGTTGGGATGTTTGATTGAATGTTACATATTTGTTTGTTTGGTTTAACGCCGTAGCAACACATTGTATAGGTCAAATAACTGCGGTCAGTCAATCTACTCACTCCTCCTGGAAAGGCTAAATCTCTGGATTTAGCTGTTCACCAACTACTAAGCGCATACTTTCGTCAGTGACTGATAACTGTCCTACACAATTAAAAATCATTGGTAGGAGGGAGAACGGCCGTAGGAATAATTTCATGACCAAGCTCCACGAAAGTATGCCCCGCCAGGAAATCAAACCCAAGACCCCTCGATCAGTAGACTTGCGTGCTACCAACTGAGCTAGTCGGGCGGCTGAATGTTACATGTAATAGATTGAATTAAATTTGTAAATTATTCCTAAATGTTTTCTTCGCACCACCATGGCAGCACATATCCTGACAACCACAGGTAACAATTCTCTGGGATATTAGCTATGGTGTGCTCAACGAAATTTCTGTACCGTGAATGATAACGATTGAATTTTAAGCATTTTCGTAGCTCTTGTCCTTGTTTAGTACGAAGCTGACGCGTATTGTGACATGTTGCGAGTGGATGACCATTTGGGTTTATTTTGTCGGCTAAAACACGCAGTTTTCAGGAAATGGCAAAGCTGCTGAACCTATTTGATTCATAAGCATATGTGTGTGCGTCATTTTGATGGCCAAGAAATCCTGATTCCACATATCTCATCTGGTCTGTATTGTCTATAACTATCTTATTGTTTTATACAGTATCTAAATTTTACTATACACGTGTCATGATCATTTCAGTGGTAAGTCATATGGAATTGCAAAAACACGTAGAAAAATACAAGTTCATTTAATTTGTTTGGCCTAACAATTTGATTGAAAATTGCTTTGAGAAACTCCCTCCGATTTGTACGTAATCAGTCATCCGCTATCCGTCTCAGCTGTCCGCGTGTACATCTCTAATAAGCCATGCAGACATGATCAAACGCTTAAAAATCATTGTAACACTTCTATGATGATATTCAAATCAATCGCGATCGAATGCATGTCGGTCATCTCGTCTAATTACCCTCAATATTTTCAATGTTAATACAGTTCGACTCTTTCCGGCAACTTCGTTTTTCTCCGTTGGTTGAGTGACGTCATAGAAAAATAGTTCGATATCCTTGCGCGTATTCATATCAAGGGGCATGTTCCACAAGGCTATCGCTAGCTAGCGCTTTTTTAAAGCAATTTTGAGTAGCATATTAGCGCTCGCCTTGTGAAACGTGCCCAATATAAAACAAAAACTTTGGGACAGCTTGTTTTGATTGCTTTTATGTTCCATATGATGCACTTTTGCCTGTAATTTCGTAGAATAGAGACAATTTGTACATACTATGAAAGAAAATTGCGTCGTTGTGGTAAAATAGAGGTCGGAAGAACTACTTTGTCTTAGACTTGGGTTGGCTAAACCCGAAACGACTGTCGAGATGTTCGTAATAAGTTAAGCGCTTAAAAGCGCTTATTTTAAAAATGATCTTGCAGTGAATTCGGAAATATTGCATCAATACTTTACTTTAAATCGTACACTTTGAAGTGACAATTATGCCATCCATTCAAAGATATTTACAACGCCCGCCTACTTATACCATATTAATACAGATAGGCGGAGCTCCCTCACCTCTTGGAATAATTAATTCTCTCAAGTCTTGCGAATTAGACTTAACCGCGGATTTAAAGATCAACATGGACGAGTTAGGGGAGTAGATTATCTGTATCCAGCCGAGGGGCGTTACCAGTATCCACTGAGACGAGTAAAATAAAAGGTAAAAAAATATCATTTATTTTCTGCCATCTTAGTAACCTGCACCGAGCATTGCGTTCTGTAAAAAAAATTGTAGTTGTGAAAAGTGACCGAGAGTATAATAGTATAATATCGTTCTCTTAGTACGACCGCTTGGAGCATTGCGTTCCAATGCATAGGAAAAGGAGCGACGTCTAGGGTATACGTTGTTGAATATATCCATGTATATATAGTATACAGAGAGCTAGTGTTCAGATTAGAATAGCACATGTGATTGGTTTATCGCCTTCCTAGTACGATCTCTTAGAGCAATACGTTCCTGAGGATAAGAAAAGGGACGAGACCATCACTTGGGGGCATTTATGGTTTATATGTACATATTATATTGATAAGCAGGTGACACTGTTCAGTTAGTTTGGAAGTTATAGAGATTTTATGTTGAAGAACCAGCAATAGATATTGACTTAATGATATATCCTTGATTATTTTATGACAAGCTCATGATAGCCGGCAAACGTCTTACAACCCCATCCACTCTATGTATGTTTTATCCTGGTCTTAATTATAATTATATGTACACGTAATTGTTCAGCGACAGAGATTATCCACTTTTGTCGCTCGTCTACTTACTGTATATAAGTACGAGCTTATTGGTATCGTAGCTTGGTCACTAACACTATCCTGTCCTATGTATAATATAGTGCCCTTCCCTTTGTAGTATACTAGCTTAAAAACGGCTGCGGTCTATGTTGATCGCCCATCCATTTATTGTTCAATACCAGCTGGTAGCCCGTCTTTCTTAGTTGTATAAACCTTTTTCAGTTTATATTATTAACCTAACGTTTGTACAGACCTGATAATTTCATATTGTTGAATGTAATGCCAGAAGTAGTTTTTGACACCTTGTAAATATATAATTCATCATTATTTTACGAACCATTAAGCTAGGTAGCCTGAGGAAAATATATTATATCTTAAATACTGTTCATTGTATATAGACCATTTTTGAACGTCTAGTAGCCGGTGCACGTTACATCAATTTACCTATCTTACTGATGAGACAGCATGTATCATTCTGATAGCCCGGCCTCTTTCTTCCAAGCTTATTCCTTTCATACTTACGGCTTGTGAAAGTTTATGTGTTCTTTCTGAAAGTGTAAATCGCTATAGATGTCGGCATGTACAAAATAAACGTGTAAATGTAAACCGTTTGGCTCATACGAGTAAAAAGCACGAAATGCACGTGTGTATTGACGTATTTAGTGTCACATGAAAGATATAGTATCCCAAAGTTGACCCACAAAAGTTCGTTTAAATATTTTAACAATGTTGAAATTATCTGCATGGGAATTGTGTATACTCAGAAAAGTTGTTAAGTGTTCTTCATAAACTTTTCAACGTAGAATGTAAAACTTTGATTTGCTGTGGTTACTATCTTAAGATACGACGATATATATATATATACTTAATGATCCCTATGTACATGTATACTGCTCAGTGTATTAATGGGGTTTGACTACGTCCCTTCAACACGCTTATCAATATAAGTAAACACCTGTCGATGATCAGTGAAACAAAGACGAGTCAGATGACGTAACAACTTTAATCGCCTAGAAATTGACTACGTGGTAAATCAGAGACACACGTATCACTCCGAAGGTTAAACTGATCAGGCATTTTCGTCGATAGTTTTCGATTTGTGGTATAACTTAAGCCTTTCGGCGAAATCGCCGAAAGTCTAAAAACAATATTTAGGTGTGAAATATTATAACAAGTTAATAGTTTAGTAACTCTGTTGACATTCTATTTTATAAAACTTTCAATGTTAATTTGTACTGTTTATAATAATTTGAATGTCAATGTAGTCTGTTTATACATCAGTGAAATAATGAATGTGCATCATCATAGTTTCAAGTGCATCATGCATGGCCTCTATCCGTAAACATATAATCTATAGACCGCTGCTAAAACAAGCGAGTGTGCGAGCATATAATTTAAGATTGGGTTTTAATCAGATTAGCATGCATGGTCAATTATTCGACCTCTATTGTTCACCATGTTCAGTATGCCTCTTTCTGGGAAATCTATAATATTTATTAAAAGGTCAATTCATTCGGAATATCTTCGTAGATGATCACCGAGGTTGTTCCAAATGAAGGTCTACATGTACATTGAACTTTTTCCATTGTCATTGTTTAATTAATTCCTATTATCATTATTGGTATTATTGAATACCACATTGCAATGAAAAAGTAAATCGTAAGTAAATTTAATATTAACATACCTTTCTACAAGTATTAGCATTTCCATAAATGATTGAAATCGCCGTTTGGTCGTGTATTCTCCTTATAGTAAAAACATTCAAGAAATATGCATCAGCGTATTAAGCCGTCCAAGTCTATTTATAGAATACCAGGAATTAGCGTGCCCTGGTAACGATATGTAAAACCATTGGTTTAGATTCGCCCCGCAGTAGGGACGATAGGTTTGCATTTTTTCAACAATTGCGAGTTTTAAAAAAAAACACATTTTACAATAAGCTATGTATATTTTCTGATGTTATATTGCAACTTTCTTGAAATTGGTACTAGTTCATACATTAATTATGATATTTTCTGGTAATACAAACAGGTAACCCGACAAAACCTGGCGTCGACGAGTCAATACACGCACCCCTATTTTGACTGTTCGACGTCCATTTTTTCATCATGTGACCTCAAATGCATCGTTTTGATTGGCTTAAGGCAACCGGTGTCGACACAAAAATGCTCAAATCTTGATAATTGTTATTATCGCTGCCTAGGCAGCGATAATTAGCAACATGAAATGACTGCTTACATGTAACCTTATACATCTGCATTAATCCATGTATACGTAAAGAGAGGGAAGTTTATTCTTCTTTTTGCATTCAGCAGTATTAAAGAAATACAAAACATACTAATATTACAGAATATAAACATATACTTCTTTCACAAACATTCTGAGAGACTTCATGGTCCCTCGCTAGCATAGATAAAATGCAGTTATTGTCCTTAAACTATTTTTGGCCCTATAGTATAATGAATATAAAACACTACCAACACATATTAATACGTTTATTGTTGTTTACTTAAAGTTTTACGACGTTTCGCCATACGAGACTTTTTCATTTATAAACATCATTTTTTGACCCTATACAACCAAACCTTTGACAATTTTAACAGCATAAAACGCGCAGCATACGAAAATGTAATTGGTTCCAACACTTGGTTTACTTTAAAGGGTATAACTACACCGGCGAGCGATCATTGACCGAATGTTAAACTGGAATGACCATACTGTATAGGTGACAAATTGTTGTATTTGTTATTTATTTGTATCATCATAAAATTGTATTTAAATGTTATACCCATGTCTGTTTGTAACTAAAACATGTTCAAAGAACCTTGTGACACCAAATAATAGCGTCTGACCTCATATTATATTTAGTCCATTCCTCACGTGATACCAACTCCCATTTCTTATCCTTCACTAATTTCTTCATTAATGGTTCCAAGTTCTCGTGTGTTCCACCGGGTACCAGCACGTTACATCTACTTATAAGAACAATCACGCCACCTGGTGAGAGAAATTAATATATCATACTTTTTATAACTTACATACATACTTACAAGTTATATGGATTTTCTCGGCAATTTGCAACAAAATATCTTGTTGTTGTCTCGGAATGATGAGACTTTTTTTTCAGAAGATCGGCGATTGAATTCAGATAAGGCTAACAAAATATACAGCAACTAGATATAGTTCTATTATATTAACCTGTCACATCTGAAATAATAACACCGTCTCTGAATCTGTTATTTTTAACTCCTTTCAAACTTGTTGTTTTTTCCCATATTCAAAATCGTTGCATATATAGTTAGATTATCAATAATTTATATGGATCGGAGGCTCAATGGTTAAAAAGAAGTTGAAAAATAACACATTCAGTGACCGTGTAATTATTCAAATTGTGACAGGTTAATATAACTACATTTAATGTTAACTAAATGTTTGTTTGGTTTTTTATTTAGTACGTGTTCTGCCATATATATTTGTTGCGCACACGTGCTTTTCTATACATGTATATATTTAATATTGTATATACGCCATTTGTAAAATACTGCCGATTTTTTTCTTGGCAATGAACACATATTTTATGTCAATAAAATATTTTGACTTTGACTTGACTTTGACTTAATGATAAATAAGGATTGATTACAGGCACTGACGTTCGCCATGATAATAAAGCTGTGTCATGTTAGTCAACTTTTAAGAAATGTTCCATTGCTCAAAATGATAATCAGCACCGTTCTGTACATATAGAGACTATAGATGAATAACATAAAGATATATTTACCAGGTTTAACTAATCTTATCATTTCAATAATAGCCTCATTTGGAACATGAGCACTCTCTACAAATATACCACTTCCTGTTATTGCGTCGTATGAGTCTGAAACAAATACATTGTATATCATAAAATTGTTTTTGCTGCTGTTGTATAAAAATTGATCAAAATGAAGAAATTCATCTAGGGCGTACGTAGGATCGAACCCTACCTTTTACTTTAGTTGACTAATACATTCAATAATAAAGTAGTGTTTAAGATTCCTAAAAATTGAAAAGATCATGTTTAAACAAATTTCTTTTGAAGCTCTCGTAAACTACAGTATTATAGAACAGTAAGGATTTTCACAACAAGAGCTCCGATGGGCGGGGCATTATACGCCGCAGTCCATGCTGTGTTCTATCTAATATGAAGTCCCTGTGACTATGGCCAATGACCCCGGGACCTCAAAATAGGTCACATCCTTAACTGGAAGGCTATCCAAAGCAAACATTTTGAGAACCTAGGTACAGCCGTGGTTGAGTTATCACCGGCACAAAGTTTTCCCATATGAACTTCCAGTGACCTTGACCCTGGGGCCTCAGAACCAAAAGTTCACACCCTTGACCCAAAGAGTATTGATACATAAAATTTGGTGAACCTAGATAAAGTGGTTGTTGAGTTATTCTCTGGACAAGGTTTTTCCTTATGGTGTCCTTGCGACCTTGACCTTTAACCCAGGAGCCTCAAAACCAAAGGGTCATATGCTAGACATTTAGGCTACCCTTTCATTAATTTTAATTAAGTGAACCTAGGTACAGTCATTATTGAGTTATTTTCCGGACAATGTTTTAATATAAATTAAGTCCCAGTGACTTTGACCTTTGACCCTGTGGTCTCAAAATCAAAACGGAACATCCTCTACCAAAGGGCTATTAACAAATAAAATTTAGTGAACCAAGGAAAAGGGGTTGTTGAGTTATCGTCCGGACAAGTTTTTTCCATATGATGTCCCAGTAACCTTGGCCTTTAAGCCTGGGGCCTCAAAACCGAAAAAGCACATTCATGACACATGGACTATTATCAAATAAAATTTGGTGAACATAGGTACAGTGGTTGTTGAATTATTGTCAGGACAAAGCTTTCATATAAGTTAGTCCCAGTGACCTTGACCTTTGACCCTTGGGTCTCAAAATCAATAGGGTACATCCTCTACTCAAGGAGTATCCATACATAAAATTTGGTGAACCTAGGTACAGTGGTTGTTGAGTTATTGTCAGAACAAGGTTTTTTATATGATGTCCCTGTGACCTTGACATTTGACCTTGGGGCCCAAAAACCAATAGGGCACATCATTGACACATGGGCTACCCTCACATTAAACTTGGTGAACCTAGGTACAGTGGTTGTTGAGTTATTGCCCGGACAAGGTTTTTCCATATGATGCCCCTGAGACCTTGACCTTTTACCCTAGGGTCCCAAAACCAATTGGACACATCTTTGATACATGGGCAACCCTCACATAAAATTTAGTGAACCTAGGTGCAGTGGTTGTTGAGTTATTGTCCGGACAAGGTTTTTCAATATGATGCCCCTGTGATCTTGACCTTTGACTATAGGGCCCCAAAACCAATAGGGCACATCCTTGACACATGTGCTACTCTGACATAAAATTTGGTGAACCTAGGTACAGTGGTTGTTGAGTTGTTGTCTGGACAAAAGTTTTCATATAAATTAGTCCCAGTGACCTTGACCTTTGACCCTTAGGTCTCAAAATCAATAGGGTACATCCACTACTCAAGGAATATCTATACATAAAATTTGTTGAACCTAGGTACAGTGGTTGTGGAGTAATTGTCTGGACAAGGTTTTTCGATATGATGCTCCTGTGACCTCGACCTTTGACCCTGGAGCCCCAAAACCAATAGGGCACATCATTGACAAATGGGCTTCTCTCACATAGAATTCGGTGAACCTAGGTACAGTGGTTGTTCAGTTACTGCCCGGACAAAGTTTTTCTATATGATGCCCGTGTGACCTTTACCTTTGACCCAGGGGCCCAAAAACCAATACGGCACATCCTTGACACATGGGCTATTCTCACATAAAATTTGGTGAACCTTGGTACAGTCGTTGTTGAGTTATCATCCGGGCAAGGATTTAATATTTTAAGTCCCAGTGACCTTGACCTTTGACCCTAGGATCTCAAAATCAATAGGGAAACCCCTCGACCCAAGTGCTATCCACACATAAAATTTGAGAAACCTAGGTACATCCCTTCTTGAGTTATCATCCGAACAAGCAATTGTCCACAGACAGACAGACAGACGGACAGACGGACGGACGGACGGACGGACGGACGGACGGACGGACAACATCATAACATAAATACGTCCGTTTTTTCAAAAAGGGCGTATAAAAACCTGGCGATAAAAATCATCGTAAGTCAAAAGCAACAAACATTCATAATACAGTCACTTTTAGTCCATCAATTTCAAATATTATTGTATTATGTAGAATTTGTGGAAGGTAGTGTATTTATTTTGAATATATTATCATAGTTATGTTTATTATCCTTCTGACTTTGAACAGCTAAATTTATGAAATTGACTTACGATAACTTTTTTCACAAACTTTTTTCCAGAAGAGGTGCACAGTCATTATAATCAGCTTGTTCGAGGTGATTTGCGACAATTTGTGCAATTGACATAACTGCATTAATTACATACAGCTAGTAACTGCAGCGTAGATGATTTGGTTGTGTTCTTTTTAAAATGGACCAAACAAAATAGATATATTAATACCAGAAACCAACAAACTGCGTAGAAATGATTCTAATTAGCACTTACTTTCTGGTATATCGAGTGGAGAACCTGATATGTAGTCAACTATGTACTGTTTATATAAGTTGTCGATCTTAGCTTGGTCTAACATTGCTTGTGAAGGATCTAATGCATCAATATTGGCAAATCCTTCTTTACGGAGCTAAAACACAAAATAAACATATTTGACATATTTAGATGCAACCTTTGCGTCACATGCCCAACGATCGTTTAGGGGTGATAAATGTCTCGTATTTTTTTCCATAAATATGAAATGCACGATTCAATGATATCCACTGAACAATATATAGCCACATATATAGCATAAGAAATGTATTTACAATGCCTTATGTGTTTACGACAAGAACTATTTTGCATAACCGTTACGTGCTTCGCCTGAGCTTCGCCTTGCGTATGTAGTAAAATATTATTGGCGACCCCCATGAATCCTTACGGGACAATTCAATTCATGAATGGTCGAGGTGTTCCGAATGATAAATGTAAATGACGTATTAATTATCTTAATCCTAAATACCCAATCTAATACTGAGGTAATGTTACACGTCAATTTGAGTTCCTATATAAAATCATGACATTTTCCAAATATGATTCCGTTAAACATGTGTACGTTGTATTTGAAAATCATTAAAATACATTACTATTACCTGTCTAGCAACAAGCCCTGTGCCGGCACCAACATCTAGTACACGTGTAGAACTTCTTTTCTCAGGTGGTATAACTTCACATAATTTCTTACAGACAGCTATATGTGATGTATATCCATATTTTAAAACATCCTGTGAAAGAATAATAAAACAAGCATTAGTTAAAACGATTTACAACTCAACCCTTCAAGTAACCTCGTGTAGTTGATAATTATGTAAAATATCTGAAAAATGCAGCCAGGTAAAACTTTTCATTCTTACTTTCAACTGTACCATTTCCTTCATAACGACTTTTCCAATGTAAAATATTTGCTAGCACTTTTGATCTCGATTATGAATCTCATTTGAAATTTAGTAAGTGCATCAAAGTAAAACGCATGAAAGAAGAGTGTTTAAATTTGAATGGTAATTAAGGACGTTTTGAAATACATGTAATTGACATATTTCTTTTTACATAAAACAAATAAAACATTTTATGTAGTTGAAACTTAATGAAAAGTTTTAACAAGTTAGACGGAAAAAAAGATTCTGTTTTAATATGCAATGTTCCAAAATGGCACAGATAATAAAACATACATACAAGTTACAATAAAAACAACATGTATGATTTACTGAATAGCCATGTCAAACAACATTATACATAAAGGATGACAAAAAAGAGTAAAAACATAAACTCTTATTTCCGTTGTGGTCTCATCCATGTATATGAATCCGTTAATGGCATTGCTTTCATGGGTAGTTTAAAAACGATGTATTTGAAATTGACAATATTCTTGTTGTTGCTATATGAGAGAGTTATAGTTTATTTTCCAATACATATAAAATGCATGTGAACATTACAAAGTATAAAATGTGCAAAAATACACAGTTGAGAGACCCAAATTGTCCTTATTATATAAGTTTAATAAGGAAAACTTCGGTCTGTCACCTGTGCAAAATATATGTATAGAATGACTCTCGTTTATTTACATTTAGGTGCATGGTCGTGTCCACTTTCATTACTATTTTATCTGTATAAACTTTGTTTTACAGTTGGCAAGTAGAATAAACAATATGTAGGAATATCATTTTAAGAACAAATAGGTTATATTTCATCACTGTACGCATACCCCAGACTTATCCACCAAATCATCTTTAATTAAAGTCCCATTATCAAAAGGAACAATGTTTTTGTACTGCTAAGAAAATAGACATTTATCTATTTCCAACACCTTCAATGATCAAAATTTCTTAATTAAATGCAAATATTGCTTAAATATGTTTATATTATTTATTGCATTTTAAAGGGAAAGTAGATCAAAACCGAAAGTATAATTTGGTTGTCAATACTTGAAACAATAGTTTTGATCACAGTATGCGTAAGAAGAGGTCTTGTTATACAAAAACCCGCTCCAAATTACATAATTAAGCTCTAAAATGAATATAGTGTGCTCCTATTAAAGTACCCCATTTTTTAAAGAAATTGACTCTTTGTCAAATTTAAATTTAGAAAGCAGAGTGGTTTGAACAGTTTATTGTGTCTTTGATGCATGCTGTATTCTGAACTTTATATTGTCAGAAAATATATCTATGCCTCTGATATTTTGAAACAGTTTTCAAGTCTGTTAATTGTTGAAGAGTCCATCTTCATATATAGTGGCGTTAATATGTTATATCAACTTTGGCCTTTTGACATCAGCTTGACCCCTGAATATAACAATAATATGAAAATATGTACATGTACTTGCACTTTCTTTTGACTATAGTTCATTGATAACAGTGGATAACATTATAAACGGTGAAAATTAAGTGGGCTTTAAACATAATATTTAGCGTAAATTAAGACCTAGTCATACATGTGGCACGAATTAAGGAGACGCACATTAATTGTTTCTTAAATATGAAATCATACCACGTACTAAGCCAAACCAAATATGTACACTTAACAACTTTTTTAACTGCACAGTAATTTATTTTATGATGCACTGGTGTATTGAAAAACATTCACATCGATCACCGCCTGTTTTATTTAATTAGTTGACAATCATTATAAATCTATTTGAATGTACTTCATGAATTTGTAATAGATTTCATGTCATGGCGTGATGTCTGCAACTTCGAATTTTTATAGCAGGTGAGTCCACCTTGTGCCAACAAGCCCTCAATATTCTTCTACTGACATCCTTGCTATAACTATAGCTTCGGGTTGTAAAGTGAATGCTTTTCCTAACGTATCTGTTCTTACAGATTAGCTATGATAGATTTGTACATATTCTACTCGTTTGTATCAATTTCTATCGAAAAACGTAAAATGCGCGTGCTCCAAGTGCCCAACAAACTAAGTGTTTCACAATCATTTTTACACACAATTTATGTTTAGCGATACACTCAACAAATTTTCTATCTCCACATTTTTAAATACCTGCCGTTTCTTATAACTTATAGTAATTTGAAAGTTTATGTTTAGATATAATACGACCAAACGAAAAGAAACAGCAGGTATTTAAAAATGTGGAGATAGAAAATTTGTTGAGTGTATCTATGTCTATGTATATATGTATATCTAAAGTATCTAAAATATCTAAAGTTCTTACCTCGGTATAAGTATTAGCCCACTGAATATAACCTTGTTGAGAACGTTCCACGGAAACGTTGTCACCGGCCACTTCTTTTTGATAAATCGGGGTGTACATAACTTTCGTCCTAGATAAAGCGTGGCTAAGACGTGCTCTTAGTGCATATAAAATGTCCAAGGTCGTAACAATCAAAAGGAAAATTTTGTATGCACTGATCCATTTTTTTCACATGTTGTTACATCATGTAGCAGTGCATATCTGTATACAAGTTGTATAAGTGAAAATAATCACTTTGATATGTTGAGTGAAACTCAATTATCACGTAAAGTGCTCACTATAAATTAATTTTCAAAACATGGCATGTAACATATGTATTGTACTTAAGATTTTGCATTCATCCATTTATGAGGGATACGCATGAATCCACACTATCGTGTGGCAGTTTTTAAGTACAAATGTGTGTATTTTCTTGTGAAAACAAACAAATTTCTGAAATATTTACCCAACCTTATTTTGACAGTTAAACTATTATTTTGTTAAATCGACGCGCCAAGTTAAAAATTTCACTTTTATACATGATTATTATGTATTTGTATCTCTACCTGACAAACATGTAACACTCAACTGTCCTTAGTAAAATATTGTTGTGAGAGCACTGAAACCTTACTTGAAAATTAAATGCATTCAGTGCTTTGATTTTACTTAGACCTTAAAATAAGTTAAGATAAAAATGATTTATCATTATCAGGTAATAATTCCTGGTGCCGGCTTATTAACTCTAACAATTACATTGTTTAAGTTCCTGT
This sequence comes from Mactra quadrangularis, assembly GCA_025267735.1. Classification (NCBI taxonomy): domain Eukaryota; kingdom Metazoa; phylum Mollusca; class Bivalvia; order Venerida; family Mactridae; genus Mactra; species Mactra quadrangularis. Next base: position 36,905,313 of record CM046300.1, on the reverse strand, counting down.
CTGAGAGTAATAGTAAAAATGAGCTTGCAGTGAATTCGGAAATATTGCATCAATACTTTACTTTAAATCGTACACTTTGAAGTGACAATTATGCCATCAATTCAAAGATATTTAGAACGCCCACCTACTCATACCATATTAGCACAGATAGGCGGAGCTCCCTCACCTCTTGGAATAATTAATTCTCTCAAGTCTTGCAAATTAGACTTCACCGCGGATTTAAAGATCAACATGGACGAGTCAGGGGAGTAGATTATCTGTATCCAATCAGCCGAGGGGCGTTACCAGTATCCACTGAGACGAGTAAAATAAAAGGTAAAAAAAAAATATTTATTTTCTGACATCTTCACACCAGGTAACCCGCTAAATCGGGCGCGCGAGGCTAATTCGGGCGATATCCAATACGATACATTTTTTAAGTCACAATCAGTGTAAGATTTTCGCTTGTTATTCTTTGTATAATTATTTTTATGTTATAAAATAGCACCGATCGGTCGGGTTGGGCTTGGCGATTCAGCACATAGCTTTATATTTTCCAAAAATGAACAAGAAAGAGACTTGGCAATTAAGATGACTTTTAATAATGCAAGAATAAAACCTATTAAGATCGGATAGTCTGGTATTCACTGTACTCTTAAGTTAAGAGTACAGCAAACTTACCTATAACAATTAGTGTTATTCAATCATCCAATAAGTAATATATATAACTGAATACAAGATTGTATAACTTGTCTCTTTCTTGTGGAATATAAACTTTTTCAAAAAGAAAATATATCAGTAAGCAATGTATCACAAAAGCAACTGCTCCCCGACTTAGCGCTAAATACACAACAACTTTGCCCGATTTAGCCTCAATTTTTATGTACAGTGGACTAGAACGGCGATTTCTTGAAAAGTATACAGTTTCAAGGGTTTCAAATTGACATATTAGTAGATAAGGGACAGCTCTACAAGACAAACACAAAAGTTACACCTTTCGTTGCCACAGTGTAGGTAAAAAATGACCATAAACTTCAAAAAACGGGTTTTGAATGGTTCCTCTGTCTTTAACGCGCGTTTCCTCCCTTAATTTTTCATTTTTGGAAAATATAAAGATATATGTGCTTAATCGCCAAGCCCAGCCCGACATATCGGTGCCACTTTTATAACTTAAAAGTAATTATATAAAGAATATTTAACGAAAATCACTGATAATGATTTAAAATGTATCGTATTGAATATCGCCCGAATTAGCCTCGCGCGCCCGATTTAGCAGGTTACCTGGTGTGATCTTAGTAACCTGCACAGAGCATTGCGTTCTGTTGTAGTTGTGAAAATGGACAGAGAATATAATAGTGTATCGTTCTCTTAGTACGACCGCTTGGAGCATTGCGTTCCAATGCATAGGAAAAGGAGCGACGTCTAGGGTATACCTTGTTGAATATATATATACATATAGTATACAGAGAGCTGGTGTTCAAATTAGTATAGCACATGTGAATGGTTTATCGCCTTCCTAGTACGATCTCTTAGAGCAATACGTTCCTGAGGATAAGAAAAGGGACGAGACCATCACTTGGGGCATTTATGGTTTATATGTACATATTATATTGATAAGCAGGTGACACTGTTGAGTTAGTTTGGAAGTTATAGAGATTTTATGTTGAAGAACCAGCAATAGATATTGACTTAATGATATATCCTTGATTATTTTATGACAAGCTCGTGATAGCCGGCAAACGTCTTACAACCCCATCCACTCTATGTATGTTTTATCCTGGTCTTAATTATATGTACACGTAATTGTTTAGCGAAAGAGATTATCCATTTTTGTCACTCGTCTACTTACTATATAGAAATACGAGCTTATTGGTATCGTAGCTTGGTCACTTACACTATCCTGTCCTATGTATAATATAGTGCCCTTCCCTTTGTAGTATACTAGCTTAAAAACAGCTGCGGTCTATGTTGATCGCCCATCCATTTATTGTTCAATACCAGCTGGTAGCCCGTCTTTCTTAGTTGTATAAACCTTTTTCAGTTTATATTATTAACCTAACGTTTGTACAGACCTGATAATTTCATATTGTTTAATGTAATGCCATAATTAGTTTTTGACACCTTGTAAATATATATTTCATCATTATTTTACGAACCATTAAGCTAGGTAGCCTGAGGAAAATATATTATATCTTAAATACTGTTCATTGTATATAGACCATTTTTGAACGTCTAGTAGCCGGTGCACGTTACATCAATTTACCTATCTTACTGATGAGACAGCATTATCATTCTGATAGCCCGGCCTCTTTCTTCCAAGCTTATTCCTTTCATACTTACGGCTTGTGAAAGTTTATGTGTTCTTTCTGAAAGTGTAAATCGCTATAGATGTCGGCATGTACAAAATAAACGTGTAAATGTAAACCGTTTGGCTCATACGAGTAAAAAGCACGAAATGCACGTGTGTATTGACGTATTTAGTGTCACATGAAAGATATAGTATCCCATAGTTGACCCACAAAAGTTCGTTTAAATATTTTAACAATGTTGAAATTATCTGCATGGGAATTGTGTATACTCAGAAAAGTTGTTAAGTGTTCTTCATAAACTTTTCAACGTAGAATGTAAAACTTTGATTTGCTGTGGTTATTATCTTAAGATACGACGATATATATATGGGCCAGGCTCTGAGAAAACCGGGCTTAATGACAAAATTTTTGATTTTTACTTTTTTACATTTTCGGAAAGTACAACATCTCCGATGCATGAAACTGAAAATCTTTTCATAATCTGACCAATATTAACGATTTTACAGCTAAATGAATGTCACGCATACAATTACGTTCTTGCAACAACGACGTTGCGATTTATCCAAAATGACGTCTGACGCGTTGTCAAGAACGGGAAGAGTTGCATACGTCAACGTCATAATTATGCTTATAATAAAGGGTACAGCAAACTAAATTTGATATTAAACTCATTTTCACACATTTTTTATTTTGTTATACATGCGTATGTACCAATTTGTATAAAAGCATTTTTTATCGTCAAAAAAATACCGTATGCAACGTATACGTCGGTAAATATTTATGAAAAATTTATAATTATGAGTCTTATAATTTTTAACTTACAATCATGTGAACTGCCTTTAATGACAACGAAGTCAACTATCAATTCAATATTCTCTGAACATATTTTTATGTCGGCATAGTCGTAATTTACACGCGAAGTGTAATCATGCAATAACATTAATACACATTAAGTCCGGAATCAAAGTGAAAAATATTTAGTTCAACATAAAAGGAGAACATTACGTAATACGGAACTTGCTACTATTTTCTTTTAAAGATCACATAATGCCGACACAACAACGCTTTCGGAAGCCAATATTATCAAAGAAACGAGGAATATTGAAGTTTGGAAATGATAGTCGGCGATCCTTTAATAGTTCAATTAAAGGTGCCCGTCGCATCCAAAAGCCAAAAATTTGTTAAATAAAAATATAAGGTATCCAACTCAATGAAATCCTTCAGAATTTTACTAGGAAGAGATGTGACAGGTCTACTTTTCAAGACTAAACACTCATTCCCGAACGGTTTAGCGCAAAGTTCTAATAAGGACGTGTTAGATAAATAAAAATGGATTACTAGCGTCAATATCAAACTTCTCGCTATGTTTCGCAAGACTGTATTTCGATTAGTTTACTCGAATCGCTATTGTTAATCTGCCGTCTCAACCATTTTGTGAATGGTGATGCGCGCATCACGTTTGTAACGAGTCATTTCATTGGACGTCGTCTTTATTCTGTCCAATAAAATGACTCGTAACCAATTTATGGTTCAACGTGAAGCGCGCGCATCCTCATTCACTAAAATGGTCGACTCGGGAGATAAACAAAACCGATTCAAGTGAAATGATCGGTACAATCGTAGGAAGGGAGCGAGAAGTTTGATATTAGTAATGGAAGTCCATTTTTGAATTATCTAACATGTCAGAATTCGATTTTAGCGCTTAACTATTAGAAAAGGGTTGTTTAGTCTTGGAAAGGTGACCTGTCTCATCTCTTCCGAGTAAAATTTAGAACTATTTCATCGAGTTGGAAACCTTATAATTTTTTACAAAACAAAATGTTGGCTTTTGGCTGGAACGTTTGTATTTGGTATTTTTATAATAATTGGAGCATGTTTAAGTAAAAATTAACAATTACTAGATGGGAGCCCGTGCAAGCACGGGCTTTAGGTAATGACAGTTCTTGAAACTGTTCCTCGAAACAGGCATGGTTATTGATTTAATAAAGGGAAATAACCGCTGCGGGGGGTTGGTCTATTTTTAGTTTTATCTAGAACTATTTTTAGACACAAAAAAAACCCACTTTTTTGTTGATTTTTGGCAGTTTTTGCAAATATCAAGAGGCTTTGTCAAAAAAGAATTGTCAACTTGATATGCCGGTATATAGGTGCTCCAGCGACAAACAAAAGATTTATTCAAAGCTGTGCCATTTCTTCCACAAAACAGGAAACTCGCAAATTTAATAGTATAGATTTGGAGTTTTTTAATGCGATGGGCACCTGTGAGTTCAATTGGCCCAAGAAATGCACGAGCAGTTATAGTTGTGGTACAATTGAGGAAACGGATCATAGATATGGAAATCCGGCTCTAAATCACAGTAGCTGTATATTCAGTTCAAGTTACATCAAAGTTTGTCGTAATTACTGTGGTTCGACGATGACCTGTGTATAATTTGCATGCTCCATGAAAAAATCAGATATGATAACGCTTTGATACACGCTAATGTGATAAACAGAAAACAACAGACACAGAACGCCATTTACTTCTACGGCCTATGCCTACTTACGTATAGATCAGGTTTAAACACGAAGTAAGATAAAACATCACTAGAACAAAATGTACTCTCACATAACACTAAATATTGCTACTATTTTGTTTTCAATAAACTGTTGGTAATTATTCTTAACGACATTGAAAGTATTTACAGTTTTGCATGACGAAAATGATGTGTTCTAACGAACTCGTGGTTGGGTATAATTGGTAATTAAGAAAGAAACACATCTTTGTCTTATACAAATTTAGTGTTTATTAACGACGATATATAGGTAGATGGTAACATTATGTTTCTAATACTCTTTTAAAAAATTAAGATGTTATGCCCTTGGAAAACTTATACAGGCAGTCTTATTTGCAACGTGTTTACATTGAGTCACAAGTGTTATCTTGCTCGGTAATTGAATTGATTTCTAAGATCCAACATATACATGTGGTAATTAGATAGTGGTATAATTTGCTAAAATTATGATATTTTATCAATGATGTTAAGTCTAGTTTTTAAGTCTAATAATGGAAAAATAACGAATATCTAGCTGGATCAAACCTGACACACGTCACGGTTGGAGCTGCTGTAGAAAGCCTACACACAAATTACCATATTTCAATTTTAATCAATTTTAATCATATGATTATAAAGCAAAGTCATGTCACGGTGTATGTTTTTTTGTCTTTGCTTAAGTGATTTTTTAAAGGTCTAACTCAAAATATGCTAGCAATTTAATGTTTAAAAATCTCAAGGACATTTCAGTTCAGACGACATTTTTCTTATTTTGTGTTACCAATTTTCCCGATCAAACTTAGATTTGTAAATGGACTGAATCAAATTCAAAATGCATTGCACGAGTCCGCATATAAGATTATAGCGTGTACTGTATTCACAGGTGTGAACGTGTACTCGTAGTAACCAGTAAACAATTTGATGGCAACGCGTGAAGAAATTGTTATGCGTCGAATTTTTAAACCTATGATACCCAAATTATGCCTGTAATTATCTGGAAAAAACTTATAGCTTATCTACTTAGCAATCCGATTTTTAAGCACAAAAAAAATACAAAATATTTTATGTGGAAAATAACAAGTTAGTCTACTTTAAAAAAGAATCCACACCACACAATGGCTCGGCACGTTGACGAAAATCAGATGAAAAACAACCCAATACTGTCAATTATCCTTATTTTTACGCTATTTGTTGATGAATTTTTGAAACATTGATACTAATAGTCAGTCATCATATAAAAAACATAATTTATATTCACTTTAATTAATGAAAGAGAGCCTATAGTAGTAGTATAAACAATGCAATAATCACACAACTTCAAACAACTTTCGGTTTCTACGTTGCGTAAATGTGTGTACTTTATGACGTCGTTTCGCGACGTCATAATCGATGTCATTAAGCCCGGTTTTCACAGAGCCTGGCTCATATATATATACTTAATGATCCCTATGTACATGTATACTGCTCAGTGTATTAATGGGGTTTGACTACGTCCCTTCAACACGCTTATCAATATAAGTAAACACCTGTCGATGATCAGTGAAACAAAGATGAGTCAGATGACGTAACAACTTTAATCGCCTAGAAATTGACTACGTGGTAAATCAGAGACACACGTATCACTCCGAAGGTTAAACCGATCAGGCATTTTCGTCGATAGTTTTCGATTTGTGGTATAACTTAAGCCTTTCGGCGAAATCGCCGAAAGTCTAAAAACAATATTTAGGTGTGAAATATTATAAAAATTTAATAGTTTAGTAACTCTGTTGACATTCTATTTTATAAAACTTTCAATGTTTATTTGTACTGTTTATAATAATTTGAATGTCAATGTAGTATGTTTATACATAAGTGAAATAATGAACGTGCATCATCATAGTTTCAAGTGCATCATGCATGGCCTCTATCCGTAAACATATAACCTATAGACCGCTGCTAAAACAAGCGAGTGTGCGAGCACATAATTTAAGATTGTGTTTTAATCAGATTAGCATGCATGGTCAATTATTCGACCTCTATTGTTCACCATGTTCAGTATGCCTCTTTCTGGGAAATCTATAATATTTATTAAAAGGTCAATTCATTCGGAATATCTTCGTAGATGATCACCGAGGTTGTTCCAAATGAAGGTCTACATGTACATTGATCTTTTTCCATTGTTATTGTTTAATTAATTCCTATAATCATTATTAGTATTATTGAATACCACATTGCAATGAAAAAGTAAATCGTAAGTAAATTTAATATTAACATACCTTTCTACAAGTATTAGCATTTCCATAAATGATTGAAATCGCCGTTTGGTCGTGTATTCTCCTTACAGTAAAAACATTCAAGAAATATGCATCAGCGTATTAAGCCGTCCAAGTCTATTTATAGAATACCAGGAATTAGCGTGCCCTGGTAACGATATGTAAAACCATTGGTTTAGATTCGCCCCGCAGTAGGGACGATAGGTTTGCATTTTTTCAACAATTGCGAGTTTTAAAAAAAAAGCACATTTTACAATAAGCTATGTATATTTTCTGATGTTATATTGCAACTTTCTTGAAATTGGTACTAGTTCATACATTAATAATGATATTTTCTGGTAATACAAACAGGTAACCCGACAAAACAAAGCGTCGACGAGTCAATACACGCACCCCTATTTTGACTGTTCGACGTCCATTTTTTCATCATGTGACCTCAAATGCATCGTTTTGATTGGCTTAAGGCAACCGGTGTCGACACAAAAATGCTCAAATCTTGATAATTGTTATTATCGCTGCCTAGGAAGCGATAATTAGCAACATGAAATGACTGCTTACATGTAACCTTATACATCTGCATTAATCCATGTATACGTAAAGAGAGGGAAGTTTATTCTTCTTTTTGCATTCAGCAGTATTAAAGAAATACAAAACATACTAATATTACAGAATATAAACATATACTTCTTTCACAAACATTCTGAGAGACTTCATGGTCCCTCGCTAGCATAGATAAGATGCAGTTATTGTCCTTAAACTATTTTTGTTCCTATAGTATAATGAATATAAAACACTACCAACACATATTAATACGTTTATTGTTGTTTACTTAAAGTTTTACGAGACTTTTTCATTTATAAACATCATTTTTTGACCCTATACAACCAAACCTTTGACAATTTTCACAGCATAAAACGCGCAGTATACGAAAATGTAATTGATTCCAACACTTGGTTTACTTTAAAGGGTATAACTACACCGGCGAGCGATCATTGACCGAATGTTAAACTGGAATGACCATACTGTATAGGTGACAAATTGTTGTATTTGTTATTTATTTGTATCATCATAAAATTGTATTTAAATGTTATACCCATGTCTGTTTGTAACTAAAACATGTTCAAAGAACCTTGTGACACCAAATAATAGCGTCTGACCTCATATTATATTTAGTCCATTCCTCACGTGATACCAACTCCCATTTCTTATCCTTCACTAATTTCTTCATTAATGGTTCCAAGTTCTCGTGTGTTCCACCGGGTACCAGCACGTTACATCTACTTATAAGAACAATCACGCCACCTGGTGAGAGAAATTAATATATCATACTTTTTATAACTTACATACATACTTACAAGTTATATGGATTTTCTCGGCAATTTGCAACAAAATATCTTGTTGTTGTCTCGGAATGATGAGACTTTTTTTTCAAAAGATCGGCGATTGAATTCAGATAAGGCTAACAAAATATACAGCAACTAGATATAGTTCTATTATATTAACCTGTCACATCTGAAATAATAACACCGTCTCTGAATCTGTTATTTTTAACTCCTTTCAAACTTGTTGTTTTTCCCCATATTCAAAATAGTTGCATATATAGTTAGATTATCAATAATTTATATGGATCGGAGGCTCAATGGTTAAAAAGAAGTTGAAAAATAACACATTCAGTGACCGTGTAATTATTCAAATTGTGACAGGTTAATATAACTACATTTAATGTTAAATAAATGTTTGTTTGGATTTTTATTTAGTACGTGTTCTGCCATATATATTTATTGCGCACACGTGCTTTTCTATACATGTATATATTTAATATTGTATATACGCCATTTGTAAAATACTGCCGATTTTTTTCTTGGCAATGAACACATATTTTATGTCAATAAAATATTTTGACTTTGACTTGACTTTGACTTGATGATAAATAAGGATTGATTACAGGCACTGACGTTCGCCATGATAACAAAGCTGTGTCATGTTAGTCAACTTTTAAGAAATGTTTCATCGCTCAAAATGATAATCAGCAGCGTTCTGTAATGACACAACCATGTATCATGGTTTCAATGTATCATGAGTACATAGTTCCAAACAAAATACATATAGAGACTATAGATGAATAACATAAAGATATATTTACCAGGTTTAACTAATCTTATCATTTCAATAATAGCCTCATTTGGAACATGAGCACTTTCTACAAATATACCACTTCCTGTTATTGCGTCGTATGAGTCTGAAACAAATACATTGTATATCATAAAATTGTTTTTGCTGCTGTTGTATAAAAATTGATCAAAATGAAGAAATTCATCTAGGGCGTACGTAGGATCGAACCCTACCTTTTACTTTAGATGACTAATACATTCAATAATGAAGTCAAAAAAATACCCAGTAGTGTTTAAGATTCCTAAAAATTGAAAAGATCTTGTTTAAACAAATTTCTTTTGAAGCTCTCGTAAACTACAGTATTATAGAACAGTAAGGCTTTTCACAACAAGAGCTCCGCTGGGCGGGGCATTATACGCCGCAGTCCATGCTGTGTTCTATCTCATATGAAGTCCCTGTGACTATGGCCAATGACCCCGGGACCTCAGAATAGGTCACATCCTTAACTGGAAGGCTATCCAAAGCAAAGATTTTGAGAAACTAGGTACAGCCGTGGTTGAGTTATCACCGGCACAAAGTTTTCCCATATGAACTTCCAGTGACATTGACCCTGGGGCCTCAGAACCAAAAGTTCACACCCTTGACCCAAAGAGTATTGATACATAAAATTTGGTGAACCTAGTTAAAGTGGTTGTTGAGTTATTCTCTGGACAAGGTTTTTCCTTATGGTGTCTTTGCGACCTTGACCTTTAACCCAGGAGCCTCAAAACCAAAGGGTCATATGCTAGACATTTAGGCTACCCTTTCATAAAATTAAGTGAACCTAGGTACAGCCATTATTGAGTTATTTTCCGGACAATGTTTTAATATAAATTAAGTCCCAGTGACTTTGACCTTTGACCCTGTGGTCTCAAAATCAAAACGGAACATCCTCTACCAAAGGGCTATTAACAAATAAAATTTAGTGAACCAAGGAAAAGGGGTTGTTGAGTTATCGTCCGGACAAGTTTTTTCCATATGATGTCCCAGTTACCTTGGCCTTTAAGCCTGGGGCCTCAAAACCGAAAAAAGCACATTCATGACACATGGACTGTTATCAAATAAAATTTGGTGAACATAGGTACAGTGGTTGTTGAATTATTGTCAGGACAAAGTTTTCATATAAGTTAGTCCCAGTGACCTTGACCTTTGACCCTTGGGTCTCAAAATCAATAGGGTACATCCTCTACTCAACGAGTATCGATACATAAAATTTAGTGAACCTAGGTACAGTGGTTGTTGAGTTATTGTCAGAACAAGGTTTTTTATATGATGTCCCTGTGACCTTGACATTTGACCTTGGGGCCCAAAAACCAATTGGACACATCATTGACACATGGGCTACCCTCACATTAAACTTGGTGAACCTAGGTACAGTGGTTGTTGAGTTATATGCCCGGACAAGGTTTTTCCATATGATGCCCCTGAGACCTTGACCTTTTACCCTAGGGTCCCAAAACCAATTGGACACATCCTTGACACATGGGCAACTCTCACATAAAATTTAGTGAACCTAGGTGCAGTGGTTGTTGAGTTATTGTCCGGACAAGGTTTTTCAATATGATGCCTCTGTGATCTTGACCTTTGACTCTAGGGCCCCAAAACCAATAGGGCACATCCTTTACACATGTGCTACTCTGACATAAAATTTGGTGAACCTAGGTACAGTGATTGTTGAGTTGTTGTCTGGACAAAAGTTTTCATATAAATTAGTCCCAGTGACCTTGACCTTTGACCCTTAGGTCTCAAAATCAATAGGGTACATCCACTACTCAAGGAATATCTATACATAAAATTTGTTGAACCTAGGTATAGTGGTTGTGGAGTAATTGTCTGGACAAGGTTTTTCCATATGATGCTCCTGTGACCTCGACCTTTGACCCTGGGGGCCCAAAACCAATTGGGCACATCATTGACAAATGGGCTACTCTCACATAGAATTCGGTGAACCTAGGTACAGTGGTTGTTCAGTTACTGCCCGGACAAAGTTTTTCTATATGATGCCCGTGTGACCTTTACCTTTGACCCAGGGGCCCAAAAACCATTACGGCACATCCTTGACACATGGGCTATTCTCACATCAAATTTGGTGAACCTTGGTACAGTCTTTGTTGAGTTATCATCCGGGCAAGGTTTTAATATTTTAAGTCCCAGTGACCTTGACCTTTGACCCTAGGATCTCAAAATCAATAGGGTAACCCCTCTACCCAAGTGCTATCCACACATTAAATTTGAGAAACCTAGGTACATCCCTTCTTGAGTTATCATCCGAACAAGCAATTGTCCACAGACAGACAGACAGACGGACGGACGGACGGACGGACGGACGGACGGACGGACAACATCATAACATAAATATGTCCGTTTTTTCAAAAAGGGCGTATAAAAACCTGGCGATAAAAATCATCGTAAGTCAAAAGCAACAAACATTCATAATACAGTCACTTTTAGTCGATCAATTTCAAATATTATTGAATTATGTAGAATTTGTAGAAGGTAGTGAATTTATTTTGAATATAATATCATAGCTATGTTTATTATCCTTCTGACTTTGAACTGCAAAATTTATGAAATTGACTTACGATAACTTTTTTCACAAACTTTTTTCGAGAAGAGGTGCACAGTCATTATAATCAGCTTGTTCGAGGTGATTTGCGACAATTTGTGCAATTGACATAACTGCATTAATTACATACAGCTAGTAACTGCAGCGTGGATGATTTGGCTGTGTTCCTTTTAAAATGGACCGAACAAAATAGATACATTAATTCCAGAAACCACCAAACTGCGTAGAAATGATTCTAATTAGCACTTACTTTCTGGTATATCGAGTGGAGAACCTGATATGTAGTCAACTATGTACTGTTTATATAAGTTGTCGATCTTAGCTTGGTCTAACATTGCTTGTGAAGGATCTAATGCATCAATATTGGCAAATCCTTCTTTACGGAGCTAAAACACAAAATAAACATATTTGACATATATAGATGCAACCTTTGCGTCACATGCCCAACGATCGTTTAGGGGAGATAAATGTCTCGTATTTTTTTCCATAAATATGGAATGCACGATTCAATGATATCCACTGAACGATATATAGCCACATATATAGCATAAGAAATGTATTTACAAAGCCTTATGTGTTTACGACAAGAACTATTTTGCATATCCGTTACGTGCTTCGCCTGAGCTTCGTCTTGCGTATGTAGTAAAACGCAATATTATTGGCGACCCCCCATGAATCCTTCCGGGACAATTCAATTCATGAATGGTCGAGGTGTTCCGAATGATAAATGTAAATGACGTATTAATTATCTTAATCCTAAATACCCAATCTAATACTGAGGTAATGTTACACGTCAATTTGAGTTCCTATATAAAATCATGACATTTTCCAAATATGATTCCGTTGTACATGTGTACGTTGTATTTGAAAATCATTAAAATACATTACTATTACCTGTCTAGCAACAAGCCCTGTGCCGGCACCAACATCTAGTACACGTGTAGAACTTCTTTTCTCAGGTGGTATAACTTCACATAATTTCTTACAGACAGCTATATGTGATGTATATCCATATTTTAAAACATCCTGTGAAAGAATAATAAAACAAGCATTAGTTAAAACGATTTACAACTCAACCCTTCAAGTAACCCCGTGTAGTTGATAATTATGTAAAATATCTGAAAAATGCAGCCAGGTAAAACTTTTCATTCTTACTTTCAACTGTACCATTTCCTTCATAACGACTTTTCCAATGTAAAATATTTGCTAGCACATTTGATCTCGATTATGAATCTCATTTGAAATTTAGTAAGTGCATCAAAGTAAAACGCATGAAAGAAGAGTGTTTAAATTTGAATGGTAATTAAGGACGTTTTGAAATACATGTAATTGACATATTTCTTTTTACATAAAACAAATAAAACATTTTATGTAGTTGAAACTTAATGAAAAGTTTTAACATATCATAATTACTTTTCAATCAAATGTTATTATATACAATCAAGTTAGACGGAAAAAAAGATTCTGTTTTAATATGCAATGTTCCAAAATGGCACAGATAATAAAACATACATACAAGTTACAATAAAAACAACATGTATGATTTACTGAATAGCCATGTCAAACAACATTATACATAAAGGATGACAAAAAAGAGTAAAAACATAAACTCTTATTTCCGTTGTGGTCTCATCCATGTATATGAATCCGTTAATGGCATTGCTTTCATGCGTAGTTTAATCAAAGTGCTGAAAAGCACTGAAGCAAGACTGTGTTGAAGGCTCAAACAACCATCAATAGTTCAAGCTTCAGTTTCGTCTCACGTATAACCAGTCATTAATTTAGGTATAAATCAAATCTGATGATTAAGAGCTTTTTAAGAAAGATTGGCATACATTTTCTTATAACTCACTGATCAATGGACTTGTATAATTACTAGTTGATGAAGAACTGTGAGAAGTCTTATTTCCTCATTCAATAGAAATAATGGTTTTCAGTAATGTCAACACAATGATTTCATACATCCTGTCTATAATAACAAAATATTGTGCTTCAAGTAAAATATCAAAATCATGTTGAACACGTGAAGAAAAAATTAAAATCATAATTCACAAGCTAGATGATTCAAAAATGGAAAAAAGAAATTTCAAATAATTCTTGTTTTTTGTAATCTTACTTTCATAGCTATCATAAACAGAACAGAACTGTTCTGCTAATATGAGTTACTTTTAAGGTAAGCTGTAGAAATTATCATAAATGAAGTTGATAACAATTGTTGGATCAGCCTGCAGTATGTACATTTAAAAAAAAAAAGGACAACGCAACAGCATGAGGTAGAGAACAATATCATTAATTGAAATGAAACAATATGAATTGTGAAATACACATTAAAAATACAAAATGTTTTCATTTTATAGGTATTTTGTCTTAAAGCTGGACCCAATGAAATATCTAAATAACTATCGGATGGAATTTACTCAAATTTTGTTTGTGATTTTAACTAGCATAGATTTTAACCTCCGCATATCCAAAAATTCTTAATTTTTTTAAAATTCATAACATACTTTCCATAGACATGCAATGCAAACTTTGAAGCCAAAAGAGGGTTTTATTTAATGGGTACATGCCACAATTAGGGCAGCCATGGATATAGGTATAAATGGTTATCGTTATGAATCCCTGTGTCTTCAACGTGTCGGTATTGACGATGACCATGAAAAAGCGGGTGTTCAGGGACAGTAGCCCTTGATAAAAGACAAAATATCATGAACTTAAAATAAGATCACTTATTTACACATTGGAGTCGTCAGAATCTGATGGTAGAAGCAGTTCATGATTTCTTTTACTTGCGTCCTCCTTTTTTATTTACAAATGCTGACAGAGCTAATTAAATTGTAATAATTTTTAATTTTATAGTACTGCAATAAAAATTCTGCCATTGATGGGCACTTTAAGTGCATTATTTTCATAAATTCTCCTAAATTGAGGTTCATGCTAAAAACCACACGTACTGATATATTTCACGCACGTCTTTGTGAACAGATTTGCTGCATATTTATAAGCGATAGCAATTTATAAGCGATTACTCCAGCTAGGAATTTTGGATCGGGTTTATCGTAAACGAAGCACAAAATGCATGACGTAAAAGTTATAAATTATTTGTACTTGTCTTTAGTAAGTTTTGACACTGTGTCTGCATGCTGAACTTTTAGATATTGTACATGTTTATCTATAACCTGCCATTTAATCATGGAATACTCTCATATTCTTTACTATACCTTAGAATACATGATTGTGTACTCTTTTTGCTTTATCTATCTTTGTTTTCTCTCTTGATGTATGTACTCATAATGTAACCACTGCCCCGCGGTATTTAATACTTTGCATTAATATTTTCTTGTCCCTCTAATCAAACAGGGCTATAGGGTAAATGTTATGGTTATGCGTCGGCAGCGATAAGTACAATTATCAAGATTTGAGGATTTTTCGTGTTGACACCGGTTGTTGTAAGCCAATCAGAACAATGCATTTGAGGTCACACGATGAAAAAGTGGACATCGGACAGTCAAAATAGGGATGCACATTTGAACTCTTTCGCACATTTTTTTGTTGGGTTATCTGCGTGTATTACCAGAAAATAACATTATTATTGCATGAAGTATAACCAGTGTCAATGAAGTTGCAAAAAAGTAGAAAATATGCGCAGCTAATAATAGCATGTGTTTTCTTTTTTAAAACTCCTTTTTGTTGAAAAAATGCAAACATATCTTACCTACTAACGGGCAAATGTATTTATACGGGACAAGATTATCTGTATCCAATCAGCCGAGATGCGTAACCAGTATCCACTGAGACAGGTTTAAGTCATGCCCCTCATAAACATAGCTGTTAGCTTAACACCCTTCTTATTTATATAGGAATATTTCGGTTTGCTCAAAGATTGGGGCTAGTCCCTATATGTCAAATAGAGACAGGAACAGTTCTAGAGTCGACCATAATAATGCTGTTTTATGTTCGTAGTCCGAACAAATCCTGGACAACACCTGTTTATTCGGTGTACTTTCATCAGCCCAGAAAGTTCCATAAAATGAATCAAAAATGGTCTAAATGTTAGGTATCATTCACTTGTCACGCAAATCTTGATATTCTCTAAATAGACTCAGCACGGCTTTAAACGTTGAGGGATATTACTTCAATTCATTTACTTCAATTGTAAACAAAGCATGCTAATTTCTGGAATTCTAAAAATAGACTCAATGGTCTTACATATTATCAGGGCATGTTAAGTCTTGTCTTCTATGTATAAACTTTGGACGGTTTGGATACGTTGTGAATACACAGTAAAACATTTTTGAAAATTCTAATACTGGTATTTCTACTTCAGATGAATTACTACGTACCGGTAAATGCAATCGCCCCCCCCCCCCTCCCCAGCTAATATTGAAACGGGCCGGGGTATAATACACATAATAACTACAGTTTAAATCAGAAGTTACCTTGGCTTGTAATTCATGTTTACATTTTCTGCGTTCCGTGTTTCCTGTTTAGTGAGCATGATGCATGTCTCTAGCCATAAAGCACACAATGACTAGTGTTCTGGGCAACACACAGAACACATTAGCACATATATGTAGGTTATGAACTAGGATTCTGAGCTCAAATCAATGTTTGTTTATCCAGTATGTTTCGTAACCAGTTTTCGCGACGTTCGCATATTTGGATCCTCTACATTCCAGTAAATTTGTATCCTTCGGCTTCGATGTTAAATCCTAATCCTAGATGTGAATTAGTTAATTCCGTACACTTTTGCTGAATGTTAATGTTTAAATCCAGTTTCAACGCAAGTTTTGATCCATTTTGTTACGAGCACATTTTGTCTAAATGTCAGCGTTCCTGTCATGTTTACATCTAACTCTGGGAATTTATTCCTACGCTGCACAGTCTGAAGGAACTATGTTTTCGTCTAAAAGATTGTTTAGGGGCCAAATCAAAGTATTATAGTCATGGATATATCTGCATTTTATTGTTAAATAGGAATTCTAAGTTATTTTAGTCATTGGTAGATAGAATACTTTCAACGTAAAATAAAACGTTCGAGTTGAAACTTTACCAACGAGTTGTCTTTGTGTTCACCCTTGTGTACCTGGTACGCAGACAATGTTGACGAGAGCATTAAGTGTACTTCAATCGTTCACGCTACCAATTGAACCACAGGTGTAAGAGAACCACTCGACAGGCCTCTCAACCCCGATACCAACCAGTTCACCTCGGAGAACCTCAACTGACGTAGATCGACTCCCGCGGTATAGATCTAGACGATACATCGTGCGTAGATCTATGCACGCGTCCACAGTTATCCGGGGTGAGCTCGTTACAATATTACATGTCAATGTTTCATTTTTTTACACAGAAATAAAACATTTACTCCACTGTTTATATTATTGGGAAATTTAACCGTTCTTACAAATTCAAAGTAAAGCGTTTGATCGAGTCTTTCCATTGTTAATCACGTGACTATAGTGTTTGATACGGGGACGAGTAAAATATTTTCATTAATAATTTTTCATGAATGAAATCGATGTACATGTATACATCCGCGGTAACTAGTCGAGTTATTACTTTTCTAACATAGTTTAATTGTTCACAAAATTGAAGAGATTTGATGTCGCAATGAATTTTATGAAGTATGTGTGAATGCAAGATAAAGGCAGTTATGTATCGAGTTTTTAATATTGAACTATTTGCTGGCATGCGGAAAAATGGACCACTACTCAATATCGCACTTCTGAAATGCCGCTTATAGCTTCGCCTGTTTCACAGTCTTGCTAAAAACGATGTATTTGAAATTGACAATATTCTTGTTGTTGCAATATGAGAGAGTTATAGTTTTTTTTCCAATACATATAAAATGCATGTGAACATTACAAAGTATAAAATGTGCAAAAATACACAGTTGAGAGACCCAAATTGTCCTTATTATATAAATTTAATAAGGAAAACTTTGGTCTGTCACCTGTGCAAAATATATGTATAGAATGACTATCGTTTATTTACTTTTAGGTGCAAGGTCCTGTCCACTTTCATTACTATTTTATCTGTATAAACTTTGTTTTACAGTTGGCAAGTAGAATAAACAATATGTAGGAAAAGAACAAATCGGTTATATTTCATCACTGTACGCATACCCCAGACTTATCCACCAAATCATCTTTAATTAAAGCCCCATTATCAAAAGGAACAATGTTTTTGTACTGCTAAGAAAATAGACATTTATCTATTTCCAACACCTTCAATGATCAAAATTTCTTAATTAAATGCAAATATTGCTTAAATATGTTTATATTATTTATTGCATTTTAAAGGGAAAGTAGATCAAAGTAGATCAAAACCGAACCCGGGTCGATAGCGCAGTTGGTAGAGCGCCGGGATTTGGATACTCGTGCCCGAGGGGGTGCGGGTTCGAATCCCACCCGGGGAGGTTATACCCTTCCATGAAAATTTGACAATAATGTCGATTTTCCTCCATTGATTAGATAATATGGAGAAGTTTCTGGCCTTGTGGAAGGGTAGGTGAGTACTGGTTATAGACAATGGTCCAGGAAAGCTAGGTTAGGTGCGCTGGACGCCGTGAAATGACCTAAATTGTGTTGATACGGCGTTAACTCCAATAAATAAATAAAATAAATAAATAAATAAGATCAAAACCGAAAGTATAATTTGGTTGTCAATACTTGAAACAATAGTTTTGATCACAGTATGCGTAAGAAGAGGTCTTGTTATACAAAAAACCGCTCCAAATTACATAATTAAGCTCTAAAATGAATATAGTGTGCTCCTATTAAAGTACCCCATTTTTTAAAGAAATTGACTCTTTGTCAAATTTAAATTTAGAAAGGAGAGTGGTTTGAACAGTTTATTGTGTCTTTGATGCATGCTGTATTCTGAACTTTATATTGTCAGAAAATATATCTATGCCTCTGATATTTTGAAACAGTTTTCAAGTCTGTTAATTGTTGAAGAGTCTATCTTCATATATAGTGGCGTTAATATGTTATATCAACTTTGGCCTTTTGACATCAGCTTGACCCCTGAATATAACAATAGTATGAAAATATGTACATGTACTTGCACTTTCTTTTGACTATAGTTCATTGATAACAGTGGATAACATTATAAACGGTGAAAATTAAGTGGGCTTTAAACATAATATTTAGCGTAAATTAAGACCTAGTCATACATGTGGCACGAATTAAGGAGACGCACATTAATTGTTTCTTAAATATGAAATCATTCCACGTACTAAGCCAAACCAAATATGTACACTTAACAACTTTTTTAACTGCACAGTAATTTTTCGGGAGTTATTTTATGATGCACTGGTGTATTGAAAAACATTCACATCGATCACCGCCTGTTTTATTTAATTAGTTGACAATCATTATAAATCTATTTGAATGTACTTCATGAATTTGTAATAGATTTCATGTCATGGCGTGATGTCTGCAACTTCGAATTTTTATAGCAGGTGAGTCCACCTTGTGCCAACAAGCCCTCTATATTCTTCTACTGACATCCTTGCTATAACTATAGCTTCGGGTTGTAAAGTGAATGCTTTTCCTAACGTATCTGTTCTTACAGATTAGCTATGCATAGATTTGTACATATTCTACTCGTTTGTATCAATTTCTAGCGAAAAACGTAAAATGCGCGTGCTCCAAGTGCCCAACAAACTAAGTGTTTCACAATCAATTTTACACACGATTTATGTTTAGCGATACACTCAACAAATTTTCTATCTCCACATTTTTAAATACCTGCCGTTTCTTATAACTTATAGTAATTTGAAAGTTTATGTTTAGATATAATACGACCAAACGAAAAGAAACAGCAGGTATTTAAAAATGTGGAGATAGAAAATTTGTTGAGTGTATCTATGTCTATGTATATATGTATTTCTAAAGTATCTAAAATATCTAAAATTCTTACCTCGGTATAAGTATTAGCCCACTGAATATAACCTTGTTGAGAACGTTCCACGGACACGTTGTCACCGGCCACTTCTTTTTGATAAATCGGGGTGTACATAACTTTCGTCCTAGATAAAGCGTGGCTAAAATGTGCTCTTAGTGCATATAAAATTTCCAAGGTCGTAACAATCAAAAGGAAAATTTTGTGTGCACTGATCCATTTTTTTTCACATGTTGTTACATCATGTAGCAGTGCATATCTGTATACAAGTTGTATAAGAGAAAATAATCACTTTGATATGTTGAGTGAAACTCAATTATCACGTAAAGTGCTCACAATCAATAACAATCAATTTTCAAAACATGGCATGTAACATATGTATTGTACTTAAGATTTTGCATTCATCCATTTATGAGGGATACGCATGAATCCACACTATCGTGTGGCAGTTTCTAAGTACAAATGTGTGTATTTTCTTGTGAAAACAAACATTATTCGGTACGTGTGGCTCAGTGCATAAGAGTGTAGATATTACTCTTTAGTTTTATATAGAAAATAAAATAATATAAATTTCTGAAATATTTACCCAACCTTATTTTGACAGTTAAACTATTATTTTGTTAAATCGACGCGCCAAGTTAAAAATTTCACTTTTATACATGATTATTATGTATTTGTATCTCTACCTGACAAACATGTAACACTCAACTGTCCTTAGTAAAATATTGTTGTGAGAGCACTGAAACCTTACTTGAAAATTAAATGCATTCAGTGCTTTGATTTTACTTAGACCTTAAGTTTAGATAAAAATGATTTATCATTATCAGGTAATAATTCCTGGTGCCGGCTTATTAACTCAAACAATTACATTGTTTAAGTTCCTGTCTGAGAGTAATAGTAAAAATTAGCTTGCAGTGAATTCGGAAATATTGCATCAATACTTTACTTTAAATCGTACACTTTGAAGTGACAATTATGCCATCCATTCAAAGATATGTAGAACGCCCGCCTACTCATACCATATAAGTACAGATAGGCGGAGTTCCCTCACCTCTTGGAATAATTAATTCTCTTGCAAAGTCTTGCAAATTAGACTTCACCGCGGATTTAAAGATCAACATGGACGAGTCAGGGGAGTAGATTATCTGTATCCAATCAGCCGAGTGGCGTTACCAGTATCCACTGAGACGAGTAAAATAAAAGGTAAAAAAAAATATTTATTTTCTGACATCTTCACACCAGGTAACCCGCTAAATCGGGCGCGCGAGGCTAATTCGGGCGATATCCAATACGATACATTTTTTAAATCACAAATCAGTGTAAGATTTTCGCTTGTTATTCTTTGTATAATTATTTTTATGTTATAAAATAGCACCGATCGGTCGGGTTGGGCTTGGCGATTCAGAACATAGCTTTATATTTTCCAAAAATGAACAAGAAAGAGACTTGGCAATTAAGATGACTTTTAATAATGCAAGAATAAAACCTATTAAGATCGGATAGTCTGGTATTCACTGTACTCTTATGTTAAGAGTACAGCAAACTTACCTATAACAATTAGTGTTATTCAATCATCCAATAAGTAATATATATAACTGAATACAAGATTGTATAACTTGTCTCTTTCTTGTGCAATATAAACTTTTTCAAAAAGAAAATATATCAGTAAGCAATGTATCACAAAAGCAACTGCTCCCCGACTTAGCGCTAAATACACAACAACTTTGCCCGATTTAGCCTCAATTTTTATGTACAGTGGACTAGAACGGCGATTTCTCGAAACGTATACAGTTTCAAGGGTTGCAAATTGACATATTAGTAGATAAGGGACAGCTCTACAAGCGAACACAAAAGTTACACCTTTCGTTGCCAAAGTGTAGGTAAAAAATGACCATAAACTTCAAAAAAAGGGTTTTGAATGGTTCCTCTGTCTTTAACGCGCGTTTCCTCCCTTAATTTTTCATTTTTGGAAAATATAAAGATATATGTGCTTAATCGCCAAGCCCAGCCCGACATATCGGTGCCACTTTTATAACTTAAAAGTAATTATATAAAGAATATTTAACGAAAATCTTACACTGATAATGATTTAAAATGTATCGTATTGGATATCGCCCGAATTAGCCTCGCGCGCCCGATTTAGCAGATTACCTGGTGTGATCTTAGTAACCTGCACAGAGCATTGCGTTCTGTTGTAGTTGTGAAAATGGACAGAGAATATAATAGTGTATCGTTCTCTTAGTACGACCGCTTGGAGCATTGCGTTCCAATGCATAGGAAAAGGAGCGACGTCTAGGGTATACCTTGTTGAATATATATATACATATAGTATACAGAGAGCTGGTGTTCCTATTAGTATAGCACATGTGATTGGTTTATCGCCTTCCTAGTACGATCTCTTAGAGCAATATGTTCCTGAGGATAAGAAAAGGGACGAGACCATTACTTGTTGCATTTCATGGTTTATATGTACATATTATAATAAGCAGGTGACACTGTTGAGTTAGTTTGGAAGTTATAGAGATTTTATGTTGAAGAACCAGCAATAGATATTGACTTAATGATATATCCTTGATTATTTTATGACAAGCTCGTGATAGCCGGCAAACGTCTTACAACCCCATCCACTCTATGTATGTTTTATCCTGGTCTTAGTTATATTTACACGTAATTGTTTAGCGACAGAGATTATCCACTTTTGGCACTCGTCTACTTACTATATAGAAATACGAGCTTATTGGTATCGTAGCTTGGTCACTAACACTATCCTGTCCTATGTATAATATAGTGCCCTTCCCTTTGTAGTATACTAGCTTAAAAACGGCTGCGGTCTATGTTGATCGCCCATCCATTTATTGTTCAATACGAGCTGGTAGCCCGTCTTTCTTAGTTGTATAAACCTTTTTCAGTTTATATTATTAACCTAACGTTTGTACAGACCTAATAATTTCATATTGTTTAGTGTAATGCCATAATTAGTTTTTGACACCTTGTAAATATATATTTCATCATTATTTTACGAACCATTAAGCTAGGTAGCCTGAGGAAAATATATTATATCTTAAATATTGTTCATTGTATATAGACCATTTTGAACGTCTAGTAGCCGGTGCACGTTACATCAATTTACCTCTCTTACTGAGGAGCCAGCATGTATCATTCTGATAGCCCGGCTTCTTTCTTCCAAGCTTATTCCTTTCATACTTACGGCTTGTGAAAGTTTATGTGTTCTTTTTAAGTGTAAATTGCTATAGATGTCGGCATGTACAAAATAAACGTGTAAATGTAAACCGTTTGGTTCATACGAGTAAAAAGCACGAAATGCGCGTGCATCTTGGAAGTCGGTAACTACACGGTGTACATTGACGTATTTGGTGTCACCTGAATGATATGGTATCCCATACTTGACCCACAAAATTTCGTTTAAATATTTTAACAACTGTTGGAATTATCTGCATGGGAAATGTGTATACTTAGAAAAGTTTTTAAGTGTTCTTCATAAACTTTTCAACATAGAATGTAAACCTTTGATTTGCTGTGGTTATAATGTTTATTTGTACTGTTTATAATAATTTTGAATGTCAATGTAGTCTGTTTTTACATCAGTAAAATAATGAACGTGCATCATCATAGTTTCAAGTGCATCATGCATGGCCTCTATCCGTAAACAGATAACCTATAGACCGCTGCTAAAACAAGCGAGTGTAATTTAAGATTGGGTTTTAATCAGATTAGCATGTATGGTCAATTATTCGACCTATATTGTTCAGCATGTCTAGAACGCTTCGTTCTGGGAAATCTATAAATATTAATTAAGAAGGTCAATTCATTCAGAAATCTTCGTAGATGATCGCCGAGGTTGTTCCGAAAGAAGGTCTATATTGACATTTTCCCTTATCATAGTTTAATTCCTTCCCTTCCTATGATCATTGTTAGTGTCATCGAATTCCACATTGCGATGAAAAAGTAAATAATAAGTAAATACTCTTAAAATAATCATAAGCATCATGAATTGGTTGCGTACATGTAATCATATCGTACATCTTCATTAATCCATGTATATGTAAAGAGAAAAAAGTTTATTCGTCCTGTATTCAGTGGTATTTAAGAAATACAAAATACACTAATGTTAAAGCATATCAACTCAAACTTCTGTCACAAACATCCTGAGATGTTTTATGGTATAAAGAAAACGCAGTTATTATCCTTAAATTATTTTTAACCCTATAAAACCCAAACCCCTAACAATTTTAACTGAGCACAATGTAGATCTAGCATTCGAAAATGTAACTTATTCCAATACCGGTATAAACACACCGGCGAAAGATCATTGGCCGTATGTTAAACTGGAATTACCATACCTTAAAAGTTGTGACAAATTGTTGTATTTGATATTTATTTGTATCATCATATAATTGTATTTAAATGTTATACCCATGTCTGTTTGTAACTTAAACATGTTCAAAGAACCTTGTGACACCAAACAATAGCATCTGACGTCATATAATATTTTGTCCATTCCTCACGTGATACCAACTCCCATTTCTTATCATTTTCTAATTTTTTCATTAATGGTTCCAACTTCTCGTGTGTTCCACCGGGTACCAGCACATTACATCTACTTATAAGAACAATCACGCCACCTGGAGGAAAAATATAATACATGTACATTGTATAACTTGTATACATTAACCTACTTACAACTGATATGGATTTTCTCGGCCTTTTGCAACGAATTATCCAGTTATTGTCTCGGAATGATGATACTTTTTGCAAAAGACCAGCGATTGAATTCAGACAAGGCTAAGAAAATATACAGCTACTAGATATTTAATGTAAACTAAATGTTTCTCTTTTTATTTAGTTACAAGTGCTCTGCCGTGTATATTTATAGTGCATGCTTTTCTATATATATTTAATATTGTATATACGCCGTTTGTAAAATTCTGCAGAATTTTTTCTTGGCAATGAACACATATGTTATGTCAATAAAATATTTTGACTTTGACTTAATGACAAATAAGGATTGATTACAGGCACTGACGTTCGCCATGATAACAAAGCTGTGTCATGTTAGTCAACTTTTAAGATGTTTCATCGCTCAAAATGATAATCAGCACCGTTCTGTGCTGACACAACCCGGGTCGATAGCGCAGTTGGTAGCGCGCCGGGATTTGGAATCTTGTGCCCGAGGGGGTGCGGGTTCGAATCCCACCCGGGGAGGTCATACCCTTCCATGAAAATTTGACAGTAATGTCGATTTTCCTCCATTGATTTGATAATATGGAGAAGTTTCCGGTCTTGTGGAAGGGTAGGTGAGTACTGGTTATAGACAATGGTCCAGGAAAGCTAGGTTAGGTGCTAGACGCCGTGAAATGACCTAAATTGTGTTGATACGGCGTTAACTCCAATAAATAAAATAAATAAATATACTGTAATGACACAACCATGTATCATGGTTTCAATGTATCATGAGTACATAGTTCCAAACAAAATACATATATAGACTATAGATGAATAACATAAAGATATATTTACCAGGTTTAACTAATCTTATCATTTCAATAATAGCCTCATGTGGAACATGAGCACTCTCTACAAATATACCACTTCCTGTTATTGCATCGTATGAGTCTGAAAAAAAACACAAATACATCATAAAAATTGTTGTTATTGTTGTTATATAACATTTGATCAAAATGAAATAATTTAGAGAGTATGAAATGTCAAAACCTACTTTTTACTTTAGTTGATGTTCTAGACAAATACATTGAATGATTAAGTCGAGTTAATTACCAAGTTTCAGATTCATTAGAATTAGAAAAGAACTTGTTTAAACAAATTCCTTTTCAAACTGTCTTACAGAACTTAAAGCTCTGTGGAACAGGTATTGCAATTATATATAGGTTGTTCCAAGGAATCTGCAAAACTCTATAGTATACAATATAACTGTATTAATTACACACATCTACTTTAGTTCTTTTTTTCTCAACTTCCAAACAGGAATTATTTCACGGTGACTTCGTGTTTTTGTCTAACATTGATATAGTGAAAGTGTATTCAATTATAGTGGTATTATCCAAACTTTGTCAGTTGAGAATAAATGGACTATAACTGCAGCGTAGATGATTTGGTCAAATTATTTTTAAAATGGATTAAACAAAATATATAAATATTAAAACCATTAATTACTTGACAACACAGAAAAAATGTAAATAGCACTTACTTTCTGGTATATCGAGTTGAGAACCTGATATATAGTCAACTATGTACTGTTTATATAAGTTGTCAATCTTAGCTTGATCTAACATTGCTTGTGAAGGATCTAATGCATCAATATTGGTAAATCCATCTTTACAGAGCTGAAGCACGACATAAATTTTATATACTTAGACAATGGAAGTTTAAAATGCATTATTAGTCTTTTCATTACACGCTCATAGAATTACACGTTTCCAAATTAATAGCTTTGTATTGAATTTCTCAATAAAACATTTTCCAGCTGTATTTGCAATGGATGTCAGATGGAGTCAAAGCATGATTGCAATACCACGTAACTTTGACATCACAAAGGCATTTGAATAGCATTGTTTACATTAATTATTCGGAACTCCTCGGCCATTCGCTACAAATAACCTCGGGCATATTTAGACGCCAATTTGGAACTACCTTTTCGTCCCAAACAAAATGCTTTGACGGGTGTTGAAGTAAACAAATCCACGTTCGTTTAGGCGATGAGTGATGTTTCGTTTTTAGTACATAAATTTGAAATAACACAGTTAAATGATGTCGCTGAACAATATTTAGTAAAATATGTAACATAGAAATATATTTTGACAAAGATCTGTGTGTATACTCAAGAACTATTTTGCATAACCATTACGTCCTTCGCCTGTGCTTCGCCTCACGTATGTAGTGAAAACCCAGTAATATTGATGGACCCCCATGAATTTTCCGAGTTTATTCAATCAATGAATGGTCAAGATGTTCCGAATGATAAATGTGAATGACTTATCAATTACCTTAATCCTATACTATATCTAATACAGAGGTGAAATATTCAAATACTACACGTCAATTTGAGTTCCAACAAAATATTGACATTTTCAAATATTACTTTATTATACATGTGTATGTTAAATTTTGAAAATCATAGAAAGCATAACTAGCTCTTACCTGTCTAGCAACAAGTCCTGTGCCAGCACCAACATCTAGTACACGTGTAGAACTTCTTTTCTCAGGTGGTATAACTTCACATAGTTTCTTGCAGACAGCTATATGTGATGAATATCCATTTTTTAAAAGGTCCTGAAAAAGAATAAAACAACAAGCGTTAAGTAAAGCGATTTACAACTCAACCTTTCTAGTAACCACGTGTAGTTGAAATGTGAAACATCTGAAAATGCAGTCAGACAAAACTTTTCATTCTTACTTTTAACTGTACCCTTTCCTTCATAACGATTTTTCCGATGTGAAATATTTGCTAGCACATTGGATCTCGATTATAAATCTCATTTGAAATTAAATAAGTGCATTTGTACCACAGCATCAAAGTAAAACTCATGTAAGAAGAGCGTTTTGATTGTTAATTAAGGACGTTTTGTAATAAATGCAATCAATACATGTTTTTTTTCTTTTTATATATGACAAATAAAACATTTATGTAGTTCAAAAATAATGCAAAGTTTTAACATTTTAAAATTACTTTTCAATCAAACGTTACTATGTCACAATCAAGTTAGACGAGAAAAAAATATTATGAAAGTGGACACGACAATGCACCTAAATGTAAATAAACGAGAGTCATTCAATACATATACTTTGCACAGGTGACATACCCAAATTTTCCTTATTACAGTATATATATATAATAAGGACAATTTGGGTCAATCACCTGTGTATTTTTGCGCATATTATACTTGTTATGGCCACATGCATTTTATATGTATTGGAAAAAAAACTATATCTCTCTCATATTGCAACAACAGGTATATTGTCAATTTCAAAAACTCCGTTTTTAAACTACGCATGAAAGCAATGCCATTTACGGATACGTGTACATGAATGAGACCGCAACGGAATTGTTTACCCTTTTTTGTGTCACCCTTGATGTATAATGTTGTTTGATTGGCGATTCAGTAATTCATACATGTTGTTTTTATTGTAACTTGTATGTATGTTTTATTATGCGTGCCAAGTTGGAACATTGCATATCAAAACAAAATCTTTTTATCTGTATAAACTTTGTTTTACTGTTGGCAGGTAGAATATACGATATGTAGGAATATTATTTAAAAACCAATAGGATATATTTCATCACCGTACGCATACCCCAGACTAATCCACCAAATCATCCCAAAGCCCCATTATCAAAAGGAACAATGTTTTTGTACTGCTAAGAAAATAGATATTTATTTATTTCTAACACCTCCAACGAGCAAGATTTCTTAATTAAATGCAAATATTGCTTAAATAATATTTATGTTATTTGTTTCATTTCAACATGAAAGTGGATCGAAACCGAAAGTAAAGAATTTGGTTGTCATTATTTGAAACAATAGTTTTGATCACAGTATGCGTAAGATGAGATCTTGTTATAGAAAACTCCGCTTCAAATTGCATCACTAAGCTCTAAAACTATATTGGATCAGGCATATTGAATCTTAGCATATAAATGAATACGAGTATAGTGTGCTAGCTCTTATAAAATGTATCCCACTTTTTAAGAAATGGACTCTTTGTCAAATTCACATTCTAAAAGCAGAGTGGTTTGTGTATTTAATGCATGCTATATTCTGATAACTTTATATATTGTCAGAAAATACATCTATGTCTCTGATATTGTAAAACCGTATTCAAAACTATTGTTAAAGAATATATCATCATATAGTGGTTTTAATATATTATATCAACTTTGACCTTTTGACATCAGAATGACCTCTGAATATAACAATAGTATGAAAATATGTACTACACTTTCTATTGACCATAGTCCAATGAAAGCGGTTAAAAATTATAAACGGTGAAAATTAAGTGTACTTTAACAATTATATTTAGCGTAAATTAAGGTCAAGTCATACACGTGGCATGAAATAAGGAGACGCACATTGTTTCTTGAATATGAAAAAATTCCACATACAAAGCCTAACCAAATAAATAGACTTAACAACTTTTCTGCCTCCACAGTTATTTTTCGGGTAATATTTTTATGATGCACAAGTGTATTGAAAACCCGTGATTAACATTACCACCTAATTTATTTAATTAGTAGACAATTATTGTAAAATATATTTGAATATAATTCGTGCATTTGTGATAGATTTTATACAGTGTCGTGAAGTCTGCATCTTCGAATTTTAATAACAGGTGTGTCCACCTTGTGTCACAGCATGTCCTCTGTCTTCTACTGACATCCTTATCGTAACCATAGCTTCGGGTTGTAAAGTGATGTGTTTTTCTAACGTATCTATACTTACAGACTAGGTAATGTGTAGATTTGTTTGTATTCTACTAGCGAAAAACGTAAAAGCGCGTGTTTTATGGACCCAATTATGAATAAACTAAGGATTCCCAATTAATTTTACACACAATTACTGTGTTGCTTATAGTAATTTGAAAGTGTTCTATATTAACATATAATACGACTTAACGAAAAAAAAACTTTGAAGTATATATCTAAAATGTACGGAGCCCCTAAAATGACATTATGGAATACTTTTCTATTTTCATAACTATTTCGTTTAAACGTAACATTATTTCGATTTACGAAATATTATTTCGTTTTTATGAAATATCATTTTGTTTATACGAAATATTATTTCGTTTATACGAAATATTATTTCGATTAAACGAAATAATATTACCTTTAAACGAAATAATTATTTCGTTAAAACAAAATAATATTATTTCGGTTTTTTTCGAAATATTTATTTCGTTTTTTCGAAGTAATCATTTTGTATTTACGAAATATTATTTCGTTTATACGAAATAATATTTCGATTAAACGAAATAATATTACGTTTAAACGAAATAATATTACGAACGAAATATTTCGTGTTTTTTTTCGAAATAATTCATTCGTTTAAACGTAATATTATAAATACGAAATAACTATTTCGAAAAAAACGAAATAAATATTTCGAAAAAACGAAATAAATATTTCGAAAAAAACGAAATAATATTATTTCGTTTAAACGAAATAATTATTTATTTTAAACTTGATATTATTTCGTTTAATCGAAATAATATTTCGTTAAAACGAAATAACATTTCGTAAAAACGAAAATATATTACGTTTAAACGTAAAAGTTGTGAAAATGAAAAAAGTATTTCAAAATGTCACTTTAGGGGCTCCGTAACGTCTAAAATTCTTACCTCGTCATAAGTATTAGCCCACTGAATATAACTTTCTTGAGAACGTTCCACGGATACATTATCACCGGCCACTTCTTTTATATGAGCACGTAGTTGAGTTTCTGCTGACTCGTCCATGTTGATCTTTATCCGCTCTCACCTTAGACTCCAAGAAATGGATCAGTGAACACAAAATTTTCCTTTTGATTGTTACGACCTTGGAAATTTTATATGCACTAAGAGCACGTTTTAGCCACGCTTTATCTAGGACAAAAGTTATGTACACCCCGATTTATCGCGGTGTTTAAGTACAATGTGGATAGTCTGTTTTTCATATGAATAAATGAAGAGCATTGGTTGAATGTAGATCTATGTATATAGTATACATGTATGTATATACGACTCGATGACAGTTAAAATGTTACATATCTTCATAGGCGGCTCCATGATTTCTATTTGGGGCGGATTTTAGTGAAAGGTGAGGGGGTGGAAAATGAACAAGCAGACTGGGGGTCCAGGTGACCCCGGGGGCGTAAGAGCACCCGATGGGTTATGAGCAAAGCCCTGACCAAGGGGGGCAGTAGCCCTCGGAAGCTCCCGAGTTTGGTCATTTGTGAGGGATTCAGGCACATTTCCAGAACCTCAAATATCCTTTCTCTGAGTATCGTATACAATAAAAAGCATCTAGATATATACAGTACCCACCAAAAGTTTGGAGACATTTTCACTTTAAATTGTAGGCGTAATGAATAGTTTTATCTAAAATTTGATAACTGTTTATTTTGAAATAGTTTTTAGTTTTGGTTTATTTTTTGGTTATCATCATAATTATACATGAGACTACAAAAATAGAATAAAAGCTAAGTTATAAAAAATAATTACAATATACATGGTTATGGAGGCTTTAGGATGTCTGATGCCGAATCTTATAAATGTGTTACATCCATGAAATATGTTTTCATTTTAGTACAAACCATACTCAAATTTCCAAAAAATAATGATTCTACAAAAAGTATCATCAGCATTCAAGAATTGTAATATATTTCTTTTGTCTCCAAACTTTTGGTGGGTACTGTATATCATATAATTTTCTTACAGCAGTTGGAACATATATGTTAAAATCTTACAAAAAGTATGAAGAAATTGTTTGTGAATTACTGAACGTTATGTCGTTGTAATAGTGAAGGCTACTCCAAGTCTTGTTACTTATTGCACGCGTAGCGTTGACAATATATACATGTATTTTTCCTGTATATAAATATCATATTTTATCATAGAAAGAAACCTTTGCCAAAAGCAATTTTAGGTCCCCCTGGAACCGCCTATGCTGACAAAAGAAATGTTCCCGTTACTTTATTTTTCTAGCTTTTATCATATTACAAACTTATTTTTACAAAATATAATATACAAACTGTTGTAGTTGATATACGCTGTACTTGATTTTTATGCTCTGTACAAATAGCCACGAATAAATTTGAGTACGAATATATACTGGCTCCCTGCTTCATTTACGTTTTGACAGAAACCGGGATACATTGATTACAGTCATGGCAGCCTTGGGACGAAACATTAATCGCTCTGCAATTTCTTTGCAGATATTGTTGAAATATGAGGGAAGACGAGCATTTTCAGGTATGCATTTGATAAAATAAAGATTTATCCTTCTATTAGAGGTTGTGTAGCAAGATGACATGGTAAAATATGGATGTAAACCTATGATAAGTTTTCATTGTTTATTTGCCCTTCCAACTTCTAAGACCAAGTTCTAAAATGTTAGAGAACTTACAAATAACTTAATTCCTTAACATCTTTCTTTTACTTAATGTGATGCTGTCGAAATAGACCTTACTTATCAATGTTTGCACAGATAGATATGAAAATGTTGTAGTTTAAAATCAGGACTACTAATACTATGATACCCCACTATTTTTCCAAACTACAGTCTGCAGCAGATCTTTTCAAGTTGAGGTTTTCAATAGCCTGTCATGTCATATTCTGTTGATTTTTCATTCCCATGCTATGAAATATGGGTGGTTTAGACTAACATTTGAAACAACAGCCTTTAACATCATGACAATACTGTATGCCAATTAATTTATTAACCTTAAACTGGTTAATCCAATATGTTTTACATGAGTGTAAAAGGATTCCCAGCCGAGATTCTTCATCATTTCGTCACCGAAATGATGAAGAATCTCGGCTAGGAATCCTTAGAATCCAGACGTCAACAAGCCAAAGCCACCATGATGTACAGGATCGTGAACCACCTGGTTGATCTTGACACCAGCAGACTACTCATACCTGCAGGGGTTCACACAAGAGGCCATGCATGTCGTTTCCTGGTACCTTTCACCTGCGTCAATACCTACCGTGCATCTTTCTTTCCAACTGGCATACGACTTTGGAACAACCTCCCAGAAGTGGTGATCGTCTCCCCATCTATAGATGTCTTCAAGACCAGGATGGGTGAGCTGTACAATCAACTCTAGAGCAATATGTTTTTAGCCTGTTTTTAACCTGTTTTTACTTCCCTTCACAAATGTAAATAGTTCACAATTGTGCGACATTGCTCTAAGAAGAGTCCAGCACATTACCCGAGAGATAGAGATAGAGTGTATTCCCCCCTTAAAATGCCCACCACTGGACCAGAAATTAATGTTTTTAACTAGTTTTAATGAACTTCACTCAAAGAAATGCATGTTTTCCTCCCCCATGGGAAGATGTCCCAGGGGGTAACAGAGAGGGGATGTGCCCCCCTCTGCAACTTGGGCTTAAAAAGGGTGTAGCACCCCTCATTGCCAGTAGTTACCTGTCTTTGTTTTAATTTCATGCAACTTGCCAAGGCACTACTGGCTTGGGTATGCCAAAACAGGTCAAGTAGCTGAAGAAACATCAGCATTAGAGCTTAATAATATTTCAAGTACAAGATCGATGCATGAATTATGTAATTCTTAAATATTTTAATGGTTTAACATCTTATTTTTTCAGGCTCACCCAGTCTTAGGGTAAGTATAGGAAAGTTTACAATTGTCTTTAAAGTTGATAATTAATGATAATTATTTAATATTTTATAAACTTCTTAATATGACTTAATTCTCAGAGGAGATATACATATAATATTTACCACAATACACTTCTACAGTAAAATTCCACTATAAAGAACAGCAAAATCGATGGTCTTAATAGCGAAATGGTCTTATTATAGAGACCCTTTTTTTAACAAATTAGGCATTTGGGTCTTTATAATTGTCAAAAATTGCATGATTTTGAAATAACAAAAGTGGTCTTAATAGCGGAACTTCACTGTATTAAAAAAGTAGTCACCATAAATTTTATCAAGCACTAGCCCAATTTTTCATTTAATTCAGTAAAGTTAAAAAATTTCAGCTTGACCAGAATGAAATTAGATATTTTCACAAGTCTGAATCAATTTTACTGGTTCTGACTTTGGAATTGTGGGTAAAGGCTTTGACCATTAATGAAGGAACTTATATTTGTCTATATTATGTCATGGAACATACACAATGGTCATGGAATAAAATACTGCTATAAACATTTTGAACTAATTGCTTCACAGGATATGGTTTCATTTCAACACATGCAAACTTTTGCTTATATATTTCCATGGCAAATGACATTTATGAATTATTTCAATTCTAAATTTTAAGTTGCAAAATTTATCATTTGCCAATATTTCCTTTAGGGAAAAATCAGTAACATTTTTGTCCACAATCTAAAAAGTAACTTGTCTGGGATCCAAATGCACTTGTTCAGCTTAGGTTCAATACTCAAAAAGAAATACTATCAAATAAAATGCATATTTTAAGTACATGTAATATAAATATGATTGAAACAATTAATGACACATTTACATAAAGTTATGCTATGTTAGTGTATTTACCACTAAAAGATATTACATGTCTGCAGACAAGTGAGGTGGAAATATTCACTTGTGCTCAGACATAAATGTACGAATCGGACAAGTCAAGCATAGGAATTCCACATCCCTGCATATAGTAAACACTTATAACTACATGGAATATGTAGTACTGACTTGTTTTTGTGGAAAGAAAACTCATTTCTTGTAGAATATAGTACTTGATTGTTTTTGTTTGTTTCAGTCTGGAAAAGTTGGATTTATTGGTTTAGGAAATATGGGTGGACATATGGCTAGAAATCTTATCAAGAAAGGCTACCCACTTGTTGTTTATGACGTTTCCAAAGATCTTACAAATAGTTTGAAAGAATCAGGTATTATTTGTGTTTTATATTAATCCATCTAGTTTCTAATTTTGTTCCATTGAGGACCTTATATAAACATATATATGTATATAGAGTCCATGGTTCCGTACAGTATTTTTTCAGACCAAAATCTTGGCAAAATATATTTGGCTCTACCAAATTTCTATAAAAAGTGAAAGCAAATGCTGCCATAGATTATAGCTTACCGGATATTCCATATAGAGTCGTGTGTCTGTTGTTGTTTTTTAAAAGTCAGAAAACTTTGAAAATTTTTCTATAAATCCCTGAGGCCACAACAAATTGATCATATGTTCTATGGATTCGCTCGCACCTTAATTTTGACGGTTTTTACAAAAAAAAAAATTTTTGTTTCCTCGCTCGCTCATAAAAAATTGGTCAAACCGCTATATAAAGCAACTGAATTAAGATTTTTTCTTCGCTCACTCTCCCCATTTTTTTTAGAAAAATCCGTAGAACATATCATCAACTTGTTGTGGCCTGAAGGTTAGTGAAAAGGGACAAAAGCTTTTTTTTTCAAAAAGATGTTTTATGTCATAAATTATTACATGGCCAGTTTTCATAGATTAGAGAAAAATACATTATAACTACAATTACTACATGTATATGCATTTGTTGTTTCAGGAAATCTGATGAAAACCTATTGCACATTTTCAAATTAGAATGTTCAGACCTAGAAAGGAACACTAAAAGTTAAAATCTTGGCCATAACTTGTGGATGGATCCTTTTTATTTGAAATTTTTGTCAGTGATCGAATTTTAAACTTAAATTTTTTCTCCATTTATCAAATTTTTGTTATCATATTTTTCTACATTATAACATAGTGTTCATACTTGCAACAATATAACATAATGCTCAAACTGTTATTGTTACCATATTGTTGTTATATTTCTAGGTGCCACTGTAGCAGGGTCACCAGCTGAAGTAGCTTCTGAAGCTAAGAATGTTGTTACTATGTTACCAGAAAGTTCTCATGTACAACAAGTCTATACAGCTGATAATGGTATCTTTAGGTTGGTATGTTTTAACTCTGGTTTATATGATAGTAAACATGTATAAGATATACTAATCTAGTGGATACAACTGTCGATTAAAGTTGGAAGTCTTTTGTAATGAGAAGAAAATTTGTTTATACTTTTAGAACATCGGGTTGTCCCATGTCCAGACCAATTATGTTATGTTGTTGATACTTTGCTAATTTCATTATTTAGTCAATTGCGACCACTAAATACAATTGGTGTTTTAGGTGGTCTTTAGTGATATAAAGCACTTTAGTTGAGAAGAATGCAGACTGGCCTTGATAACTGGTGACTGTCAAGCTGGTTTTACTGTCAGGGTCAAAACACTATTCTTGGAAAAAGGCAGAAAAAGGGCTGCTTCCCCAAATAAAACTAACCCTTTTCCCACAAGTTTGGTCTTAAAATTTCCCAGTTCATTAAAAAATCACCAAACTTTATCTTAGGACTGAAAGTCCAAGAACAAAAATATGATTTTCAATTTGAAATCAGTCAATTTTATCTTTACCAAATTATTTACTGGATTTTCTTATTGAATTTGTATCACCTATAAATTAATGAATTAATTCCTTTTTACTGTCAATAAAGTGGTTTCTTTTTCCCCTAATAAGTGAAAACCATACAAATTTCCCCTAAGAAATAGTCTGAGGCTCTTTCCCCAAAAATGGTGTTATGACCCTGACTGTATGTCATTGTATATTTACAGTACAGTACAGAATGGTACATTATTAATGGATTGTAGTACAATAGATCCTACTGTATCACAAGCTATGTCTAATATAGCTAAAGATAAAGGTTCAGCATTTGTTGATGCTCCAGTATCAGGAGGTAGGTCATCATGTCATTCTATTTTCAACATGTTAATTGTCTGTTTTTTCTCGACTGTCTAAGTTTGAATAATTTCATGGTGACTGAATACTCACTATCACAATTTCATGAGTGTTATACTCACTTTTAACACACAAAGTAAACATGAAGTTATTCATGTTTTGACTATTAAGAAAAAACGGACAAACACAAAATGTTGCTCTATAGCCATGGCGTAGCAGTGGAGCTTAATCTTGAAGTCCTTGGCTCAATTTTGGGATTTTTTCCTCTATGAATAATCTATTTATGAACTGTATTATATAATATAAAACTGATATTTCTAGTGCGTGGAGAGAAATGTTTGAATCAGTAAGCAAGTACTGGCAAAGAAGTTCGAGTTTATCATTAATTAGTTATTAGATGTTGATCAATGTGTAAAAAAACAAATATGCATAAAAACACTTTCAACAGGTACCTTATATGTTTTATTGTGTTGTCTTATGAAGTAAAATGGTGAGCTGATCCCGCTTTCTTATTATCATCACTAAATGCTATAGAAAGACTTATAATATTATTTAACAACAATGACAAGTAACTACATATCTATGTCATAAAATGCGTCCAGGTATGTCAGCTATCTAAGTTCTCAATTTGATGTTCACTAATCTGAGGATAACTCTGGATGAATTCAATTATAAAATCAATATACTCTAGAGTTACTGCCCTTGAATCATTTAACAATTCTGATTTGAATAAGATATACAGTTCCTAACGCCACCCACAGTTAAAAATTAATTCTCTGAAAGTATGATAAATGCTAGCAAAAAATGATAATTTTATTCATTACGATATGTTTATCATTTTGCATGGATTGGATTATTACATAACATGCAATTTCAAAAATATTTTACCTCTCTTGATATGAATATACTATATACAATGTACATGAAAATATGCATATTATAATGTTGAAAGACAATATAGAATTATCATTTGACAATATTACATACATATAGAATAATACAATATAGAATAATATTAAGATTATGTCCGTAAAATGTCTACATTTTTAGCCGGATTTTTCAACGAAAAAAATTCGGCTAATAGTTTAGCAAAACGCGGGAGGGCGGGCGGGCGGATTTGCAGGCGGTTGGTCTTTCTTGTTGAATCTTGACATTATTAAAATATCTACCATTCAGAAATACTGTGTACTAACAATTATTTCTAGAATTATTCAGCTGCCATATAACATGGTTTTTAGTTAGGGATTTGATATCTTAAATAAACTGTTAAACATATTATGTTGACATCTATATATTTTATATAATCTAGGTGTAAATGCTGCCAGAGATGCTCTACTTACATTTATGGTTGGTGGTACAGAAGCTAATTATAATGCTGCCAATGAATATCTTAGTTGTATGGGTAAAAATGTTGTACATTGTGGAGATGTTGGTACAGGACAGGTTTGTTGAAAATATTTCAAACAAATTACTGACTGGGCTAGACAATAGACATCATTTTCATCATCCTGTATAGTTTGGTACAGGCTGTTCACTATTCCTTGGCAAGGGTAAGGCCTGTATGTCTCATCTGGATCGAAGTCTTCCTTTTCATGTCTGGTGGTACTGAGGGTTGGTGTCATCCATATTAAGTTCCAGCCAATCACACTTGATTAGGTCATTCCAGGTTAACTTTGGTCTGCCTCGGCCACGGTGTGATGTTCAAATTTCTGGCTTAGGAGACACTAATTCTTAAACTAGGTTGCCCAAATGGACAGTCTGCTATATTTTTAACATTCCTGAACTATATCTTTAATAATAGTAACATGTTGGGCGATCTCAATTATGTGTCAACAGGGATGATAGGATGACCTTTAATGTCTAGCCCTGATTGATCATGATTTTAGTAAGTAGTTGCCATTACTTTGCTGAGACGGAGGTTCCCATTATAGCACATTAGTCTCTTGAATCCAGAATTTTTAGAGCTACCAATATGTATGTGTTTGTTTAGATGATTTGCAGCCAAGTATATTGTTTACAGGTAAAAAACAGAGCATTTCTCTTCAATATTGTTTCCAATAAGATATTTAGAGGTGATAATTGAAGCAATAATCACATGTTGTATGTTTTATCCCCAGATTGTTTACCTTATGCTCACTTGAAGAAAATCTAGTTATTCTTACATCAAGCAGGGATGTGGAATTCCTATGCACGACTTGTCGGACTCATACATTTATGTCCATGAACAAGAAAATATAATTTTTAGCTGTATTATACTTTATTGCACTTCCAGGCATGGGCATTTTGATCTGGGACAAGTTGTTTATTAGATTCCAATTGTCTGTGGACAAACAGAAAAAACTTGAAATTCCACTACCCTGCAATTAGCAAAAAGAACTTAAAATTCCACGACCCTGCAATGAGTAATTGTATAGTTAATGCTCAGAACTTGAATTAGTGGGATTTTCCCGCCAAAAGTTTATATTTAGATACATTTGTATGAAACAAAGTTCACATATTATCTTATGGAAAACTCACACGATCCTTAGTTCCACATCCAATCTATTATTATTATTGTATTATTTCAGGCTGCTAAGATTTGTAATAATATGTTGTTAGGTATTTCTATGATTGGTACGTCTGAAACTATGAACCTTGGAATGAAGTAAGTTACTTTTATTTCTAACATTCTTCATACACCTCCATGAATAAGTGGTTACGGTGAATGAATTCAAATCATTGTAACCCAGGCACCGCGAAACTTAACAGTTTATTGCTTGACAATAGGTCCAGTGAAGATCAAAATATTACAGAACATGGCTAAGCCTTACAGGACCAAAGACATTTACATATTTTGATGAATAAAAAACTGTGTGATTAAAATAAAATTCTTTGCCGGACAGTAGTTCCTGTCTATCTGTTGATCATGACAGACCATATAATTTTTTATAGGATTTGTCTGTCAGTCCGCCATGTTTGGCAGTGACTCTTAAACTGTTACTTTTAGTAAGTATAATAATAATAATAATAATAATGATAATAATGATAATAATGATAATAATAATGATGATAATGATAATAATAATGATAATAATAATAATATAACTAATACAACTATAACTTGCTAAGATATTGAACATGAGCTCAGGAAGATGTTGGTCTTCAAGTGTGTATGTGTACAAGCTCAGCTATAACCATGGCTCTGGGTATGAGACAGAAAGCAGTATCTTATTCATATTAACAATTGAAGACTAGTACCGTAGCACTCCAAGAAAAATAGTAAGATGAGCTGTATGTGAAGTCTACCGCTTAAAAAAGGATGTAAACCAAAATATCAAACTAAATCTAAACTCAAAATGAAAGCTATGCCTTAAAATGAATCATTCCTTATGACATGTGTGTATTGTTTTACATTTATTGACGTAGCTTTTAGTACAAGGTCATGTTCAGAGGTCACAGGACTACCAATGAGAAAAGGTATTTATGGAAGAACTTGTCTGTAGGTTTACAAAAGTTTTATTTGCTTGAATGCTCATTGCTCAAGATCTTAAGGTGCTGTTTTATTTTGTGTTAATGTTTTTTTACACCTTTTGTTTCAGATTGGGGCTGGACCCTAAAATGCTTGCTAAGATATTGAACATGAGCTCAGGAAGATGTTGGTCCTCAGAAGTCTACAATCCTTGTCCAGGTGTCTTGGAAGGTGTACCATCATCTAATGATTATAAAGGAGGTTTTGGAACAGCTCTCATGACCAAGGTTTGATCCTTTATAGCATCACTTTACAAAGATAATGAGAACTTTAGTTATCTTTTTGCATTGGTGTTGGTGTTGCTTGTGAGGTTAAAGTTTTGTGAAAGTCTCTTACACTACAGTTATTCAAGATATTTGAATGAAAGTTTGTATATACATGTATGCTCTTATTTGTTGGTGCTACATCTACATGACTTTTAAGAGACATATTGAGTTTTTTGGTCAATTTGTAAATGTGTAAAGGAGTATGACTTACATTACAGTTCATGTAAAAAGCATGAAAAAACAAAATTGTCAAAATCAGTGTGAGATCACAGGTGCCCAACAAAAATTTTTCAATAAGAAGGAAAAATTATGTCACGCACCTGTGTGTGAGATTGATTTATATTCCCATCTTTAGCTCAGATAATACTATTTTCACGATTGGCTTCTTGGCTTACTTGGTGAAATATAAATTGATCTTATTCTGATATTGACAGATATCTTCTGTATTACTGATTTTTTAACTGATAAATTTTCAAGCCCTTGATTGATGGATCCTATTTTTCTCGTCTAGGTTATTTTGTTTGCTGATAATGTAACCCTATATTCCAGGATCTTGGATTAGCTCAGAATGCAGCAACATCAATGAAATCACCTACACCTATGGGATCACTAGCACATCAGATATATAGAACAATGACCAATCATGGCTATGGTGGTAAAGATTTCTCCTCAGCATTTCTATTCCTTCAAGAACAAAATAAGAAATAGGCAGTTTGAAAGTAAAAATGCCACTATAGGACTGTGGGTACTTAATTAGTTCACCTCATTAGCTTGACTTTTCGAAGAAAATGAGAGCTTTTGCTATCACTTTTGTGTCTGCGTCGGCATTGGGGTCAGTGTTAGTCTTCTCAACTGACTTACTTAACATGGATATATGTTTTAAAGAGTTATGCCTCTTTTATATTTTACAAATATGAATTATTGGTAATTATTGTTTGCCTGGTTTAATTCTTATGAAAAATTAAGTCCGATCTTGAAAGCACTTGTGTTTAAAGATAAGCCTTGCCATGAACAAATACACGAAAAGTCGAGCGTGCTGTCCTTAGACTGCTCTTGTTTTAATGAAATGTGAACGTATGCAAGTCCAAGATATAAAATAGTAAAATTATATCACAAATGTTGAAGTTAGTGTTAACTCATAGAATGAACATTTTGGGTAAACAAATGGCTGTTTTCACATTGTAATTACCGTCTTAGTCACTCTTTTGTAGACTTTTGTAGATATTGCCACATGTTTGGTTTATTTTTGTCAACAAAATTAGAGCAGGTATTTTTCATTTCTGATGAATAATTTCCAGGGTTTCAAATATTATTGAAGACTTTTTATTAATATTTTCCAAATGGCATGGTCCATGGTTCCTTCTTATGTTAATTTTACATGACATTTTCACTTATTTATGATATTTTGTATTAATATAGTTGTTTTTTGCTCCTTGCTAACTAAAATGGCATTTTCTATATATGTTTGTGATGCATTTTAACATTTGTTTGTGTTTGTTGACTCAGATTTTTATCCCTTTTGATCAAGAACCTTATCAGACTCAATGTATATTGTGATTGATTGACAATCATATCATATGATGTGTTCAGATTGTCCAAATTTTTAAGTTTCTCTATTTGAATACATTATATGTTATCTTATGTTCTTCATGAATTGTTTTTGATAAGCCATTGATTATATCAAGGGTTGCCTGCAAGACTGTAGTAACTTGCTCTTTAATGCAATGCACTTCCTACAGTATTGCAGGCAACCCTCGATATGTAAGGTTATGTTAAAAATATGAGGTACATTGTATTTTCTTCATCCTACTCCGCCTAGATTTTTAAAACAAATCGATATTTATCATTGCCTTTCATGTAGATAACAGTGTTTAAAAATTTTCTTGGAGTCATATTTGCCCTTCACTTTAACATATTTACTAAATTTTACTCCATTATTATAATATTTCTGAATAGAATTGAATAAAGGGTCACTAATTCTAAGAACTCATAAAATCCTTAATGGTTTAGATCAGTTTATAACATGGTCAGTTATTTGTGACTCTTAAATTTAAGTGAATTTTAATGATTATTATAAATACAGTGTGTATTTAACCTGACAAAATACTCAGTAATATGCAATACACAGAACACTAGTTTTTTTAAAAGTGATCAGTGAATAATTGATTGGAAAAAAAATATTTTCAATTGCTTATAAACTAACTTTTCAACAATGTATTTGAACATAAACTTTTTTTGTCAAGGGATCAGTTATTTATCAAACATGTTTTATATGATTGTTCTTTGTGATTAGAAGCACTCTTTACTTTTTTGTATCAAATTTATCAGGATACGTTAGGAACATAATCAGGACATTATTTGTTTTTCTACATCGGATTTGTAAGTTAGGGTTGTAGATTGCTGATATCAATTATTCAAATGTTTTTGGCCGTATCATACAGTGTTTTGACCAAATTTAATATTTTTTTGTAATTGGGTTTAATTGTATACTTTGTGAAGTGTTTATATGGATTTTAGATAATAAAGGTGATATGTTTAAAAGTTTTACTTTTCTTTTGTCCTGGCTTCAAAACACCGGAATCAGGGCAGCATTTTATCAAACATCTTACAATAATTCAGCAAGGACTCAAATTTAACAAAAACTTGGACTCACAAAATTTTTTTAGTTGATTTTACTTCAACTCGCAAAATGAAAAAATCACCTGCATTTTTCTCCAAATTTTAATACCATATATAGTAACTATTTGTAAATTGTATATGCAATATGAAAGCAACTTAGTACTATAATACTTAACTACAGATAGAACAAGTGTGCTACTGTGGAATAAGCAAAGAATATCCAATATGTTTTTACGGTGAATCTTAAATTATATTAAACCATCAGCTATTTGGCCATTTCAATGCTGATTACAGCCTCATTTGGTAAGACAGTAATACTTTTGCGGTGATTTCAACTTGCGAAAATTAGAGAGTTAAAATAAAAGTTACTATCAATTTTCAAAATCCAGGCGCATTTTGTGAGTATGTGAGCTTGAATTCGAGCCCTGATTTAGCTATACATTATAGAAGGACTTAAGACTAAAATTGGATGTAAGACCTTTGATAATATGAACCCTAGGTTACCATGTTAACATTCTCCTGATTGCTCTAGGGTCCTTGCTCTTGGCAAAAGCAATCTAATGAACAACCGAATATTTTAACTGGAGATCGAAAATGAGACTACATGCGTTAAAATTGGTGCTTGTTTGTCAGTGCCAGAATCAGGTACTGATATCTTGTAATGTATTTGTTTAAATTATGCAAGCTTTTACTGACTACTGGATTAAAATGTCCATATGTCAATTTTAGCATTGGAAGTTTAAGGTACTATTATTATTCCAACAGTTAAAGAAACGTTCTAATTCTTGTTGTAGGAGTGTTAGGACACCAATAATGCTTATGGGTGACCAAAGTTTGAATGTTAAAGACCCAGTTTAATAGTTATAATAGTGTCCCTGATTATAAATGCAGTCTATGACTATGTTCATTCCGGTTATAGAGGAGGAGATAATGCATTGTGTTCACAAACTAGTCTGTGCGATGGTTCACTAAGCATCATGGGTAAGATGTTTATTTACCTGAAACCACATTGCATTGTTAAAAATTTCAAAAATTTCCCCATTCAACTACATCGAACAAAGTGAACATGTTTTTTGACTACTTGATATAATATTGCTATCCAAAAAATTGTGCATGCTAAATAAAACTTATAAAATGGTAATTTTACCTCCAGGCTAACATATTTACATCCGTCATTCTTTACACAGACATTTGAAATTGAAATTAGAATACACTGGTGAGGCTATACTGGTAGATAGATATCCAGTGAGGTTTAAAAGTACTAACTTGAATTGTTTCTATGGATTGATATTCCTGTAGTTATTAGACATAATTATTTTAACAATAAAAAATCAATGATGTTTGAATTAAAAACAGGAAAAAAATTGTGTTCATAAATTGCCACACTATTTCTTGTGTGTAGCTAAATTGGATGATTTGTGCGATGATCGAGTTGTGCATCTAAGTATGAATATTATATATTGTCTATATATAGAATGGGGGATGGAGTGTCATTGGCTTTCTGAGGTCTGAGGATACAGATGTTACAAGATAACAGCATTCCAAAATTAAAAATCTTTCAAATTTACAACACATCTAAGTCTTATTCTGTTGTTTTGCTTGACCAAGATATTTGATCCTTTATTAGTATTTACCACAAAGTGATGTTGAAGATGATTAAATAGAAACTTGTTACATGTTATTTAAGACTGACAAAAAAGAAATTGTGGCCCAATAAAAAGTGTTAGTTAATTTATGCTAAAAAGATTTTTTTGCTCCAATTGTTGAAAAGTTGCAGATTCTGAGTGAAAGAGAGTCATTATTTTTTATGTGCACAATGGGGTGCTATTTTTCATATGATGTGTGGAAAGCAAGCTTAAATTACCAGGCTTTCTGAGTTTAAACTTATTTAGAAATGAGCCAGAAGTGTCTATTATTAATATTTTGTCTATAAGAACAAGTATACAGATCATTTGTGACTAATAATAATAGATCACTAGTTAGGATCATACAGTAGATATATTGTTGTTTTATTTTAACAGTGA
The DNA here is from genome assembly GCA_025267735.1 of Mactra quadrangularis. Lineage (NCBI taxonomy): Eukaryota > Metazoa > Mollusca > Bivalvia > Venerida > Mactridae > Mactra > Mactra quadrangularis. The sequence continues at coordinate 36,860,737 of CM046300.1, read as the reverse complement.
CATACATTTATTTATTTTTATTTATACTGGGTTTAACGCTGTGTGAACACAATTTTTTAGGTTATTTTACAGCGTCCAGTGCACCTAACCTAGCTTTCCTGGACCCTTGTCTATAACTAGAACTCGCCTGCCCTTCCACAAGGCCGGAATATTTTTCTAAACCTTATTAATGAAGCAAAATTGTCATTATTGTGTAAATATTCATGCAAGGGTATAACCAGAGACATAGATAACGTGTATCTAATTCCCTGGTATAACCTCCCCGAGTAGGATTCAACCCTGCATCCTCTACGGGACACAAGATTTGAAATTCACTTATTCAGACACGCTACCAACTGCGCTACCAACCTGGAGACATACATAAATTTTATTTATTTCACATATACATGATAACCAGTGTTATTTGTTTTTATCATTAATAATAATGACTGGTTCAACCACATCTCTATCATTCCGTGGTTATGTATGATAAAGTTGAGAACATGGATCCATATTCTAAGACTATCTTTGTCTCTGTTACAGCTAAGCTCTAACAAATAGGCAGTCAAGAAAAAACAGGTATGTCAGAAAGCTATATCCAAACAAAGTGTGAAGTTTATTCTTTTTTTCAAAAAATCATTTGAAAGAAAACCTAATTATAGTCATGCTTTAAAATTTACACTTAATTGTAGACGACAACGATATCTCAATATTATCATTCGCAATTATACAAACAAGTTCTAGTAGTCTCCCTTTCTACAGGAAAAAATCGAGTAAAACCGACTTCGAAACTTCACGTCCGGTAAGAAAAGAAGATTAAATCATCATTTAGCCCATTTTCTTGCCTGTATTTTCACTTATTGTTGATTTTTTCATCACTGGACTTGTTCTTGCACATTTTGTAAGCTGGTTGTCCTTAAATTTTGGTTAAAACACGAAGTCATGTGGTTTGGTAATAAAAAAGTGTATAGACATTCGGACGAAATTTTTCGGCTTTTGGCTTGAATTTAATATTTATTATATAGAACTTATCATTCCTATAGGCTATTTCAGTCTTTAAATTCACATTATTTTATATGACCTTTCTATCAATCATTATACAGGCATGTTTATCTGCAAATCTCCATATTGTAATCTTTCACATTGGCCTGGGGTACTGCCTACTGGTAGGCCAGCAGTACCAAACTACCGATAAACATGTAGTACCCATGATTTTAGTTTTACATGTTTATATAAGCAGCTGTGCATCCATGTACGCTAATTTTAGAAATTACAGTCTATATTCAAATCAACGGGAATTAACTTGTATTTACAAAAATATTTACTCAATTTACTGGATTAGTTCCCTTTAAACAAATGGGCTCAAATACAAATAACTAGGGGCACGTTCCGCAAGCAAATCGCTAGATAGCGATTCGTCCTCTGGTACCTTTCTTGCACCAAAAGTATTTACCATGTGACACCAAATCGAGGGTACCAGCGGACGAATCGCTATCTAGCGATTTGCTTACGGAACGTGCCCTAGATTTAATTCACGGTTTCACAAACAAGACTGAGAAACATGTTACTTTTGTATGCATTATTTTCCTTAGATGATTGTTTTAATTTTATTTATATACTTTTACAACAAAAAGATGCAGCATTTCTTCCTCCATTATTTTAAGTAAGTTTTAAGATAATTAAAGTTTTTGATTACAAAATCGTTTAACCTTGGTGGTCATTGATAAAAAAATTTGTATTAGTAATCGAAAGGCAAGTATCAGTGATGTATCGATATATCAAGGCAGACAAGGAGTTTAATAGAAGCTGCTAGAACTCTAAAATATGTATTATTATAATATATACTATAATATTATGCCTTCATGATGTTATGCATGATGTTAAAAGTTGTTCGAGACATAAAACCAACTGTATTTTCTTGTTTTTAATACTTTACAGAAAACATAAAAACTCAAAACTAAATTATAAAATAAATTTCAAATGGTTGAGTAACATTGTCATCTACAGGTTTCTTTCTGAAAAGCAGCTAGGGTTCCAAGGTGATTTAAAAGTAGACTAACAGTACTTAGAGTTGCACCCCCCACCCAAGACCCCTAACAAGGGCAGTGACCCCAGCTATTTTCAGGATTGGGATTTTGGAGCTGTTAGATTTACTGGCTTATGAAGTAAAACTAGTTCACTTTTGAAGTGCAGTATTCATTATGTCTTTTTCATTCACAACATTTAGTTTTTAATCTGGCATGCAATTGGACAGGCTCATTTAATTTGAGACTCATTTATTTATTACTTGGCAAGTCCTGGGACCCATACTGTAGTGATAAAACTAAACAAAAATCACTGTGAGCCCCTAGTATTTACAGCATGTATTAAGTCATGATGAACCAATAAATTTGAACCCTGGTTCGTTATTTTCAACTTTGATTTTTCTATTTTTCTATATACATGTATTTGAAAGAAATAAAGGGAAAGATCACTGATACTGCTCTCCTACCTATATGTTTTGATGTCCTTTATCACATTTGTTCTTGCAATGATGTGCTTCAATAATTTTTGTTCAATTTCCATCTTTACCGAAGTTTCAGCTTTATTGCTACTTTTAAAACAAGTGGACGAATCTAACCATGTACAGTCCAACTTGTGCTAACGGCCACCTCTGAATAGCGGGCACCTGCCGACAGCAGCCTTAAAACGGCCGTGAATAACGGCAACCTGTCGACTGCGACCAGCGGCCAGTTAAAACCATCCCTGCGGCCAGTTAAGAACTGTGAACAACGGCCAGACGATTGTTTGAAGACAGTCTTTCGTATAAAGGCGATTTCAAAGCAGGCCGCCATTTTTGTTAAAGTTAAGCTAAAAACCTGTTATCCGATTTTTTCCGGATTTTTCGTAAACAAACCATCTCGAGTACGATTTTATTAGTTATTATCAAGCTGTAGACAATTTTCTCGTCACCATAATGGTTTTATTATATTATATTTTATTATAAAAGTATGTTAATGTATCCTTTTATTGTTAAATTTATTTGTAAATCGGGAGTAAATTACGTCATGTGATGACACTTTGTTAATTAGTTTTGAATGTTTAGAGACTCCACTAGGTTTGTTTTTCACACGTTCGGCAGTTAGATAAATGTTTGTGACCGCTGTTAATTCCTAAATTCGTTCAACTGTGACCGCTGTATACAGGTAATTTGACAACTGGGATAAGATAGAAATACTATACAAAAGGTCAGAATAATGAGAATTTGTAGAGTGCATTTGTTAATGTTGAGGGCATAGCATGAAATGTAGCTGCAAAAAAAATCACTGATTTCTTTGTTTTAGTCATTTTTTGTTCCAAGTTTTGTTTTCTTCATTTATAGTCACAACTTCAATAATGATAATGTAAATAATGAATTAAGGTTGAAAATAAACACATTTTTAATTTTTGATTATTAATTCATGTTAATTATGAACTCAGTCTGACGAATGAAGTCAGACGAAACATGGCCCATTTGTTCCTCCCTCCGAACAAAGGCCACCTGTGAACAAAGGCCACTTTTCTCTTTTCCCTTGGCCGGCCGTTGTTCACAGGTTGGACTGTATTATAAATTATAAGACTATCTCTCATTAGGTGATTGGAGATTTTCCAATGAATCTCATTCATCCATCAAAAGCAAAAGTGAAAGTTGTTGCTTTATAAACTGATTGTGCTGAAATTTTATAAGTTGATGACATTAGCTAAACAAATGTGGTAGGTGTCTGTTCCTGCTGACTTGGCTTAATATTTTTTTACTGTTCAACACTGCCTACAAGTGTTAAGCATACTTTGTGCTTTTCTGTTTTTGGCAAAAATTAATAAAAATTGGCTAAAACAAATTGAAAGTGATGATTTAAGTGATAATTGCATTTATTTAAAAAGAATATTTCATTAGAGGTGTTTGAATTAATATTTGTCTTTAATTTCTTGGCAATCCATGGACAGCGTTACTTTTGATAATGGGACTTTAAGCGAACTATATTAAGTTACAATTAATAAATCCCCTTTGATGATCAATGTTAGATTATAAAAAGTAATATACACTCTATTGCTGATTTTCTGTCATAAGTTTCATGCTACAAATATTTTTTTTCCTATTAAAATATTGTCCATAAATCTTAACTGAGCATTTTCTGTTTGAGAAATCTCCCGTAATTCATGAGAAAATAAAGTCCTAACAAGGCCTGCATGTGTTCATTGTATCTCAGATTTAGTCTGTCATCGATATGCAAATTAAGCTTGTTTTTATGAATAAATTTGCATAAATTTGTTGATTTAATATTTATCATCTGCTGTATTTTGTACATGTTTTAATGTTATTATGTTGCATATTGAAACTCCTCATTTGTTTGTCATTTATTTTCCATATTTCTAAAATTGGTATTTTTTGTTGTTAGTTATATTGCTGTATCATTTTACATATTGTTTGTAACTTTGAAGTTCAGATTGTTGTCTGCTATTCCATGATGCATAAACTGTTTATAGTGAACATTATTCAATGATAAGTCTGAGGTCTGTGGTTAGAAGTTAGAACACTGGACTTGGTAGCTGGGGATCTGGTTGCAGCTGGTCATACCCTTTGATAAAAATTCAATGATTATTTTGATTTTCCTTCATAAAATAAGGGGTAAAACCAAACTTTTAATTTACAACTGAAGTTAACTTCATAAACATGTACATTTACTACTTTTAAATGATTTCCTTTTAGTGAACTTAATATTTAAATTAGTGTTTTGTTTGTAATACATCTGTACATGTTAACATATATTTATAAGCCGCACGGCTAGCTCAGTTGGTAGCACGCAAGTGTATCTATCGAGGGGTTGTGGGTTCGATTCCTGGGCAGGGCATACTTTTGTGGAGCTTGGTCATGAAATTATTTCTATGGCCATTCTCCCTCTTACCAATGATTCTTAATTATGTGGAGCATTTGTCAGTCACTGATAAAAGTATGCGTTTAGAAGTTGATTAACAGCTAAATCCAGAGATTAGCCTTTCAAGAACAGTGAGTAGGTGGGCTGACCGCCGTTATATGACCTATACAACGTGTTGCTATGGCATTAAACTCAACAAAAACAAACGAACAAACATATTTTTGAACTCATATAGAGTAAATCATAGGGTCTAAAGCTACCAGTTATTGTTTTTTATGTTTAGTTGGGTCTTTATGATGTATTGTCATAACTATTAATTTACATGTATGTATGTATTGTTGTTGCCGCCAACTGACGGCAGAAAAGCACGTATGTGCTTAATTGCTGAAATAAATATATTTGTATTGTATTGTATTGCTACAATCTATGTAATAATGGGTCTTTCTTAAGTGTGTACAAGTTATGTCCAAGTGGTAAAAGTCACATACAGAGTTCGACACTAACAGCGTCCCGGGATTCCAAGCGTCCCAAAAACTTGGGAGGAATTCCTGTGATGCTTAGCGAGGGATTCCTTCTGGATCCCTAAAAAAGTCATGCTCTTTTCAGAATTTAACTTCCCATGAATTGTTTACCACAGTTTGTGACTTAAATCTTACCTTATTTTTTATTGGAGGAATCCCTAACATAAAGGAGGAATCACGGAATAACTGACTAAAGATTCCTTCTGGAGCCCTGTCGATAACAATAAGTGTCAAACCCTGGTCAGAAGTCTGTGTACTATGTGATGTAAGAAGCCTTGAGATCCAGATCTACTGGATGTAATCTCAGTGGCTTAGGTGAACAATCTAGGATCTTCATGTTTTTCATGGTGTTAGTAAATAAATGTACTCAAAAGGATGGTTACTCAGTTGTAGGTGATATAGCCATGGATTGTCTTCCAAGAAATTAGAATTTTAATAAAAGAAATTCCAAAAAATACTGTGTGGTAAAAGTTGCTAAATGGTCTTCATGTGTGTCATTGTATGAGACAAAGAAAGTATTATTGCAGGTTAAGCTGAAAATGGTCATAACTCAATATCAGAAAAGAGTAAGTTACGACTGTTTTGCGCTGAACCCGCTTATTTGACCTATTTAAAAGAATGATGACTACTGTTGTTAATACACTGGGATTAACTTGGCATTCTCAGTTCGCTTTTCTTTCATAACAGGATACCATTCTTTAGAAATGTGTCAAAACATAGATTTTATCCTACAACGGCACTCCATGATTAAGAAAATTAAGCTTTTTAGTATTTTCACAAAAATTATTATGATTAATTTCCCTCACACATTCATTTTTTTGCGCTGAATGTCCAAAATTGAAAAACAAATTGTTATGATACATTGTTCAAGAAGAATACAATATAATTTATTATTCAGGCATACTGGTATTAAGACTTAAGATTATTGAGCATGGAACCCTTATACTATACAACATGTATATGAAAGTGCAGGACATTAAACTTATGAAGAAAATTTTGACAAATTGTCTGATACCTTAAATGAAGTGCCATTAGACACACAGAAATGTCCCTACTGTTTAAAAAAATGCTAGCTATATAATTTATTATTATTATGTGCAATTAAAATGTTATTATCTACATATTCTTTGCAAGAAGTTGTGTTATCACTCTTTTAAATCTTAGATACCGGTAATTGTGATCATATTTTGTCTCCAACTTGGTCCTGTTTTCAATGACTCATCAGAGTGTACAGTGTGCCATACTTTCACTGCTTTTGATTTGTATTAACTTTCCTGCAATGAAAATAATGTCATGAATTTCAGAAAAGTCAGCTCCTTACAAGTTTGTTCAATGATGTCCCTGAAAGTACTGGCATGCTAGTATTTTACTCCCTCTTTTATTGAAGTTTTTCATATGAATTTTAGAAAACAAATTCTCTCAATTTAATTGAAGAATGGAGATCTTCTGCCTTTATGAGCTATGAAATGTATTGCAGAATAATTTGTCCACATATAATAAACAAGTTGTATTTTCTTGGAGTTTTGATTGCCAATATTAGTTTTGATGAATTTATATGAGACTGAATGTGACAGATTTCTATGCTTGATTAGACCCGCTAGTAGTTCTACATCAACTTGATAAACCATCAACTCTTCAACTTAAGTTTTTCTTCTTGGTTGAGTTTTTCGTTCGGTACTTTTGTACTCCTATAGAAGCTGAGTGTCCTACATAAAAAAGGAAAAGTGGTAAACGACAAGGTTATAGTGCACTTTACAGCCATATTTAGGTATTTTATTATTGCTGACTATAGGGCTGTTTTTATTTGACTTAGGAACATATTTTTGTACCTTTTTCGTTCATTGACAAATATATTAGTTGTAGATAAGGCCACAACAAATTGATCATATGTTCTATGGATTCGCTCACACCTTAATTTTGACGGTTTTTACAAAAAAATAACTTTATTTCCTCGCTCGCTCATAAAAATTTGGTCAAACGGCTATATAAAGCAAGTGAATAAATACTTTTTTTTTTTTCTACGCTCGCTCGTCCCATTTTTTCCCCAGAAAAATCCGTAGAACATATGATCAACTTGTTGTGGCCTAAGGGTGTTTTATTATAAATATGTTTGTTGATTACATTCAGTTGGTATTTTTACAGAGTTCTTGAAATACATTTGAAATACTTTTTTTATTTTCACAATTATTTTGTAAAAAAAATGAATATTATTTCTTTTTTACCAAATTATATTTTGTTTTTATGAAATTATTATTTTTTTTGCGAAATGATATTAAATAATTATTACATTTTTTCCAAAATAATTGTTTCTCAATATTTTGTAAAAATGAATAATGTTACGTTTAAATGAAATAAATGTGAAAATAAAAAAGTATTTCAACTATGGGCTTCATAGTATTTTGATTGAGAACTGATCATTTATCATGAATATACTAAACATAATTGATGTCTTATTTATTTCTTATCGACATACATAGCTGGTGAATGGTGGTTCTTTAATTGTTCATCAGTCATTTTATTCTTACACAATCTTTTAGGTTATCTTATGGCATCCAGGGCACCTTATTTGGCTAGCTTTCCTGGACCCTTGTCTGTAACCATTACTCACCATACCTTCCACATGGCCAGAAACTTCTCCAAATACCTTATTATTATATAGTGATGGAAAATTGACATTATTGTCAAATTTTCATGGAAAGCCTTTAGGGTATAACCTCCCCAAGTAGGAACCCGTACCCCCTTTGGGACACTAGATTCAAAGTCCAAACGCGCTACCAACTGTGCTACCGACCCGGGTTTTCAACAGTCATAGTTTGTGGACTTGTAAATGTATAAGTACAAGAATGAAGTTATACACTTTATGAATAGATATAGACTTGTTGCTAATTAGACTTAACTTACCTACTGGTTGACTGAAAAAAGGTGTTGAATTTATATGCGTAAAATAAGTACTTATTTTTTCCATGACGATAACTGATGAACAATTTCATGTATTTTAAGGCTTGAGGATTGACTGCTGTCTAAAGTTGTGAACTTTGTGGTGGCCAGTTGTATAATGAGGGTTGACCAAAAACTTACAGATGCCTTAAAAGGGTATAAATCTATAACTGATGGGTCATGTCTCATTAAGTTTAAAAATTAGAATTCTTATTTTTGATAATTTGTTAATTTTGTAGACAGCTTCTGTATTGTTTAATCTCTGAACAGTTTTCCTATAGACCACTGTCTTAGGTTGTCCAAACATGGCACAAGGGGGTCTTACCATATGACCTCTGCATTGACCAATCCATGCACAGTGTTTATCTAGACAAAACATTATAAATAGCAACATAATTATGTAATTCAGGGATTTTTCAGTATTTGGGAAATGGGTCTGAGGCTTTTTTATATAGAACATTTGGGGAAATTTAATGGCTAGTTCATTGATAGGGGAACAAAAAATCCAAGGTAAACTCCAAATTTGGGGAAAACTGCATGATTAAAAAGAAATTTCAATGAGGGAAGGCGCGTGTCAACAGCCCCTGTTATATAAGGAAAAAAAGGTCTGTAATTTCTATTTTTAGATCAGGTTTTCCATGCTATTTATGATGGTGTGATTCTCTGTGAGTTGCATATTGATTTATCAATATCATATATGATTTAAAACACAGAAAAGGTCAGCTATATTATAAATTAGGTCACTGAGCTATACTGTAGGGCATTAGAGAACTTTTGGGGACAGGTACCATTACCATCAGTTAGGGGAATTTTGCATCGTTTCAAGACAATATAGGGATATTTTCAGTCAATTCATAAATGCTTACAGTTGTGAGTTTTACCAGTCACATTTACTCTTCACACTTTCCTACCATTGATTTGAATAGCTTGTTAAAAATGTTAAAATATTACATTTAAGATTTTTCTTTACAATATATTTCTGTCATTTATTGTCAGATCTTTATGAAACTTCATACAATGATAACATACCATGTGATAAAAAGAATTATAAAGTAATAACAACTCTACCTGGCTTTATTATGGATTATTTCCCTTTGTAGTGTTTGCGTTGAAGTTTTTTATATGTTGGGTATCTCTGTCATTTATGATCAAATCTTGATGAAAATTCGGCTTTAATGTGGTTTCCACTTTATATTTCTTGTTTTTATTTTTATCAGGAGAAAAATACATATGATTTTGAAAGGGGAATGAGGCCCTTATTCGGTCCCAAAATATGCCAGTACTGTGTCTCAGTACTGAGTGCCTTGTACTGTGTTCTTGTCAGATGTAAAATAATTGAATTTGCGAGCAGAGAACTTTAGATTGGGTAAGATTGTAGTATTGTTATATTTGAATCTACCCTTGTGTTAATGTTTTGTCTTTTAGTACACTTATGAGTCAATGGCATGTTCTTAGAGTAAACAAAGAGTCATATTCTCATAGTAAACAAAAGTCCTTTGGTCTCTCATACTTAGCTGATAAATCACAAGGTGTATCAATTGAACAAAGAATTGAGTACATGTGTTAATGAAACTTGCGTGTTCCATGTATTACCTGTTTCTGTAGGTGGCACTTGGCAACCTTAGTGAGTCAGTTTTTTTGGGAAAAAATATGTTGATTTCTTTGTAAGATGAATGGGTTTTTTTTACAGAGTGAGCTCTAACATCATGGATTGGTGTAGCCACAAGTGAAAATAAAGTTTGCTGGTGTTACAAATTAAAATAAACATGATATCATTACACATCCCCCTTCAAGGAAGGCAGATGTATGTAAATAAATGATAATTTTAGCAGTGTTCCCAAAGTTAATTTCACCTTAGTTCACTTATAAATGACATAATCAGATTATGGTACAGGTCATATTCTAGGTCATGCGTGTTTTTGTACTTTAAACAATGGACTTTTCCATTACATAGGTGAATAAGCTAATACATGAACAGCATTTTAATGAAGTAAACATACCACTTTGATATTAAACCTTTATTTTAAATAGTGTATATGCACATCATAAATTCTATATCATTGTATTTTTATAGATAAGCGTAAACTAACTAAACTATAAATTTGTAAAAATAATTCACCCCTAAAAATTATTGTGTAATGAAACCGGTAATGTTTGTATACGCAATGTTTACGTAGATGACCTGTTCATGTATGACCATTAATTTTTTGCCTGGGGTTTCCCATGTTTAGTAGCACACTGGCAAATCCTTATAAGTCCCCTACCGGTGTTTACACTGGAGGAGAATATAGGTTGAACTTTGTCTGTCTGTCTTTCTGGACAATACCTTGATAATGAATGTTTTCAGATCGTAAGTGATGAAATATCTTTAATTTGTTATGTTTTTAATACGACAATGTATTTAAAACTTGAAATTTGATTATTTTGGCTAGAAATTTACCCATCCTGCAGGACGAGCGTTGCCAGAATGCCAACTTGTCATGAATCAATTTCTACTCGTAATTACGTAATTATTAGCCCTGGAGATTAACTGTGTAAAAATGTTAACGGGTTAAATTACAAGAACAGATATGATCTTGTTTGTCCATCTACATGTCTGTATACTATCAAATTCTACATTATTTCACAAAAAATGAAATGGGTTAAAGTATTGACTGCTTAACTACACAACTTGAGCTATTAAAACAATAAGATATTTATAGTGCAAATTGTTTACATAATATCTCCATAAATTATATTTTAATGGAATCATGCCTTTTTCAGTTTAATAGAAAGAAAATGTCTTGTGGAGTTAATAGCTTTCTAACATCTTCTAACTTATTTTTAATTCAATAATTTGTACAATACAAGTGACTATGAGTGCCGTTTGATCTTTGACCTTGTTTCATAAATAGCACGACCTTGCAGGTGGTGACTGTGGTTTCAGCTGCTGATCTTCACTTTATAAATCGGCATTGATTACTCTTCAATAAAGAAATCAGAGAAAGTGCATTCAATCTGCACATGTGCATGATAATATGGTTTATTGAAACAGAGCCGGGGTAAAGTGTCATTTGATAGCTTTTTGAACAATATCGCTGATGAAGACATGTTTAGAGTTGATCATCGTTGATAATTTCAAATAGTTTGTAGCCAAAACATTGTAAATCATGAGATTGGTACAAAAAGGGCCGGTCATAAAATGTTTTGTCATTTTTCGAGAAGTCTCAGGGAAAATTTGTTTCTGCTTTTTGAAAGCTGATAATATATTGTTGAATTGACTCACTGTTAAAAGTTGTTAAATCAACTCTCCTAGAAATTACAGTGTTAGGAAAAGTTAATTATTTTTTTCAGAAATAGATCATTCATTTTGTGGGTTTTTATGCAATTTACAATATGGTTACATATTGAGCACACATTTTTTATCATTTCTATTGTCAGATTTAAAAAATACATTCATTATTATTTCTCTTGATTTGAGACTCTTTAATTAATATTATTTTTGAAATTTTTATTGAACTGTTGGTAATAAAAGCAACTTAGATTAGTTTCATCTGGAATAAATCTTAAGCTATTGTTTACAACCAGTCTCATACCGGCTAGCTCAGTTGGTAGCACACAAGTCTACTGATTGAGGGGTCGTGGGTTCAATTCCCGGGCGGGGCATACTTTCTTGGAGCTTGGTCAGAAAATTATTTCTATGGCCAATCTCCCTCCTACCAATGATTCTTAATTATGTAGGGCAGTTGTCAGTCATTGACGAAAGTATGTGCTAAGTAGTTGGTTAGCAGCTAAATCCAGAGATTTAGCCTTTCCAGGAACTGTGAGTAGGTTGACTGACCGCTGTTGTATGACCTATACAATGTGTTGCTACGGTGTAAAACCCAACAAATCAAACAAACAACCAGTCTCATGTGAACACTCAATGAAGTAAACTAGCTTGATGTACAGACATTGGTGATCTCCAGTATATGACAGTCCAACAGTACAGTCTAACTTGAGCTAACAGACATCTCTCAATAACAGAAACCTCTGGACTATGGTCACTTCAATCCCCCCCCACAATAAAAATGCTCTATAAATTATTTCCAGACAGCAGTCACTAGTATTGTCTCCCAAATCCATATAAGTACCCTAAGCAGCGGACACACAGAAGTATCTAAGTAAAACAATACCTTATTTATTTATAGTACGTTTTTTTTTCAATGGTCAAAACATGAATAATTTTATGGTGAATTCGTATGTTAAAATTATCATGGTCTGACTTACATTATTTTCCGAAAATGTGTATTATGATCGTGTAGAGCCGCTTATGTTGTATGATAAGCTTATAGTCAAGATATTAACGTTGAAGCCTCAAGTATAAAAGTATGCATTCAGTCACTGAAAGGTTTGACAGTTTAGAAGAAATGGACTATAACCTTCACCAAACCTGTTCAAAATGTTTTGATTCAGGACTTCGTGAATGAAGTTGATACCTAGACTTATCTACCCTGAGTAGTATTAGAGCTATGGCCCTTGAACTCTTAATTCTTAATATGATGATCATAAATAACGAGAAATGTAATGTGGAAACCACATTGAAGCAGGATTTTCATCAAGATCTGACCATAAATGACAGAGATATCCAACATATTAAAAACTTCAACTCAAAATTACAAAGGAAAATAATCCATAATAAGGCCAGGAAGAGTTGTGGTTACTTTCCAATTATGTTCATCACATGATATGTAATCATGGTACGAAGTTTCATAAAGATCTGACAATTAATGGCAGAAATATATTGTTAAGAAAAAACTTTTTAAAACGCAATTGTTAACAACACCTGGTGCCTGCCTGACCGCCCACCTACCCATCCACCTGCCTAGGTTTCGCCAAATTATAAGCTGAATTTTTTCGTTGAAACTTTTATCATTTATTATTTCATATGATTTTTACATGTCCTGTTGTAAAGGCCCCTCTTTGTTTCCCTTAAAATCAAAATGTATGTTGGTATTAACTATTGTAAACTTGTTTACTTATATAAGTATCAAAATAAAATAACAGTACATACCGGTAATATGTATATAATTACATGTACATTTAAAATGACCTCATATTTTGTCAATAAATGTTTTACATAAAATCTACAAATCTATTAATGTATAAAATACTTGTATATTTTATAATGTACATGTACTTATACTGGAAATGTACTGTAGTCCAAATTTTACTGGTTTTTATTGTCAGATAACAAGGTCTAAGTTAATATTATGTAAATGGATATATTATGAAGTATGGTCATAAACAAGTAATGAAAATGTTTGAGCCATATCTTACGTGTACCTAGTTGGCCTGCATTTGTCAATTACAGCTGTCATCTGGTCACTAATTACTTATTAACTGGCCAGTTTTGGACATGACATTCTTGAGATGACATTTTTGATAGAGATTTTACGGTACAAACATTTTCCATTGATATTTGACAATGTTTGTGGTTTTCCTTTCTGAGAAATCATATTTTATATAAGAGGCATTTTGTTTGTATGTTCAGTCAAACTTGCAATAAAGACCACATCAAAAGGAATCACAAAACATGACTGCTTAATAGTCTTCGAATTAAACCAAGGACAGAGTCCACCTATGTCAACCTCGGTCCAGTGACTATAGAATGTGAGTGGTCCAATGGTTCACCAATATAATTATTATTCATCCATCATTTTCCTAATTCAATAAAAAATCATTTACTCTCGTAATATAATACGACATTTCATGTCTAAGTCAAAAAAGGGTAATTCAATTTGGATTTGGAATCTTTGATTTTCAATTTGATACCGGCTTTTAAACTTGTCTATAAAGTTAAAAGGATTTAAGTTTTATTTATTTATTTTTTGAGTTAACGCCGTGTCAACACAATTTAGGTCATTTTACGGCATCCAGCGCACCTAATCTAGCTTTCCTGGACCATTGTCTATAACCAGTACTCACCTACTCTTCCACAAGGCCAGAAACTTCTCCATATTATCTAATCAATGGAGGAAAATCGACATTATTGTCAAATTTTCATGGAAGGGTATAACCTCCCCGGGTGGGAATCGAATCCGCACCCCCTTGGGCACAAGTATCCAAATCCCGGCCCTACCAACTGCACTATCGACCCGGGTTAAAAGGATTTAAGACTATTAGCTACAATGATAAACTAGTGATAAATTATTCAGTATGAAAAACAATTTGCTTTATTTATTTTGTTATGAAATAATTGTTAAAAATTTAGAACATTTTTTATTTTATCAAAATAAGTTAGTTCTTAAAGCACAAATTAATGTATTACTGTACATTTAGTATAAACTACATGTATACTATTAAATGAGTCGAATTGAATAAAAGAATTGAAAGAAAAAAGTTGAATCTCTTCCAATAGACTTTCCAGTGAATCGTTGCACCTCTAAATCCAGGCATGAGTTGAAATTGACTTGTGAAAACTTCTTATTTCATATAGTATGGCTAGTTGATAATTTGGCCCTAAACATTACAACATACATGTAACAAATCATGCCAGTGTTTGAAAATATTTTAGACAATGACTCTTATAGTTGCATTGAATACGTGTATTAAACCACAGGTTACGAAGCCTTTGTAGCTATTTATATTCTATTTATACTTTCATAAAGACAGTATTCTTTTTGGGCGGTGTGATTTTTTGCTCCGTAGTTTCAGCTCTCAACATTGGCTCTGATGAACAAAATCGAGCCACTGCAAAATTTGATTCGGATATTTCCAGTTAATATATTATCATTATAATCAGATGCGACTAATTTCCATAGTTTTTATTTATTTTTGCATCTAAAAATATTTTTGTTGAAATTTTTTGTTTTATTATCCATGAAGAATTGATGTTTTCAGACTTTTGCTTCTTGCAAATGATGTTTACAATTAAACATGTTCCCTTGCATCATTTAGAATATACATGTATAGGTAATTTTGTACCTAGTTGTTTGGATGCATTTTGATGTATTGCTTTTTAATTAAGACATGCAATTAAACAATTAATTAATTTTTCAATGCACTTAGGTACATGTATAAGTCATCTAACAATCTTAGTACTATTTAATTAACGAATATTTTACTAATTGACAGGTGAACTCGTCAACCATGACAAACTGTTCTATTAACCTGTCAATAAATCAGGTCAAGTGTTGACCTTTGTGTAAGGGTTAGAGGTGAAATGAGCTCATTGCCTTGGGGGGACTTATTATTAATTTTGAAAATTATAAAATTATTTTATGAATATTTTGATGTATGAATTTATTTATAAATTTTGCATCCTGGTATATGTAATAGCTAGTTTTAATAATAAACTGGTTTGTGATAATTTGGTAGTTTAAGTGTTCACGGTTTATCACTTACTGTATTTATCAGGGATCCAGAGGAAACCCTTGTCAGTTTTTAGAGATTTCTCCTTTTTGTTACTTTGGGATTCCTCCAATTATTGACAAAAAGTTAAGATCACAAATTGTGATAAACTATTCATGTGAACTCAAATTTGTGTAAGAACAGTGCAATTTTTAGGAATCCTTACAGAATCCCTAGCTAATCATCACTGGGATTCCACCCATGTTTTTTGGATCCTCAGAATCTTGGGATACTGTTAGTGTAGAACCCTGGTGTTTAGAGATAAATGCATATTATTAGGCTTCCATCTGCATATAAAGTAGTGAAAGTTATTGTGTCAATGTTAAGTTAATGATAGTGCTTAAAACTAGAAACCAGTGGCGCTTTTCACTAAAACTTACGTTAAAAATCATTGTAAGTCAAAAGCAAGAAACATTCATATTAGAGTTATTTTTTGGCCAATCAATTTCAAATATTATTTCAATTATGTAAAATATTTTGTACTTCATGAATATCATATCATAGTTATGTTTATTATCCTTCTGACTTTGAACTGTAAAATTTATGAAATTAACTTACGATAACTTTTTTCGTAGAATTTTGTGAAAAGGCGCACTGACCATTTCCCCTAATATATTAGTACATTATAAGTAGGGCTTGTATTATTCTAGACAGGGATTTTTTATCAACAATATTTATGTATCTTTAATAACAATACATACAGGTACATTTTTAGTTTATGGAAATAAAATGATATGTCTGAATGCATATTGAATATGGAGATTATTAAATGAGTTAAAATAAATTAACTGAGAAATACTGAATATCTGTCCTGTTTTCTTTGTATGGTCAGCTCATTAATTTCACTGCTGCTCTAAATGACAATAGCTGAAAAAATATCAGTAAATTAACAAGACAAATCAACAAATTTGAAATTTGTCTGTTAGTTTAATCTGTATGCCTGTTGAGTCTGATCATTTACTGCTAACTTTATTTGACTTGGTTTTCTTGTAAAGAATTTTTACTTTAAGTTTTTAAACATGTGTATTACTCAATTCTAAGTAGATTTGCTAGGCTGACCAAACAAGAAACAAGGGAGATGTTAGCTGTTCAATTAATATCATGTTTAGTATTTATTTGTTTGTGTTAAAATTTTTAATATTTATTTTACCCAGAAGCTGAATGAAGTCTGATTGTCAAATATTGATTTAAAATTTGTAGTTAAACAAATTTGTTTGAAATAAATCCTCACCTATTTATGTTAAACACCAGGTTTTATTAGCTCTGTTTTAGCTTTAAGGCAAAAGTCACCAAATCATCGCTTGTCAAACTACCATTTCACCTGGCAAGTAATGTCTAAATATATCATCAAGTCTAAGTGCACAACTTTGATCATATTGCTTCTCAACTGATCAGGGTTATCCAGGTGCTTTGCACTGCAGAAGACAGCTGGTCAATGTCGCTGAGGTGCATTCATGTGTGCGATTAATTAAGTCAATGTGAAATGTTGTGTTTTTCTTCAATTCTAGAATTAATATTGGATCAATATTAAGGAAAATATTTTGTGAGACATTGTTTGGAAGATATAATAATTTATATGAAATATTCTAGAGGGATTATTATTTTTTTCTCTTGTAAACCTTTAAAAGGATGTTTTTGAAGTCAGAGGTATAGAAAATGTTCTTACATTTCAAATAAAAAATAATTATTTTATTGATGATTTTGTATGACTTGTGGACTACAGTTTTCCTTTTACCCTCTAGCCCATATAGCCAGGGGCTAGTGAAATAGGATTCTGGCTAGTGTAAAGTACTTACATACAAAAAGGATAGTTGTAAATTACGTTTATTACTATCTCATCAAATCTTTAAATGTTTAATAATTGGTCATGTCCTTTTTAAAATTTAATGTGAATACTTGTTCGGTAGTGTTGTTTTTGTTGACTTTCACATCATACATTGACATTGAGAACAAGTTTAATTACATAATTAATATTTCATACTTTTCATATTTTATTTATGATGTTTATTTATGTTATATTTTGTATTTAAACTTATAAAATGTTAATTAATTGTAAAAGTAGATATATTCACCTCTTTAATTGATAATGCTAACTTATTTTCTTGAAATTAATCTATGTTCTTTTATCATTTTTAGAGTTTTTTATCTTTTTTTATTGCACATATTTTTAGAGTTGTAAATAATGTGTAATACATGTACTTTTGTTTTTAATATAAATTCTTATATAACATAGGGATATACATAATAATAGAAGTACATGTTTTAAATGAAGCAAGATTATAAGGGCACGTTCCGCAAGGTGATTGCTAGATAGTGCTTTTTGAAAGCGAATTTTTGTAGCACAAGAAGTCTATGGAACGGTTTGCTTCAAGCTAGCAAATCTAAGATGGCGACTTTCTCAAACATAAAGTTCAGAATTGTAACAAATGAAAAACATTCAAATCAATTATCACCATGATTATTCTATTTATTCGCTTTGACGAAATATATGCATTAAATGAAATAATTTTCAGTATTCTTGAAAAAGAAACACGTTCCCACAGGAGGCAGCCATTTTGAAAAAGGCAGAAACATTCCGAATGATATGGCTAGCAAGAAAAAAACATGCTACATATCGCTAGCTAGCAATTTAACTTGTTCAATCGTAGCAAACCGTTCAATAGGAAATCGCTACAAAGCGCTAGGTAGCAATCGCCTTGTGGAACGTGCCCTAAGGTATTGTTATCAAGGTCCTTGAGCATGGTAAAAGTACATTATGACATAATTATTTACTAACACAATTGTATGAACAAATTTTTATAATAATTGAATGAAACATATATAATAAAAGTGCATATAATGCTGCCCAGACATGGGTCTAACAGAGCAAAACCTAACTACTAAATACTGTCCGATATTGTTTACAATTAGACTATTTCTTCACACATAGGTGTTAACTTTACCTTAAATTGTTTCACTAAGTCTGACTGTTAATGACCCAATGCAATGGTTTGTGACGTTTTTGTGACATGTTTCGAAAGTTATGGTTTCTAAGACCTGTGTTGGCAGCAACCCATGCCAAAAATGAAGATTTAAGTTGATAAATCTGACTACTAAAAGCTACTGTCTACAGTGTGTCTGATTGCTTTCTTCCACAAGTCTACATCATGTTTAGGCCACAACAAGTTGATCATATGTTCTATGGATTCGCTCGCACCTTAATTCTGACAGTTTTTACAAAAAAAAATTTATTTCCTCGCTCGCTCATAAGAATTTGTTCAAACTGCTATATAAAACAACTGAAATATGTTTTTTTTTTCTTCGCTCACTCGCCCCCTTTTTTCCAGAAAAAAAAGTAAAACACATCATCAACTTGTTGTGGCCTTAAGTGAACTTTTGATACATACTATGATGTTACACACAATGTCCTTATAGGGAGAATGAAGCAACCTAAGTGGTTTCATGTTTGTCTACATTTGCCTCTCAAAACTGTTTGATGATTCCGATGTCACTTTTAGCCAAGTCAAAGCAAAGGACCTGATTGGGGCCTCAATTTATAGGTTTTTCCATCTGTGCTTAGGTGGTACAATGTTAGTTACACTTTATTGCTGAAAAACATAAAATAAATGTACAAATTAAATCCTATTTTTTGTACACATATTTTCATTGCGACAGTAAAAGTTTGTTTGTACTGCAGGGGAAACCCCAAATATTTGAATTCCAGATATTGTCTATTCAATTATAATACAGGTAAATTTAAGGTTGACTCAGGAGTTATAGCATGGCTCTCAGATCCTTAGTGTGTTATCATATACCGGTATAACGTGATTTTACTGATTTTTACAATGTGTTGTTATTGTTGTTGTTTTCAGTTGTCCAGTGAATGTAATACTGTTGAAACAACAAGAAGATCTTCTGTTAGTGTGGAAGATTATGAGAACAACAGAAATATTGATCAATTGGTAAGTTGTCTTTTACTTACTGAGTTCTTGTTTCCTTACACCCTAGGCAACCTGACAGTGTAGCTGAGTTAAAGTCATAAGGATGATTCCAAGCTGTGGGTGTTCCATCTTACCAATGTAAAGTTTTTGAAATACTTAAGTCTTACTTCAGTCATTCTCAGTTATTTTGTTAATTTATCTACTAAAATTGTAAAGAAAACTAAATAAAACTCATAAATTCAAACCAAACCAACTATTTCATGAAAGCTAATTCATGCTTGGGAACTTTCAATGAACAACCAAACCCAACTGCTTCATGAAGGCTAATTTATGCTTGGGAAACTTTCAATGAACAACCAAACCCAACTGCTTTATGAAGGCTAATTTATGCTTGGGAAACTTTCAATGAACAACCAAACCCAACTGCTTCATGAAGGCTAATTCATGCTTACGAAACTTTCAATAAACAGTAGCACTTACACACCATCTACTGGGATTTTGAAGGCAATATGGATAATGGCCAGAGATGGTATTCTAACTTATTACTTTTAAATATCCATAGTATGCATTTACTACTTGAAACTAGCCTGCCAGACTAGCTCAGTCAGTAGCACACAAGTCTACTGATTAAGGGGGTCGCAGGTTCGATTTCTGGGCGAGGCATACTTTTGTGGAGCTTGGTCATGATATAATTACTATGGCCATTCTTCCTCCTACCACTGATTCTAAATCATGTTGGGCAGTAGTCAGTCTTTGATGAAAGTATACGCCTATTAGTTGGTTCACAGCTAAATCCAGAGATTTAGCCTTTCCAGGAACAGTGAGTAGGTGGACTGACTGCCGTGATATAATCTTTACAATTTGTTGCTACCACAAAAAATTTAAACCCAACAAAAAAAAGTTTCGTGTAAAAAATAGTTCAACTAGAAATAACTTTTTTCCAAGAATCAAAATAGATAAGCTGTAGGATGGACACATAGCTAGAGCTTACATACTGTGGGTGTGTGTGAATAAGTAACTAAGTCAACTTTCTATGGCCTTAGCTGTACTTCAATTTAAACACTTCTGGTGAAAATATACTTTTCCTTTTTGTTATCTATTGTAAAATTGCCTAAACTGCTTGTGATTTATCTCTTAGAACTCTTACTTCTTATTTCCACATTAAATATTTAAAACGTCTTCATGAAATATTAGTTTTGACACATTCATTTTCTGAACACATTTTTGTCGTAAAAAATGACGAAAAGTAATTTTGATGAAAACTCCTTGTCATAATTTTTGTTTGTCATTTCAGTTTTGTAAAATTTTCAATTTTTATAAATATTTAGAAAATTGTTTCTCCTGAAGCATTGAAAGTTTTAATTATTTAAAGAATTCATTAGAAACACTGTAAGAACAATAATAGCAATCTTAGATGTTTGGTTTAAGTCTTAGTACCAAAGTTGTTGGCTAGGAGTTTCCACACTTTAAATTTCTGGAAGCATGATCAGTCACTGCTAAACATGGCAGACTGACAGACTAATCCTTTAAAATATGAAGTTCTGTCTAGGTCTGCAGGTTTACAGGACAGACTGTCCAGCAAAGAATTTGATCTCATTCACACAGTTTTCAATTCATCAGAATATGTAAAATCACTAAAATGTCTACAGTCCTGTAAGACTTGGTTCGGTCCTGTAAAGTTTTGATCTTCACATTACCTACTGTCCAGTAATAAACTGTTGAGTTTTGCAGTTACTGAACATGAGGTAGCACTTTGTAGTGCTATTACTGCAGTCTATTAATCAAACCAGCTTTTTTTGACAAATGTCATTAACTACCTTATGCCTCATTCCCATAAAATCGTGGCTTGTTGCGGACCCGTACATGCAGACAGCCGTAGGCCGTGGGAAGCCTTGTGTATTAAGGTGACGGTACACACATGGCATAAAACAACACACTTGTACGGAGCCGTTGCTGAAAGATATGCAAGTTTCATCCATACTCAGCCTAAATTTTGTTCACAATTTGACTTTGAAACTGATTCGTGTATCCACAGCTCATCCCACGGACCCTGGTAAAAACAAAACAGTCCGTATGGGTACACAAGAGTTCGTACTAGTCCTTGTGCACCTTGATTGCACAGCCCTCACGGCTATTTTTATGTTTATGGGACTATTACCCTTTCGTAAGCATTAAGAACTATGCATACATGTAATAAGAGGAAAACTTTAATGGAATGGTATGCCATGCCAGGGTCAGTAATTCAACCTGGAAGACTTGATTCAAAGTCAAGCATGCAACTCTGCACTACAGCGACTGAAACTGTAGATATTAGCTGTGTGGAAAATTGCAGGCTTAGCGCAAAACGGTCGCCACTCAAGTTAAAAAAAAGAGTAATTTATTAATGTTTTGCGCTGAGCCGGTGAAATGTAGGAATATCTTTCTCATTTATTTTCTTTATATTTTGTTGTCCTAGTTATAATAATGTACATGTTTTTATATCATTATGAAGAAAAAACCTAGCTTTGTAACCTGTGAAAATTCATTATACCTTATTATTTTTTGTGGCCATTCAAAGCGGGAGGTAAAGTTTTTATTCTCTCCAAGGTTTAAGTTCAAACTATGTATAAAAGCAATAAAAATGTTTTTGGCAGAAAGTTTCATTGTATTTTTATATTGTAAACAAGAAAAGAAATTCCTACATTTAATGGTTATTTGTGTAATAAACTGTTTAATAAACTAAGCCATAAACCATCAAGTTGATATTCACCTTTATTATATTGACTTGAATTTGACTCCTGCTATTTTAAAATGTATAATTTTTGTAAATGTTTAAGAAACGTATAGATTCTCGTGTGCTTTGGACTGTAACGTATATGAGGTGAACAAAGATTTAAATAATCAGGCACGCGACAGGCACATGTCTGATTGCGGTTTTTTGTGACTGGTCTTCATTTTAAGGAGAATGTTAAACATTGTTGTTTGTTGTCGGGTGATGAAGTTTTTATTCGACTGTGATAATATATTGTGGAATGGAATGTAAAGTTTGATTTAATGCAGGTTACATATGATTGAAATTTATCAATTTTGTCTTATTTATTTTTTATTTTATTGTTATAAATTTTGTTGCTATGTTTCAACTTAGTCATTTTATACTGATTAACAGATTTGTTTGTTTTATTTATTAATTTAAGTGCTATGAAAGAGACGTTGCCTTAATATATATAAAACTTATTATCATTTTTATTTTTAGTGTTATAATAGTTTTAAATAAAACGTGTATTAGTGTTTATAATTAAAATTTTATTATCATTGCTATTATCATACTCAAAATACATCTAGGAATTAATTTAATTTGATTGGCAAAAGGTTAGATTAGATGATTATATTGAAATAATAGACAAAAGTATGATACATGTGTGTGTATTTAAAAGTCATCATGACTATATTGGGGATTACAGAGAGTGGAAAGCTACAGTAAATCGGCAAGAGAGAGAGAGAGAGAGGGGGGGGATATTGTATTCTGGGTTTTTATTGGATGGCGAGTATGCGAGTGTTTGGAGATATTTTGCCATATATGAACATCATAGCTTATTGGTCTGTCATAGAAAACTAATATTGGGCCATGTTAGGATGTTTTTATTTGATTCAGTGGTAGTTAAGAGAAGAAGTTTTTCTTATGGTTTATGTGTTTTCATTAAGGAAATTTGTATATTAGACATTCATTTTGGACTTAGACTTTGATTTATAATATCATTGATTTGAGTTTTTATATACTTATAAAGAAAAGGAGATGTAACAACGTACGGGCATTAGTTTTGTTTACTTTGAGAAAATATATGCTGTTGTGTTTTGAAAGTTAGGTGTTTATAAAGTGAACAGGTTTGTTTTTTAGAGAAGATTTACAATATTTTTGTTTCATACTGTTGTTTGTTAATATTGTGCTATTGTTTTTCATACATTTCGTGGGTTTAGGGCACAATGGACGTAACTCGCTCTTTTCTTATATTGAGTTACAACTGTTTACTGCTAAACCCTGATTTGAATGTTGTTATTTGTACTGTTGTCAGGACATAGGAAAGTGAATGCTTTTTATCAGGAATTCAAATTTATGAGGTTTTTATCTGTGATACAAACTAGTGTATATCATAACAATGAAAAAGTATAGATCGTACAAAAGAAACAAAACCTTGTTTATGTAAACAATGCAATGGACTAATTCATGACTGGGGATGCTCAGGATGACTATGAAATTTATAATTTTAATATGTTTTATGAGTGTCTCGTTGGTGTAATGGTATAGCGGTGTACCATTACAAGCATTATTGACTAAGGGATGGTGGTTTAACCGCCACACTAGTTTTGTAAAAATTAACTATACTACTTTTAATTTTAATACAGTTAATACTGCTTACTTCTTGAATGGATTGGTTCAATTTATGTTTATGCAAACATGTTAGGATGTATTGTTCAAACTTTATGTGTACAGAGAACAATCAATTGAATTTTATAAGTCATGATTTCGAGCAAAAATGCATAAATATGCTGTAATTACATTGTCAGTGTAGATGGATCAGTCAATATTTTTAAGTTGGGATACATTGTAACATCTCTCAGAAAAGAAAGTAGATTGTGAAACAGATAACTATTTTACTTAGTATTGTTTTAGTAGATGGAAACCTGGGTCGATAGCACAGTTGGTAGCCCGCCAGGATTTGGATACTCGTACCCATGGGGTGCGGGTTCGAATCCCACCCGAGGAGGTTATACCCTTCCATGAAAATTTGACAATAATGTCGATTGTCCTCCATTGATAAGATAATATGGAGAAGTTTCCAGCCTTGTGGAAGGGTAGGTGAGTACTGGTTATAGACAATGGTCCAGGAAAGCTAGGTTAGGTGCGCTGGATGTCGTAAAATGACCTAAAATTGTGTTGACACGGCGTTAACTCAAATAAAATAAATAAATAAGTACATGGAAATTGTTCAAACATCTTTTCACTTTAACATTGTTATTATAATTTTTCTGATGGTTGGTTGTGTTATTTAACTTACCTGTTTAGCTTGAATCAACCTGGGTCAGTAGCACAGTTGGTAGCGTGCATGGATTTCAAATCTAGTGTCATGAAGGGGGTACTTGTTCGGTTATACCCTTCCATGAAAATTTGACAATAATGTCATTTTTCCTCCATAATAAGGTATGAGAAGTTTCCGGCCTTGTGGAAGAGTACGAGAGTACTGGTTATAGACAAGGGTACAGGAAAGCTAGGTTAGGTGCTCTGGACGCAGTAAAATAACCTAAACAGTTGTGTTGACCCAGTATAAAATAAAATATAAATAGAGCTCTTGAATCACTATAACTAGGATTTATGCATCCTTAACACTGACAAATTGGGGAGGTATGATGTTTAGTTTCACATTATATCTTTATTCATACAGGCCCTGTAATAGGGCATGTTTATTTGAAGTTTAAAAAAGTATAAAACTGGTATTGGACATGTGATGTGCAGCAAATAGTATACACTTTTCTCCTTAGCCTTGCATAGGTATCATTGAAATCTGACAAGAATAAAGACTTGCATCTCTTTAAAACTTTAAGTCAAGGCAAAATTTTCAGTGTTTTCTGCTTCAAACCATAGCATTTGTGATGTCATAGTCCCATGGTATTGCCACCATGTAAATTGATGAATTAGCTGATACCTGTACATCGTTTACAAGATTTAAACATACCACTTTGATAATTAACTTTTAGGCCACAACAAGCTGATGATATGTTCAACAGATTTTTCTGGAAAAAATAGGGCGAGTGAACAAAGTGGTTTGACCAAATTTTTATGAGCGAGTGAGGAAGTAAAAATTTTTTTTGTAAAAACCCTCAAAATTCAGGTTCGAACGAATCCATAGAACACATGATCAACTTGTTGTGGCCTTATTTAAAAAAGTACATAATTATGAACATTGTAAATTATATATGATGAATATGTTAATGAAATGAATTTAAACTAACTAAACTACAGAATAAAAAATACTTCACTTCCAAAAAATTATTGGGTTTTTAATGAAACTGGCTATGTTTATATACCCAGGCAGTGTATGTATTATCAAACATCTTATTTATAATTTAGCTATACATTATAGAAGGATTTAAGTCTAAAGTTGGTCGTAAGACCTTTGATAATAGGGGTCTCCAATGTTTTTATGGACTAACTGTAGATGAATAGACCTAGTTCACTGTACTCAAATTTGTTGGTTTTTCCATTAACGCACAGAGGGTACAAACTAATTGTGTTACAAATTATTGCTGAAAAGCACAAAATATGGATTATATCCTTTTGTTCTTTGTACACATGTTTCGATTGTAACGGTGAACGTTTGTTTGTACTGCAGGGGAAGAC
This sequence comes from Mactra quadrangularis, assembly GCA_025267735.1. Classification (NCBI taxonomy): domain Eukaryota; kingdom Metazoa; phylum Mollusca; class Bivalvia; order Venerida; family Mactridae; genus Mactra; species Mactra quadrangularis. The sequence goes on along the minus strand of CM046300.1, from coordinate 36,834,744 downwards.
CCAAATATTTGAATTCTGAATATTGTCTATAACTTAAAGGGTATATGTCTTAATATCTTTTAATTATCCATTTGACAAAAATTACTATCATATTGAATGTATATCGTGTTAAAATCAATCATGCAGCCTAAATCGTAACATAAATTGTCAGAAATGCTCTGAATTCTCTCATTTTGAAATATTCCATTTCTTATAGTTTTATTCATAAGCAACTTAGAAAACAAAAATTGTCGAACGATCCCGGAGATTGACAGAATAAGGCCAGTATTCCATTCAGAAGTGAGCACGACGTGAACATTTAGGGTGAGCATGAAACTTGAACTTGAGGTGTGAGTTTTTGCGCTCGCACTATTTCATTCATCCTGTTAACATGATAATGAATTTATGTTAGGTGTACTTTTCAAGCCAGGAATGTTGAGAGAGTCATGAATTTTGTAATAAAAACAGAATTAGCATAAGCATGCTTTCAAAAACCACATACACTTAAATAAACATTGTTTTGCAACTGAAATTAATTCATGTTAGGTGTACCTTTCAAGCCAGAAATATTGAATGATTCTGCAATTGACTGCAACACCAGGTCTTTGATGTCTGTACTGTTGAGATGTGTTGTACAGAATAGGACACTTTCTAATTGCTTCAAAAAGTTTTTCTGTTGCATCTGGCATAGACAGGACCATTTATGATGGCTTCATGTCTGTGAATGCTGTGTGTGAACATGAAAAATCACTACATGTAGCGATCGGTTTCATGCTCGCGTTACACGGTCACATGGCAAAAAATTGAGTTTTGCGCTCATGTCACGCTCACGCTGATAAGGAATACATACAATAGAAAGTTGTTTGTTTGATTTTTCACATTTGCGCTTCGTGTTCACGCTACAATACCGGCCTAAGTCAATTACTGAAGTTTCATTCATTTCTTCACAGTTTACACAGTTAAAACATGTGGACAATTATAACTTTTACAGATTTGTTGTGCCTGTTTAAGTAAAAGCATGCATGTAATATCGCTGAATTCCATGTCAGAAAATATATTAATTTTTGGTTGGCAAACCCTAAAAAAGAATTTGATGATCAACTGTTTGTAATAATTTACAAACATGTATTTTAAATTTTTTTTATTTGTTCTGTAGTTATATGGATGCATGACCATTATATAATTATACTTTTTGTAATTAATGTGACTTATCCCGTCAGTTATAGATATAGTCACCATTTAATACAGGCTGTTTAGACAAATTTACATTGTAACTGATATTCTATGTAAACAATGTCTTGTGATATCCTATACGAGTTACAACAAGGCAGATTTATTTTTAAAAGTACATTATAGTTTGCACAAAATAGCATTGCATGTTTGTGTAAGTATTAAAATATACCAATCCATTCTAGTGGTATTAAGGCAGTATTGAAAACAAAAGTATTTTTACAAAATATATGCAACAGATAAACCACCACACTGTACATTCATTTTATTTATTTTAATTGGGTTTACCGCTGTGTCAACACGTTTTGGGTCATTTTACGGCGTCCAGCTCACCTAACCTAGCTTTCCTGGACTATTGTCTCTAACCAGTACTCACCTACCCTACCACAAGGCCGGAAACTTCTCCATGTACCCTATTAATGGAGGAAAATTGACATTATTTTCAAATTTTCATGGATGGGTATAACCTCCCCTGGTGAGATTCGAACCCGTACCCCCTTCAGAACACTAGATTCGAAATCCAGGCGTGCTACAAACTGTGCTACTGACCCTGGTTCACTGTACATTCATTATCTACTGTTAAGAAATTGAGAATCTTTTTTTTCACATCACATCTCTGGGGATATTAATGTAAATGAATTTAATTTGAACTTAATTATTTACGTTATGTATTAAGACCCTGATATGTAAACCATCAGGATTAAGGTATCGATTTTTGTGACATCCCTTTTATTAACATTATAGTTAGAATTTAAGTAAATTGTACATCGAGAGCTTGACAGAAAACTATCATAAAAATTTTCAGGAGAAGCAGAAAACGTTTAACATTTTTCTCTCATGTTATTCTGTAACTTTTTTTTGCTAGGTATATTAATGTACTTTATAAATGGAATATTTTGATGATTTTTGATAGAAACATGTATTTGGCATTTCTAACGCCAAATTTATCATAAAGTTATTGTGTTACTTTTATGTGACAACAAGGTCCTCCTTACACAGAAGTTGTCAGCTCCATATATGAGATTTGTTTGTTTGTTTTGTTGGGTTTAATGCCGTAGCAACACATTGTATAGGTCATATAACAGCAGTCAGTCAACCTACTCACTATTCTTGGAAAAGCTAAATCTCTGGATTTAGCTGTTAACCAACTACTAAGCACATACTTGTGTCAGTGACTGACTATTGCTCTACATAATTAAGAATTATTGGAAAAAGGGAGAATGGCCATGGAAATAATTTCATGACCAAGTTCCATGAAATTATGCCCCGTCTGGGAATTGAACCCACAACCCCTCAATTAGTAGACTTGCTTGCTACCAACTGAACTAGCTCCTTATGTGAGATGGCCACTGCTGAAAATCATTGTAAAAACAGAATAAGTTTTTGAAAAATCTAATTTATCAGCTGCTTTCAATCATGAAAACTTGTAAAAATTGTTACAAACATTTATTTCCTAATTAAAAGGCCAAGGAACGCACATGAGTATAGTTTATTATCATTATTTTTCATTTCATAAAGTTTCCCTCAAAAGCGTTTTCTTTTCTTAGAAGAAAACTCCATCAAAAGGTATAATTAAGTGAAAATTAAACACTAAAATGTAATATACATATTATGTAAACTATTATTATTTCACTCAACATTTTGCTGCCAAGGTTATTGTCATGGGAATAATGATCACTTTTCTTATTGTTTATTTACAGATGTTTCATACGCCAAGTTTTGGGGAGGAAGAGTACTCTTTTCTACAAGAAAAACCTGAGATCAATTTAAAGACCCCTCAGGTTCCAGAATTCTCTAATGTGAACTCTGTGTTTAACAATAACTATTTTGATTCAAATTTCTCAACAAGTAGGTCTTTTGCTCCTCCTCAATCAACTGATTTTCTATCAACTGTATCTGGTACCCAGTCTTCTAACAACACTGTATATTATCAACAGCAGAAACAGAGGGACCAGCTGCAACAACAACAACCTCAACAATCTTCAAATTTACATAATTTACAGAGATCTGTTTACAATTCTAACTCCAGTTTAAATCAAAGAGGATACAATATAATGGCGGCTGAAAGGAATTCTATTTTTGAATCACTGGAGAATATTGCTCCTAAATTTCCCCCACAAGATGTGGACCTACCTGACATCAGTTCATCTAACGGAGTCGGTGCTGTTTCCACGTCGTCAATGAATGCCGAGTTCTCTGTTGGTATGGTTTATGGACAAGCTAATTTGAACACTACACCTACAACGAACTTGTCTATGGCTGGAAATCAACTGGACACTACTAGTGGTCAACCAAACGTTGCAACAACAGTGTCACCTGTTAGCTCTACGGTATCCAACACATCAAATGCATCTCCCCCAATGGAGAGTAGCGAGGATAGTGATGACAGCGTACCTCTTGCTCAGGTGAAATTTTATACTTATTTTTTTTACTTTGATTGCAAAACAAGTGCTTACAACTTGCTTTGTATTCCACCTCAAACAGTATAAAGTAGAATATTTTTTATCCTGGTCTAGCCGCAATTATTTCAATGGTGATAATTATATCATATTTGTGGTCCATGATATAAGTAGTAAACAAAATGACCCTGGATTATAATTTGTTTACAGAATGTGATAGACAGTTCTTACAAAATAACATTACCTGCGTGTGTAAACATTAGAATAAAATAAACCACTCCATTTCAAAGGTAGGGCAGGGTTAAAAAAAATCCTGGATCCACCCCTGTTTCTTATTGTAAGGATTTGATTCCAACTTCTCACTATGGCTTTTAATCTGAGAATGGAGATAGTTGCTAACAGTGAAAGAGTAGTCTAGTACAGGTGTTTACCAGGCCCCAGTTTCATGAAAAAAAAACTCAAGTTTGTACTCAAACTCAATCTTATGTTTGATCATTATTTTTACTTATTTAATCAATCTTACAACAAATGTAGTACCATTAGAAAACCCAATAGTGATTTAAATGCTATATTATATAAAAAATAAAACTGAATTACATGCTTAGATAAGGTTAAATTCAATTGCATTTAGTTGAGTCTGTTAATGAACTGTTGAGTTTAGTCTCAAGGGAAAATTGAGTTTGTAGCTTTAAGTTTATTATAACACTCCAGATATTTTATTTTGATACATTTTATACATTTTCATTACTATGATCATCTATAGTGCGTACAAAAAAACAAAACACTGTTTATAATAACAATACAATGAACTAACCCACGAAGAGGGATGCCCAGGATGACTTTAAAATAAACAATTGTGATATGTTTTACGTATGTCTTAGTTGTTGGTGTAATGGAAAGCGTTCTACCATAGCAAGCACGATTTACCAAGTGGCGGTGGTTTATCAACCATGTTAATTTTATTAAAATGAATTACACAAATTTTATTTTCATTACTGCCTACGTACCCCTGAAATGAATTGTCTCATTTTTAATGTTTACCAAAACACGTTTTGTTTTTTGTACGCACTATAATAACAGCCATTCAACTACATTTACATGCTATTTAGAGGCCAAAAACATTTGAGTCTGTTAATGAGTTCGTACTTAAGTTTGTTTGTGAAACTGGGGCCTGCTATCTTAGTTAGAGGAACTTAGCTACCACTTGCTGGCCTTACTTTATGTTCTATTGGAATGGCTAAATCATCAACCAGCCTTAGCTATATGAATTACCCAACTAGCCTGATTTGATTTTCCTTAGTTCCATGGTTGATGCTAGTGAGTTTAGATCAACACTGTTCTACTGGTAGCCATGGATTCTTGTACTTAGTATATATACAACATTTAATATCATCAATATGTTACTATACTATTAAAGTTTGATTTATTATCCTAAACAGATCAATGGAAAGACTATTATGAAGTTTTTAAGTATTGTTTCCCATTAAGAAAACTGATTAGTTTCTGTGATAAAACATTGATTGATTTATATTGATTTTTGTCATGTTTTTTTTCCCATTAATTACTAGTTACGAGATGGTTGTTATTATATGGATCCAGATTGAAAAATGATTTTATAGATTTTAGTGGAATTTGTTTTCTCTCCTTTTTAGTCTTAAAACAAATATTGCTGGCTTTAAGCGCAAAATGGTCGTAACTCAATTAAAAAAAGCGAGTTACAATCATTTTGCACTAAGTCTGCGATAACAGGGTACTAGTACTTTTTAAAGAACTAGTATCTTTTACTTGGATGGTTATATTTTGATTCTTGTCTGGACAAATCCTGAGGAAATTTTGAGATTTTAGACTTGGTCACTTGGTTACATAGTTTTTATAGTGTCTCAAGTTAGCACACATCACTATTTTATTTGTTTGATTTAACAGATTTAGATTTTTTTCTTATAATTTTTATCTAATATTTTATGTGAGGAGGATCCAGATACCATAATAATTTGAATCTTGTTTCCCATATATATGCTTGTTTTGAAAGTTAAAAGGGGCCCAGACTTTCCTGCCCCCTCCCTCCCCCACATTTGATCAGGAAAATATGAAGAATCTTCTATTTGATATTTATCATTACAATAAACTTAACAAAAAATGCCATCAGCTCAATGTTGGAAGTTTTTGAGATAGAATCCTAATGATTTTTAAGCTATATTAGGCCACAACAAATTGATCATATGTTCTATGGATTCGCTCGCACTCTAATTTTGTCGGTTTTTACACAAAAAATATTTTTATTTCCTCGCTCGCTCATAAAAATTTAGTCAAACCGCTATATAAAGCAAGTGAATAAAGACTCTTTTTTTTTTTTCTTCGCTCGCTCGCCCCATTTTTTTCCAGAAAAATCCATAGAACATATGATCAACTTGTTGTGGCCTTGCTGAAGCAAAAATTTTTAGCTTTTTATTAAAAATGTCACGGTGGCAATACAATGTGACTATGATGTCACAAATGCTACAGTTTCAAGAAAACAACTATAATTCTCCTTGACTCAGAGTTTAAAAGAGCTGTTAGTATTTTAATTCTTGACTGAATAACATGATACTTACTCGAGGCTAAGCAGAAAAGTGTACATGTATATTATTTGCTGGGCATCACATCTCAAAGGCCAATTTTATACTTTTTTTGCAAACACCCTGGAAAACCTACTGAAGTTTTCTTATTCAAGAAAAGACAGCAACTTGTCAATGAAGCCTGCTGGAAAGAAATAGTTTTCCAGGATGTTAGCAAAAAGTATAAAACTGGTGATGAACATGTGATGCCCAGCATATAGCATACACTTTTCTCCTTAGCCTGGAGTAGGTATCATTGAAATCAGACAAGAATTAAAAGACTTACAGCTCTTTAAATCTTTTAGTCAAGGCTGATTTTTCACTGTTTTCTTCTTTAAATCGTAGCATTTGGGATGTCATAGGGATCATGGGGTATTGCCGCTGTGAATATAATACAAGATGAACAAAATGTTTAGATAAATTCATTTTAGTGGAACATAGAATTTAGAGGCTAAATCAAATAAGCTAATATTGTTTGATTTATGTATTAACTAATGACATGATTTTACTTTTCACAATAATCCTCATCACATCTATATTAAACCATAGTTAAAATTTATTTCATTTTCACAGTTTCTTTAAAATGCATAAATATTCGTTTCTAAACTAAAGCAGATATTTAGAAAACTCTATTTACCATGAAAATGTACAAAATTTTGTTCCTCCTGAGAAAATATTGCGTCTTTGAATTACGAATTATTTACATGTAGCTGTCAACTGCCATGTTAGTTGGAATAAGTTTTCCTCATGAATTTAAATCATCAAAGTAATTGTATTGATTTCCCTATTATATTTGAAATGATGATAAGATGTTTGTGGTAAAATTTTCTGCATGGGGGAGAAAATTGCAATTCATGAGCTCTCGTTTTTATGACATATTCAGTTACCATAGCAACTGTTATTTTGGCAGCCATCACCTGTTTTGTAAAGACCTATTTGTTGTTACACACCTGCCCTTAACATAGTAGTTATTGATGCGGGGTTGTAAAATCAGCTCTTAATGGACCCCTAATAGAGCCCTTAACATAGTAGCCCCTAAATTATTGTGATAAATAGGGCTTTATTTGTTTGTCTGAACAGAGTTGATTACTTTTAAAGCGAATAATCATTGTTTCAAATATTTAGATAAAGGTATATTTTAATTTGATGTTAAATACTTGTTCATATCAAAGTGTCATTGTTTTTAATCATGATTCGCCCTCCATTATCTTTTATATTGTCAACATTTAATTCTATATAAGTGAATTTTTAACTTGGTGCTTTGATTTAACAAAAGAATAGTCTAACAGTCAAAAATTGGAATGGATGAATATATACTCAGAAATATTCTTTTGTTATCTATAAAAAAAACAAGTGAGTAACATACACACTCTTATTCACTGAGCCACACATACTGAATTATTAATTTGTTTTCGCAAAATAAATACTTTGAAAATGCTACACAATAGTGTGGGCTCATGTGTTTCCCCTATAAATGGATGAATCCAAAATTAAAAGTACAATAACATGCCATGTTTACAAAATTGATTCATACGTTAACTTTTACCTGGTTTGTTTATAATATACATTTTTAATCGTTATCACTTTATTCTAAAATAGTATTTCTTAAGTGGGCTTAAATAACCTCATATGATAGGTTTAAAAAGGTGAAAACATGTATAGTAACCAGAACAACAGTTTTCACAACAGTGCCCAACAAAATTAGAAGACAAAAGAAATTTGGTAAAATTCTTAAATTTCTATGATTGCTTTTGGTCGAACCTTTATTGATGATATATTTAATAATTATGGTTAGCATTTTAATATGAAATAGGGTTTGTACAGTCTTAAAAAGGCCCTAAATTTGCACTGACTGGCCCTAGGTTACTACTTTGAAAGCCCTAAATTTAGTTTGAAAACTATTTGGTTGGTTAATAACCAAAATCTAAATGATTTACAAGGCATTTATTGAGTGCCAAAATAAATATTTTTTTAACAGCATATACATGTAATTCAGTATTTTGGGCAAATTGACTTAGAAACGAACACTAACTCCACTTTATCAGGTTTTCTAAGGGAACAGCCAGAGGCATCCAAATAGAGCATTGTTGTACTAGATGAAAATTAAGGCCTATATTTAGTAAAAAAGGCCCTGAAAAAGCCCTATAAGGCCCTAAATTTATGTATGAAAAGTTTTTATGAACCATGTGGAAATATTGAAGTAGTTGTTCAAATTTTTAAGGCCCAGTATATTATTTCATATAAATATTTTTACCAACTTTCATTTAGACATGTATCTATGGACTATATTCAACATTTAACAAACAATGTACTAGATAAAAACATTCAAATCACTTAAACCAGTGTCTTATAAACATTGGCCAAGTTTCTAAAAGTTGTGATATTGGGAATATTTACTTGTTCTAACATTCTCAGTCTTTCATTGTTAGAGCTTAGGGGCCATGTAACCCGAGGAGTCTTATAAAGTTTTCTGATTACTTCACAATTCAGCTTGAAGAAAGTTTTGTATAATATAATCTAAGATGAAATTACTTCAAACCTCATCCCTAGGAATCAAACAGGGAATCCCTTTAAGTGATGCATGCTCTTTATTATTGCTTCATAACAAAATTGAAATTTTGAATTTTAACTATTCTGTGATATACTTACAAACATAATCAAACTGACGTATAAAACTCCCAGCATGCATCACTTCTAGATCCCTACAGCATATCAAGCATTATTTGTTTTTGTTGCTCAGCTATTGTTGAATCAATAAACCAAGTATAATTCAGTTTATGAACACGAAATTATTTTTGAGAGGCTGTCATTTCCACTGATTTAGATGATAATTTGAGGCGAATTGGATAAAGCAAAGTTTATTTTTGAGATATTGTTCCGAAATCAGAACTGATGTCTCGGAAAAATTTAATTTTCTTCGTCAAGTACTAAAAGTTTTTCCGAGGTGTTTTGTAAAAAATGAAATTTGACGTGATTTAATTTTTCAATTCATCACAACAGATTTTGGCAAATTTTATCAAATCATTGAAATTACTCAAACTGACAGTTAAATCAAATTTATGTTAATATTTTTTCCAATTATTATTAAATTTGATTGTGATATCACATGATCAAGTTATTACAGTTTGGCTCATTTTTAGTATTGATCATTTAATATAGATTATCAGGGGTGAATTACGGTGGTTTTTTTCGGCGAAGTTATCTAGGCCAACTTTTGACCTAGGCTATATTTTAACAAATACAATGTGCTCTACCATACCTGCATGTCCGATGAAATTCTCTTCCGGTGTAGAGAAATGGATAATAAGATATGGTACTATTCATTATTTGTGATAAACAGATGGGTAGCATGGACAATAGTAGCTGACTATTTGCTCTGTGTATTGTAAGTGATTATATCTTGAACACTTTTTGTGGTATGACTGAACAGGGAATATGACTGTTTATACTACTCTATGGCAGTACAAATGTACATATAAGTTACTTTGATCAACTTTTAAATGAGTAAAACATATGGTGCAAAAACATTTTAACTTAAATTTTTGTATGACTTCTTTTAAAACATAAGATTTAAATTTTATGTTCAAAATTATATGCAACTTTTGAATTATATAATCATGAACTTCTGAAGTTTAAAGTCTAAGGGTTAAAGGTTTTAAAGTCTGAACTTAAGACTTTAAACCACACTTTAACTTTAGTTATAATTTTATCACATATGTCATTTAAATTTGAGTCAAAACTTGAAGCCCTTGTTTCATTGATTTTTTTGAGAATTAAAATTTTACTAATTACATGATGGATGTATGTATCATAAAGTTGTTCCTTTCTTATATTGTCAACTTGTGCCAAAAACAGGCGCTAGCTTAAAATGCTTCTAGTTTTTTCGTACATGATACTTTTAGTCTTCCTAAAATCCATTCATTTCAAATTTTTATTGTAGTGGAAAATTTAATTAGAATGAATAGATTCTTACTTGTTAAGTTTATTTTGACAATTTTTTATTTCGTTTTGTCTAGAATTGCTCAAGTTGCCAGTCTTACTAAAATGAACGTAGTAGATTTTACAACAGTAACTGATTCACTTTTCCCTCTCAATATTTCTGAAATTTTACACATATTATTTGTACATAGTAAATATTTATGGTTATTTATGGGTGTAAAATGACAGGTTTTTAGTAATTTGAACAAGGAATTATTTTCTCATTTTCTCTTAAGGTGTCATTTTTAGTATGTCTTATAATATTACCATCTCTGATTATTTTCCATTTTTAATTTCTGAGTATTTTCTTTTTTCTCCTAGATCATATTACTTAATTAATTTTAAAACAAAAATCATACATGGTGGAATTTTTTACTTTTTGTTTTTCGAAAAATTAATACATTAGACTACAGTGTATTATATTTCTGAGTGAATTATAAAAAAATTCTTGTAATAAGTGTGATTTACTGAAAGAAAACATAATTATGGAATATAATTTTAGTGTGAAGTAGAATTTAAGATAGTTCTTTTTTTGACTATTCATGGTTTTAACATTTTACTGGTTACTTGGTGATCTAAACCAGTTAGCTGGATTTGAACATTATGACGCTATAAGATATTTTGAGTTTTCAGCAATAAAACTTTATCCGACCTTTTTTACCCTATATAACAGGGGTCATTTACAGGCGCCTTCTCCCTTTAAAATTTCCTTAAAGTCATGCAGTTTTCCCAAAAATTGCAGTTTACCTTGGAATTTTTGTTCCCCTATTTATGGCATTGTGATAAAATTTCCCTAAGTGTTCTATATAAAAAAGGCCCCTTCCCCAAATACTGAAAATAAGCCCTGTTTATGGAATGTATTCAGATGGATGCATTCTTTCTACAATCTAGATCATATACCACTACAATGGCTATGTAACATACATATAAATTTATGTTGATATTGTTTTCTTGATACAGTTGGTAAAACGACAGACTCATGATGATGTACCGTCACCACCTAAAGCAAGTCCTAAACTAGCAGGAGTGAAAAAACCTAGATTACCTAAGAAGAAGAAAAGGAAAGATCCAAATGAACCTAACAAGTAAGTGTGACCACTGTGAACTACAATCACTTTATGATGATATTGTCTCTTTATTGTAGCAAGACCTTGTTTTAAAGGGAAATATTTAATACAGTATAACCTCTGCAATGTGGTCCTCTACAGAACAAATCATCAGCTCTGCAATAATAATAATAAAG